>CM076085.1:39407500-39900000 GCA_038088235.1 Zacco platypus | reverse complement strand
AAAACACTGCTTCGAAGCTTTACGAATCTTTTTTAGAGTTATTTTTGCTCACAAAAAGTATTCTCGCCAACTTAAGGTTGAACCCCTGTAGTCACGTTGACTATTTTAACAATGTCTTTAATACCTCTCTGAACCTTGAAAGGTACATTGCTGCATATGTGTGGTTCAGAAACCCTCAGATTTCAACAAAAACATCTTAATTTGTGTTCTGAAGATGAATGAACGTCTTACGGGTGTAGAACGACATGACAGTGAGGAATTAATGACAGAATTTTCATTTTTGGGTGAACTAACCCTTTAATATAATGGGACGTCGTCACAAATATAGATAACATTCTGTGTTAGACTTACCAAGTTTTTCATCCATCATAGGGAGAGCAATACAAGTGACAAATAATAGTCGCACTGCATTAATCTGCACTTGTTTCGTCATACCAAAAATCCACAATCTACACAAGGGAATATACAAATCTGGTGTGTTTATTAAATAAAAAAAAAAAAAAAGAATACAAGTAACACTTCCACTGTCCATACCACATCTATTGATTGACAACTCAATTATGAAAAAGCAGTACTACAAAACATGTCAAATAAAAAAATAACACACAATAAAGGAACATGAGTTCATATTACAAGCACTTTGGATATGTACAAGCATTTTTGTCTAAAGGCAAAAAGGCAAAGAGCTGAAGACTGCTAAAAGAGAATAATGCATGTGCAAAAATACATATCTCATCCACAAGCTCGGCTTCAACATCTTCCACGACTAAATGTTACAGACTTAGTTACTTTACACAGCAGGCCGAATCTGCGGTTTGACTCCAGAGCTTGTGGAATTCAGGCATATTATCTCTTGAACAGATTATACACTGATGAAGTTGACGAACGCCATTCTGACCGGCTGTTGGGATAATTAGTCGACCAATCAGAATGCTCAAATTCACGTCATGTGTTCTGTCGAATTTTTACGTGACAAATCAACACGGGTAAATACAGAGGTACGAGGACAGGCAAAGACTGGACTCCACACAACACACGGAGAAACAGACAGTCCATGTTCGACTGACGGAAAATAGCAGTTGAAAACTCTTTTCATTTTGAAATGAATCATTCGGAAAAATTCAGTACTTGACCACGACTGCTCCATAAATACTGAAAATCATTTTCCACACATACAAAATCACAAACAAAAACAAAATGTAACATCTGACACACTTTGGCAGTGACACTTTTTTTGCCCCTTCTTTTCTTCCCGTTCTAGAAACACGTAATCCATATAAAAAATTTGAACTTGGACTCCAAAATAGTTGCCATTTATTGTGTTTTTTTTATACATCTCACAAAGCTTGTTTGAAGGTTGCTGCAAGTTTTTGTGCATTTGCTCATCATGCATGCTTAAAACACGGACGGCAAGTGTAACAACATCAGACGATTTGATTAGTTTGAAATAAAACGTAGCTTGAGTTTTTCCTCGTTATATACTCAACATCTTTTCTAGAAGGTCTCTAAGCTTTGGTGGACATGCTGACCCTCTAAATGAATAATTTATGAACTTTTCGGATCCAATAAGGAATGATCCCAGACACGACAGGTCTGTGCAAAACCCCCCCTAGACATTATCGCTGACTGAAATATTACTGTAAGTGTCTTCCTATGAGCCTTAGAACTGGAATTTAGGTCACAAAGATATTAATAAAATAAAAATGCAATTTAAAAAACAATACAAAAAGTTATCTGCTATTTGCTTTATAACAGATACATTCTTAAAGTGTGGATATTTGTTCAGTATTTATAACCAACATTAACAGAAAGAAATTTTGTTTATTCATCTTTCTAGGGTGGAAAAATGCATTTCATGTACACAAAAGAAATTCGCTCACATTACTGCTAAAAGAAGCAGGGACAAATAAAAATCTAATTGACCCATCTTGACTTTAACACTTTGTTGTTCTTAATACTAGTTTAAAATACTTGCATCCCAGTCATTTATCACCTCAAAAACCAACATTATACTGAAACTGTATGAGAACAATTGACCGTAATACAAAAATGCATTAAAAATCACATTAAAACAATATGCTACTATGATGTATGCAAATAAAACTACCATTTTCTCTGATTTGGTGGCAACATATGACTCGGACATGTTCTTGACAGGTTTTGCGAGATTTGCCCTTTCGGTTTGAAAGTGAATTAACAATATTAGGAGTTCAAAGCATGTAACAATTATTGTATATTAATAATTCATCGATGGTCGGAAGTCGGCTGGGTGGAAAGACGCTGAATCTTGTGCTGTGATTGATGTGAAGGACGTATAGTTAACACCACAGAATAATCAAACCAGTGACCACTACTGTCCACAAACAAACACACTCGCACAAACCAAACACGCACAACACACTGGTTTCACTCTCACTGTGGCACAACATCATTTCATAGATAGTTTTTTTTTTTGTTGTTGTTTGTTTTGTTATTATTTTAAAACCACATTTCAGTGACGTTTGTTAGTTGCTTTACCTACCACTCACAAGAATATCTCACAAATCTTCTAGATAAAATAAAACCACATTACTTTTGTAAAAGCTGCCATTTGCAGTTCTTGTCAAGCTCCAGCTAGAAAATAAAGGGATGTTGTAGCTCAAAGTTTACTGATCCGAGATCAGTTCTGCCGTTTAGTTCATGGCTAGACAGCAACAAATTTATTTCTTTTTTGTTATTTTGTTTTTGTCTTTTCCAGTACAAATAGCTAAACTATTATAAATCAAGATATATTTACTTGAGAAGCAAACCGACGTCTTGTTATTGGACAAATTAAATGAGTTTACAGGTATGGACATTTTTTCTTGTTTTCTTGTTAAGCATAAACTCACTTAATATTGATCATTTTTATTAGGGAAAACAAGCCTTAATATCTTAAAGTCTAGTTTTCTGAAACATTTATTAAAATTAGACACATATGGTCCAATATTTTTTCTTGTTTTAAGCAACTCACAAAATGTAATTTTTTTTTGGAAAACAAGACTTAAACGGGTAGTTGATTATGATTTCACTTTTTTAACTTTAGTTAGTGTGTAAAGTTGCTGTTTGAGCATAAACAACATCTGCAAAGTTACAATGTTCAAAGTTCAATGCAAATGGAGATATTCTCTTTTACAGAAAGGATTACAACAAATGGCTGGTAGGGACTACAAAAAGTTTCTTCCCGGGTTGTGACATCACAAACCCCAAAATTTACATATGGACGAGGCCATGTTGGGCTGCTTTAGAGAAGCGGAAGAGTTGTTGGCATGCCGTCATTTTACACCGGACTGCTTCACAAACGGTCAATTCAACACTGGATTTGCACAAAAGATTAACATGACGGCACAATCGATGAGTTTAATCAACACACATGTTGGGGACGTCAGAGACATATTACATCTCATGAAAGGGGCATTATATGTCTGCTTTAATATTTCAAATAATTTTGATTCGCAAGTAAACGCATCTTGATTTAAGAATGTTTCGTTTTTTGTACTGGAAGAAAAAACAAACAAAATAAGGCAAAAACACTAAAACTAATTTTTGCAGTGTGTTAAGGTAGTATTCATGAATTAGAATTCATGTTTTAAGTGACAATTTCAAATAAGGAGCTGATTGCTTCCTGTGCTTTGGATGAAGATATGAAGGCGAGTTTAAGTGCATAGCGTTTGACAACTGACGAAGATTAAACCTTGTGAAGTTCAGCGCAAACCAGTTTACAACTGTAAAAATGCACACAAGTGCCAAAAAAAAAAAAAAAAAAGAAGAAATTCCTCCCCAATTGCCAAAAACACCAGCTCTTTAACATCATAACCCGAGGCTTTTTCACCTCTAACCTCATCCAACATTAATATGTCAGGCCTTGTTATGATTGATATGACAGCATTCGCTTATAAAACGAGTTTGCTGTGAACACTCCTTCTGTTTCATAATGTTTACATTCTGATTGGCCAGAGATCTTTGGAGATGGTTTATGAAAAGAAATTAAACCTTAAGATGAGCTACATATTTAATCTAAAAAGGTCACTTTCTGACACATAAAGCATAATATGTGCAAAAACGAATATAAAACTAAATTGTTTATTCTAGCTATTAGAGATTAACCAACGTGAACTACGATCTGATGTCAACCTTCTGTACACCAAAGGGAACGTAAAACTCCGCACCATTAGCTCTACGGCAGCAGTTAGCAACATTAAAATATTGTTTGTTAACTTTGCCTTTGCGTTATGGGTGATGTAGTATAAGACATGCAGGTTAGAGGTCAAGAATGCATTTCCAGACTTTCTCGACTGGAAGGAAAAAAAATTACGCAAAAGTTGATTTTTAAGAAATCTGTAAAAACTCATCAGTTGGCTGATGGGCACCTTGTAGCCCCGCCTTCAATAAATGGGTGTGGAATTGGCGTTTAACTCCGCCCTCTTAATAAAGAGAGTTTTGCGCATTTTGTAATGTTCATTGGTGCTTTTTTCCTCAAGTGAGACAAAAACATGTTAAATAATCATTGTTTACAAAAAGCTACCATGGTAACTGTAGTTTCAACCAAAAATGTATAGTTGCCAAACGACTAAGCTGCGGAATCTGTTATAAATGAATTTATTATAATTTTACTTGTGTAACCCTAACTGCAACTTTATCGGTGAAAACAGTTACAATGGTAGATTTTAACAAGGGTTAAACTGCATTCATTGGTGGTTAAGGGCAGCCAATGATGACAGAGATCAGTGATGTCAAGGGTTGTTCGATATAAGCTGTGTCATGCTGTTAAATAGTCAGGTTGATGGTCAACAGGTGGTGTATCCAAATTTTGTGCTTGGCCCCCATATGTGGCTCTGGGACCTTTGATAAATAAAAGTGACTAGCGCTGATAAAAGTCTATCGTACCCGCCAAAACGAACGTCTTCAACTCCACCTACCCACCCACCAGAGACTGTCACATGAGAGTCCTGTCTCGACAACGTTTGGCCAGCATTCTGAGAGCGGCGGGGTCGGTGTGCAATGGGGTGTGGTTGCAGGTTGAAGAGGCGGGGTTAAGTAAGTGGTCCCTCCTAGGAGGCTGGTTTGCTGTAGCCGAACAATCCCACCGGGAAAAACTTGACGTGAGTCGGCCACTGAGCGGCTAACTGGAAGAACTTCACGTCGTTCCACTCTCCTCCATCAATGGTGACTGAGAAAAGAGGAATATAGCTGAAGATTTTGTTCTCTGCATTACTATTTTGTCATTTAGCTGACAACAAAGTGGCTGTAATGAAGGTCTGGTACCTTTCAGGATGGTCTGCTGCTGTTTGGCGGAGCAGATGAGCCGGCTGATGCCCTCGATGACCTGACTCTTAGAGTCCATCTCCTTCTCTTTAGGTTTCTTCCCCAGGAAAATAGTGGGAACTGAAAAAGAGAGAGAGTAAGACATTATAGGGAGTGAAAAAAAACAAAAACACTGTCACTATTTGTACCACTTTCAGTACTGAGCAAACATGATCTTCTAGATGTTCGAATGGTCTTTTCACCGCAGCCAGTTTACCTTTCTTGTTCTTCTCTTTGGTGACCACCGTCATGGCCATAGTGTTGACGGGCGCCTGCGGCTCGCTGGCTCCGCCTCCTGGCAACCGGCTGACCTGCAGGGACCAGAAGGCGCTTTTCAGAGTGTTCTTACAGCCGGTGTCTCTCCTCTCACCCTCTCGACGCTTGTCAGCCAGAGACGCCAGCCAGTAATCCACCTGCAGGCCGATGGCGTCCACCCCGTGAGACATGCTGGGACTCCTGAGACACACAGAGCAGATGAAATTGCATTAGAGTAGCCAGAAACTGAGCTGTTCAGAAAACATAGCGGTCTGATTGTCTATTACATTTCTAGGAAACAAGGGAAAAATCCAGCCAAATGGTGGCAGAGCTGGTTTACTGGTCTGATCTGGTTGATTCGCTGGCTTCCAGGTGGTGGGTTAACAGCAAAAAAAAAAAAAACCCTCACCTTTATTCTGCATGACCTGGTTTCACCAGCAGGGATTACCAAGTCATTTGTGAAACCTTGTGACAGTACAAATTCCCTCAACAATCTGAAAGTGTGCATGAGCTAAACCCAATCCTAAAGTCATGTGTTTTCTGTCCCAGTGACTGAAGACTCACCCTTGCACAGCCAAAACGCCGCCCATGGAGGGAGAGGAGGGGGGCGTGGCTGTCTCTTTAAGACTGGCGGGTGACCCGTGAGAGGGCGGAGATGTGGAGGGGACAGCTAAACTCACAGCTACGCCTTCTTCTAAGTCACCTAAGAAACAGAGACGGACACACGGTGAGCTTTTGGGTGTCATAATATCACACATTAAAAGCCACACCGAGTTATTAAAAAGCAATCAGTGCTTTAGTCTCCATGGAAACACACACCTGCTGATGACTGGCCGGGCTCAATCAAACCCACTTTCACCACCTGTGAGACACCAACAGATCGAAACAAATAAACAGAGAGACAGACACACAAATAAAATAAAATAAAATAAAGGTAAAAAAAAGAGAAAATAAATTCCAGTGTTAGCCCAAAAAAAAGTTAATTTTTGATAAATAAATTTATTAGGAAAAAATAATATATTTAATAATTTCATTGTCATAGGTCAAATATATTTATATTTATATGTATTTTAATTAAATCAATGCAAAATGCAATATTATAGCTAGTAAGAAATACTTAAGGGTGAATAAAATAAAATAAAATGAAATAAAAGGTAAAAAAGAAAAGACATTCCAGGGGCAAACATTAGCCCATACAAAAGTTAACTTTCAATAAATAAATTTATTATAATGAGTGACATTTGTGCTGTTTGCACAAAGGCAAAACTAATGCAAGTAAGAAAACCGCATGGCATTAAACTGCAAAAAAGTGCTTATTTTTCCTACTCACCCCAATGAACGGAATGAATTTCTGATAGGAATCTTCATCCCTTCTGCAAGAGGAAGAGATAATTTAATTCAAAGGCACGGCTGTGGCTGTCATGGGATATTAACCTGCAGTATCAAATCATTTCCAGGTTAAATGAAAAACTTGTGAAGGAATGAGACTGAGTTCGTACGTTCTGTGTTTGCAGGTCAGCATGGCCTCAGCGATGGGCAGCTGGTGTGTGAGAGCCGCTCCGCTGATGTACTGAGCCACACGAGCCGCAACGTCCACCGAATCTACAGAGAACGTGTTACATGAACATATAAAGAGTGTGTGTGCTGCTGTGTTAAACATGCTGCTGTTTGTAATGGCTCATAAATTTCAAACACATTCAGAACAGCAGTATGAATACTTATTGCTTAACTAGCACAAGCTATAATAGCATTCTCCTCATATTACCCAGACAACAAAGCACTGTGTGTGTGCGTGCGTGTGTGTGTGTGTGTGTGTGTGTGTGTGTGTGTACCTGTCTGCGGTGGCTCTGATCGGTTGAACAGGTCTCTCCACGCTCCGTCCAAGAAGGCTGCGCTGTAGCGGTTGTCAAGGGCACCCAGGTGCTTAGCAACAGGATGAGAACCTGAACGGGTTTAGAAGAAAAAAAAAACAAACAGAAATACTGAGAGCTGAAATTAACATTCGATGACATCAAAAAATAGACAGATAGACAGACAGACAAATCTTCTGTCTATTTTTCTGTCTATGTGTCCGTCTGTCTATTTATCTGTCTGTATGTCTGACTATATATCCGTTTATGTCTGTCTATTTATCTGTCTGTCTATCCGTTTATGTCTGTCTGTCTATCTATCCATTTATGTCTGTCTATGTCTGTCTATCCATTTATTTCTGTTTGTCTGTCTATCTATCCGTTTATGTCTGTCTGTCTGTCTATCTATCTATCTGTTTATATCTGTCTGTCTATGTCTGTCTATCTATCCGTTTATATCTGTCTGTCTGTCTATCTGTGTCTGTCTGTTTATGTCTGTCTGTCTATCTATCTGTGTCTGTCTGTCTGTCTATCTGTTTATATCTGTCTGTCTATGTCTGTCTGTCTGTCTGTCTGTCTATCTGTGTCTGTCTGTCTGTCTATCTGTTTATATCTGTCTGTTTATGTCTGTCTGTCTGTCTGTCTGTCTATCTGTGTCTGTCTGTCTGTCTATCTGTGTCTGTCTGTCTGTCTATCTGTGTCTGTCTGTCTGTCTATCTGTTTATATCTGTCTGTTTATGTCTGTCTGTCTGTCTATATCTGTCTGTCTATGTCTGTCTGTGTCTGTCTGTCTGTCTATCTGTTTATATCTGTCTGTCTATGTCTGTCTGTCTGTCTGTCTGTCTATCTGTGTCTGTCTGTCTGTCTATCTGTTTATATCTGTCTGTTTATGTCTGTCTGTCTGTCTGTCTGTCTATCTGTGTCTGTCTGTCTGTCTATCTGTGTCTGTCTGTCTGTCTATCTGTTTATATCTGTCTGTTTATGTCTGTCTGTCTGTCTATATCTGTCTGTCTATGTCTGTCTGTCTATCTATCCATTTATATCTGTCTGTCTGTGTCTGTCTGTCTATCTATCTATCTAACCGTTTATGTCTGTCTGTCTATGTCTGTATCTGTCCATCTATGTCTGTCTGTCTATCTATGTCTGTTTGTTTATGTCTGTCTGTCTATGTCTGTCTGTTTATGTCTGTCTGTCTATCTATGTGTCTGTCTGTCTATCTGTTTATATCTGTCTGTCTATGTCTGTCTGTCTATCCGTTTATGTCTGTCTGTCTATGTCTGTGTGTGTCTGTCTGTCTGTCTATCTATCCATTTATGTCTGTGTCTGTCTGTCTGTCTATGTCTGTCTATCTATCCATCCGGTTATGTCTGTCTGTTTATGTCTGTCATATATTCATTATTTATTGACGATATCATCAGTTTTGTTTTCTTACCCAGAGGCACGACCAGGAAGCGAATGTGATTGAGCCAATCAGACGTCTTGTTGGCCAGCTGAGTGACGAAGAACTGCAGCACCGAGCCCAGATAACTCTGACCCCCGACCACTGCCACCTTCACCGGCCGCGGCATCGACGAGTTACAGTTACAGCTGCATACAGACGGAGACACATCAGTCCATACATGTTCAAGATCAACAGATTTTTCCGCACTTTATGATTCAGTGTTTTCCTTACAAAAGACCTGTTTGACTCGAGTGCTGTGCCGATTTCACAGTGAAAAAGACAAACTAATGCAACCAGACGAAAATTCAACAGCTGAAGCAGCAGCACGTTTTTTCCTTCTAAAAGTCAAACTTTTCCTTTGCTTGATGAAAAAAAAAACTGGCAACAAATCACTGATAAATACAATTGCTTTACATTTTCTTTCACATTTATTAATATTTATATTGTAGTTTTCTATCATTGCTCCATTCCAGAAAAATCACAACCTATCTATTAAATTTTTTTCGAAACAGATTGTATTTTGATTGAATAAATGCTAAAAGTTTGTTAGTATTCAAGCTTTATGTCATGCTCAGTGTGACCAGGGAATAAAGGTTTGCATTTGTGTGACTTACAATTTCTGTATTCGTGTGAGTAGAGCTGAGAGAACGGCCTGAATCTCTACACCAGAACACGTACAGACCACAGGATGCTTCTGAACCTGCAGCTGCTCTGCAACATACTGCAAACCAGACAATTCAGATTTTTGTAAATTAGTTTTTTTATTTATTTTTATTTTTTTACATGTGTGTATATACAGCATACACACACACACACACACACACTACCATTCATGTTTTGAGGCAGTAAGAATTTTCAAAAAAATTAATACTTTTATTCAGGAAGGATGCATTAAATGATCAAGAGTAAAAACATTTATACTGTTACAAAATATAATCATGTGTGTACAGTAGCACTAATGAACTATTTTATTTAGTGCAAAAATTATTTATTGTGTTGATTATTACTAATAAATGTACTTGATCACTGAGCATTGGTGTTATATACCAATGATATGGTTGTTTTAAATAGTAAAAAGCCATAAAGGTTAAGCATTAGAACACCACTTAACCACAGTAAAATTGTAAATTGTACAATGTAAATATTGTTAATAGATTTAATACACAATACAACCATGCTCTCTCTCTCACACACACATACTGGTTTCCATATTTTATGGGGACTTTCCATAGACATAATGATTTTTATACTGTACAAACTGTATATTCTATCGCCTAACCCTACACACATCACAGAAAACTTTCTGAATTTTGACATGTTAAAAAAACTTAATTTCATAAGATTTTTAAGCTGTTTTCCCCAAAAATGGTCCCCATAATGTAAGGAATACCAGGTACACACACACACACACTCGTGTACCTGTCCTTGCCAGTCTGTGCCATTGATCAGGATGAGACTTTCAGGAAGAGCAGCATCAGATAACAGAATCTGATTCAACTGATCATACACGGCCTTCCTGAGGACCTGCACACACACACACACACACACACACACAAACACAGGGATGAGTCAGCCAAACATGAATAATTCACAGTGACTCTGCAGAACAAGATGAAACACTGCATTAACATTCTTTATTTAAACCACGGAAATGAATGAGAAATGTGAGAGAATCCGAGGAGAACCGCATTTCGAGAAAGACCTCCGTTACACCAGCGCTGAACACCGGGGTAAACAGTAGAGCTGAAAATGTTAATTTCTCGATTTTAACCGATTCTCATTTTGATGAAACCTTAAATCCTAAGAATCAAACTTTATTCTATGCAGTTTTCAACATAAACAAAAACATTACTTGTAGCTTGTAAACAATGTAATGCAAGTTGCAACATTCCACTAGATAGGAGCCTTTTACTAAATATATGAACAATTTTGACATGAAAATGGCATGCACCGTTCCTGATAAATATCCAAATGAATCAAGACTGAATTGTGTTGTAGTAAACCGAGTCCGAGCGCTGTTACCTGTGTGCTGTGTCCGAGCTCAGGTGATCTCTCGCTGTCCGAGCTGTTGGTTCGTTCGCTTAGTGGTTTGGAGAGCTGTCGATCCTTCACAGGAGTGCAGCGCTTACGGGGTGTGTGTCCTCCATCCAGCCTACAACACACACACACACCATCATTTCTATGTGTTTTCTGACTGTATTTCTAGCCTAGCTGCCTTGTCATGCTATTTCAACCTAGATCAAAGCTGCTAGGTAACCTTTCAAACAGACACAGTAGATAGCTAGGTGTGTGTTGGTGGTCTGACCTGGGTGAAGGTATGGACTGAATCTCATTCTTGCTGGTTTTTAAGGGTGTACGTGGTTTTTCAGCCACAGACACTGTTATACAGGGGCCGACATCAGCGAACAACTCCTGATCATTTAGTTCCTACAGACACACACACATTCGACACAAAAGAGCACTGAAACATAATACTCACAGGAATTTTTTGGTCAGTGTGTAAATGTGACGTCTTTATGATTAATGCTCAAAGGCTTTCAATCAACCGGCATGTTTAAGTGTAATAAACAGCTTTTTGTCAAATGTTTTGCTTGAAAAGTGTGCTTGTGCTTACTTTCTGTAAAGTAAGTGACATTTAGTTTGATTTTTTTATATGTAAATAATAATATATATAAATAAATGTAATATATGCATACTTAAGAGTCCAAATGTTTTTGGTGCGGCTGTGCATTTTTGTGTCTCACCAGCGTGTCCGTCTCAGACAGCGGCTCGTCCAGGTTACGGCTGCGTGAGTGTTTGAGTTTATCTGTCGGCAGCTGCTCCTGCTGGACACACACAGGAACTACAATCACAAACACCTTCCACACAAACCTACTAAATACTCACAAAAAGCGCCTAAAAATAACACTCGTCAAGTGCTAAATGCACATAAAAATCACCACTGGCGAGTATACGAAACGGTGTGGCTGGTAACATTTTTATGAATTCTAACAATACAATATTGTGAGAACATGAACAAACGTGAACGACTTTGCAACAGTTAACGGGCCAAAACTAAATTGTCGAGTTTAAGCCTAGCCAAATTTAAATATTCAAGATGTGAAAATGAACTCAATTCGTCACTCGCACGCTGATTGAGAAGTTTAAACATCCGAAGCGCGTGCCCGGAAAGCGGCGTCTAAAATTGAGCTCACTTTTACGTCTTTTTGCGCTTGAACGGACAAATTCACACACAATTATGTCTAAAAATGAGTAAACAGTTGAGAAAGAAAACGCATGTGTACAGAATCTGTCAGTATATTGGATCTGTGCAGTCGGTCTTAAAGTGACAGCGGCCTAATATTTTTAATGTTAAAAAACATTCCCTGTTCTTGATTGAATAACTTTCGTAACTTTAATAAGGAGTAATCTATGTTTACTTTATACAGGGAAGATTATGCAGTGTTATTTTACTACTTTTTAAATTTCTGTACCTGAAAATTGTGAAATTTCACTGGTGCCTAAAATTTGAGTCATAACTACTTGCTTTTGCAAAAACGGTTTCATGGCCGGTAAATTTTCTTAAGTGACCGGCCATTGGCAGATGTGGCAAAAGTTGAGCTGTCTGTGTCTTTCATTTGGGTGCGCCTGAAGCAGGTTCTGCGCTTTTTTGCAAAACTGTCTATCCCTGACTGTCGAGACCAGCCTGAAGCTCCACACCTCAGAGATGGACATTAATGGACGTCACGGCAGTGGGCAACACATCCTTTAATGCCAGAACTGGCATCCTGCTTCTAATTCACTGCAATTTTCATACTTTAAATATGTGTCATTTTACTCACTGAATTTCTTCTCATTTGTTTTTTACTCCCTACATTTATTCAATATCTCTGCCTATCCATCACTGTCTCGTCCATCTGTTCACAAGTTTTTGAAGGCCAATAATAATAATAAAAAGTTAAAATATAACACAAATATATAGACAGAGCAAATGGTGAGAAGAAAAAAAAAATTCAACCCCTTTCCTACAATCCTAGTGGTCTATTTCAATGGAAATATAAAATAATTATATATTAAAAATACTCATTTAATACAAATATAATATAAAAAAGGTTATACATTTAAAATATAGTATAAAATATAGTATGAAGTTTGACAGTTTGGTGCCATATTTTTATATTTTAAAGATTTAACTGATGTTTAAATGTAAATCACTGATAGAAATTCAGTGATTCAGACACCACTCGCAGGGAATCATTGTGTTCATTCAGAAAAGGATTCATCAGACTGATTCAAACTGATATAAAAAGCACCAAAAGTGACAAAAAGGGTGTGTTTCCTTCTATTCCAGTTGAATAAATAAAGAGTCATGCTCTATACTCTTATTACAGGTGAGATTGTTGAGCTTTCTAAACATCGCTCGGTCCAACATGTCATCCGAGTTTCAGGCATGAGCGCTTAGGAAACCTTGTTGAAAATCATTTTGTTTTGCGATTTCATTTCCTGATGCTAGTGGCCCAGAAACGACACTCTTGAGTGTTTGTCACTCACGGGGCTGAAGTGGTCTCGGCTCAGACTGCCTTTACTGTTCAAGCTGCCGATCTCCGTCTGAGAGCTCGACTGGGACATTCCCTCAAAGAACGGCCTGGAAAACACACACACGCACGCACAAAGAGAGAGAGAACAAGATTTGTTAAAACATGAATAAAAAAGACTGAGTAATTTCAACAGAGCTCTGGCGAAGCTGCTCGTCTCTGATTTCTGAGTTCTTTACTTAATGCTACACGAAAAACCATCTGTCTGATCTTTTTTAAATGACGCACAAAGACCAAAGAGCATAAAAGTCAGAAATTCTTCCTGATTCTCAGTTCAAATAAATGTAAAATATACTCCAGCTTTTTGAAGATCTTGCTCAGTGGACAAAAGCATTAAAAGTGCGCATACAAAAACCAAATATTAATCACACAAAGCTATCATAAAACATGAAACACAACAGACGTCATTTGATCTAAATCCTGCTAATGCATTTAAAAACTCCCTTTGATTCAGTGTTATTCCAGTATTATTTATATAACATTATAGTATTGCTTAATATAAAATTGAAATACAATTCAATTTATTTTCAGTTTTCATTTTAATTTTAGTAATTTTGTTATTTGCTTTTGTCATTTTTTTTTTAAATATATATATATATTTAGCTTTAATTTTTTAATTTCTTTTTAGTTTTAATACTTTAAGTACTGAGTCGCCAATACAACATTAATAATGTCAACTTGTTTTATATTTAATACTCCAACTTCAATGGTTTGTTTTATTAACAATAACACACTGTTGTGACTGTCATACGTCATGAATGTTTTAGATGACTAAAATTCATAATTTAAATGTTTTCATTTAAAATCTTACTGTAACTCATACTAGTGTACTAGCTACTTTATTAATTTAGTAATTACAAACATTAGCAGCTGTTCATAAGTTTAGCATGTAAATAAAAAATATTATTTTGTTTGCAATTGATTAATTTCAAAGTTGAAAAATTCTTACAACTAAACCAGTGTAAAACTGCATTTTTATCATTATTTAGAATACATTTTATATGAATAAATCCATATATAAAAGCTATAAAGAACATATAATGCAAGTATTACCAGTATGAACTGAATTTAATTAAAGCAGACATTACAAATGTTATTTTAATTTATATAAAATTATAGGTTTTTTTAAATATATTTTGAATTAGCTTTATTTTTATATTGTCAGATTTCATTTTAGTTAAAATTTTAGTAATTTTGATACGTGCTTTTTTTTCTATTTAGCTTTAATTTACTTTTATTTCAATTTTAGTATGTCTACTTAAACTTATTTTATTTCAACTAAGTGCCGAGGAAACATTTCTAATTTCTGGTTTTCATGCAGTATTGATCATTTATTTAAGCTTTATAGCAATTAAACAAAAATCAATTTTAATAGTTTTAGTTAACAATAAAACACTGGCCAATAACAACAACATCTTGTTTTGTGTTTAACGGAAGAAAGTCGAGTGAGAGGAGGACGAGTAAATAATGACAATTCTCAATTCTATTCCTTTAACATCCTCAGTAAAAAAAAACATCTGCAGTCTATGGACGACGCCTCAGATCAGAAGGAAGAGTGAATTACTGTGAAACGCAACCAGCTGCTTTAACACAAGATCACGAGAACATCATCAGTGACTGACGGTCATCTTGACTGGCTGACTGAATCCTTACAGTAAACAACAGCCTTTGGTTCTTAAATGGTTGCTAGAAAGCTGGAGGTTACATGACAAGGACAGACAGCCTGATGTCACCAGCAGAGGGCGCCGCAGACAGACAGAGTGTGCAGTGTACTCACTTATATAGTGAAACATTATGACTCGTGAGGACATTTTACTGGTCTTCACTAGTAAAAAAGGCTTTTAAATTGGCCAAAACATGTTATTTTGCAAAACATAACCTGTGTATGTGTTACCTCAGTTTGGGTTTGGGAGTGCTGAGGATGCTGTCCGTCTCCTCCATCTCCGGCCCGCTGTCGCTGGGGTTGTACATCTCCAGACTGTCGTAGAGTTCGTCCAGATCCTCTTCCACCTCCTGGATCTGCTCACGGGACACGTGCTCCAACCCGAAACCCACCTGCATCACATCAACACATACTTCAGATGTGTTGTTCCATTCATGACAGCTGAAAGGTTCAGACAGAAGAAATTTTCTTTTTTTCCCATCTTGTGTGAGAATGGAAAGGTGTTGGACTAAAAGCCAGAGGTGTGACTGACAACCAGTGTGAGGATGAAAGGAAATAATAAGGTTAAAGAGCAGATCAGGTGTGATCACAGTCATATTTCAGCAGGGATGGAAGAGCGAGACGTTACCTCATCTGACACCTTAAACCTCTTCAGCAGCGCCACAAACTTCTGCTTGATGTTGGGTTGCTGGAGAAATAAAAAACAACTAAGTATTTATAACACAATTCAGACAAAATACTGTTTAAAATCTGCCAGTCTAATGCACTCATCTGGGCATGTAGTTAAAAAGACAAAACTTGGATTGTTTCATGAAAATGTAGTCATTTACTCTCTGAACGTCACCAGGAGATAAAACAGGTGAAAAAAAATGCTATATGATAAAATGCTCCAAAAGTGGCTTCTTTAAAGGCAATGGTGTGTGATAACTGGAGCTCAGTGCAGTCGTTCATATTGATTAACACAGTCATGCAGTGTGTGTGTGTGTGTGTGTGTGTCTTACTCTTGTGATGGAGGCGTTGGAAGTAAGTTTGCGTCTGGGTTTCTTCTTCCTCACCTCATCCTCTTCATCATCTAGATACTGAGACACACACACAGAACCCATCAAACACTCATCGTATATGTGCCTTCATCAGCTTCACTTCATCATCTTCACTCACACAGGTTTGTTTTGCTATCTTAGTGAGGACATTCCATAGGCGTAATGGTTTTTATACTGTACAAACTGTACATTCTCTCCCCCTACACCAACTCTACTGCTAAACCTACACAGAAAACATTCTGCATTTGTACATTTTTTTATAAAACATTGTTTAATATGGTTTTAAAGCTATTTTAAATATGATGACTCATTAAACATCCTTATAAAGCATGTTACGTCATAATACCAGTGTAATACTAAAGTCATTATACAAATTTATGTCCTCATAAATCACAAAAACGTGCACACACACACACATTGTGTTTTCATGTTTTATGGGGACATGTCATAGGCGTAATGGTTTTTATACTGTACAAACTGTATATTCTGTCCCCCTACACTACCCCTACCCCTAAACCTACCCATCACAGAAAATGTTCTGCTATTTTAGATTTTCAAAAAAGATAATTCTGTATGATTTATAAGCTTGTTTCCTCATGGGGACCAAATAAATGTCCCCACAAGATCAAAATTTACTAGTATCACTAAACCTGTGGGGACATTTGGTCCCCATAACGTAGGGAATACCCGCCTACACACACACACACAAACATATGTACACGCTCTCACACACACATAACACATTTTTCAGAATGCTTTTTATGCAAATATTTATTTTTATAAAGCTATCTGAAATGTATGTGACGTTGTGGTTTATTATTATTAATATGTCAGACATTTGGACATGATATAACTTAAATATTTATTTAAAAATCTTTTTTTTTAATTACAATTAATTTATTAAAAATATATATTTTAATTGATTTATTAAAAATATATTTATTGATTAAAATGTAAAAAAAAATTGTATTTAAAACATTTTAAAAATTGTTTTATATTTTATGTATTAAAATTCATTTCTTAAAATATTTTATATTTAAAACAGTTATTTTAAATTCATTTAACAAAAAAGAAACATTTTAAAAATTTATTTCATTTATTTATTAAAAATGAATTCACTGATTTAACACACAGTTCACGTACATGATGTACGGGATCGTCGCTGCCCTCCTGCTCAGATGAGTAACTCTCCTCCTCTTCCTCGGAGTAGTTGTCGATATCTGGAGAACGATCTGAGCAGAAGAAAACGAGAGGTGTGAGAGAGAGATTATAGTCACATGACTCTGGAATACTTGATTCTGATTGGTCAGTCGCTACACCAAACCAGTACACTCCTCACTCACCGTTCATCTTTGCTTTGGGTCCCTCGTGGTCGATGGGCTGACTGGACAGAGAATAAACTCTGATCTCAGCCACCGGGACGGACACTTCCTTCAGCTGACTGTGCAAACCCAGAACCTGAGCGCCCTCCGTCGGGTGCTGCATCACCTGACAACACCAACAATCATCGATTAGCAAACCAACCAATGAAAAACAAAGAGTTGCAGCTGAAGTGATCTGCGTCGGTTTACCTCAGCCATGTTGATGAGGCCGAGCGCCAGGGTTTTATAGCCCAGGATGGTTCTGTTCTTGTATCTCTTCCTCCTCTGCAGCATGATCTGAAGCTTGTTGGCGTCTCGTTTCAGGAAGTGAGGATACTGAGAAGCAACAACAATGTTTCTGAGAGTTTGATTTAGGAGATATGGACATAATTCTGTCAGAAAGATCTTTTGGTCACCCACCTGTAAGGAGAAGGTAAGCTGCAGGTCTGTTTCCGTTTGGCCGGTCGATGGCAACAGGATTTCATTGGAACGAAGGATTCGCTTTGAGCCCTGAGAGAGAAACAGAGAGCAAGAGAGAGAGAGAGAGAAGAGGACAGATGGTGAACAAACATCATTAGATGGAGGGAAGCGTTGGTCTTTAAAATCTACATAAGAAAGCAGAAAACGCAAAACCGATAACACTTTCTTCCAGAACGAGTCTTTCATTTTTAGCACTTGCCAACACAACTTTGAAAAATATTGGGCAGAGAAATCAAAAGAATATGAATCAAATTAGTTGGCTTAGCAAAAAGATATTTCCTTCAGTTATTTTCACACATAATTATGCCTGTTAAAATGTATTGTAAAAGCTACAGTCACTTCCACCGTTCATATTATTGCTCTATCATATTTATATTTACATTAATAGCACAGTGAATACCAGTCCAGAGCAGTGAGTGATTTTCTCTTTGTCTTTTGTTGTTAGATTAACATTGAGGATAAAGACAGCAGTAGGTTTATTAGGCTGCTGTCACTTTAAGCTCTGCACGTATCTAACATACTGTTTCACACTAAGACATACATGTTTCACAAGGATACTTGCCTATACGGGCATTTTGATGTAATTTTGTGTGAATTTGTCCATTCAAGTGCAAGAAGACATGAAAGAGAACTCGATTTAATAGGCTATTCGCGCACTGAGAGGCAGCTTTCTGGGCTCGTGCTATGGATGTTTACGCACAGAAAACTTTGTGTTAAGGTCATGTGATTACTATATCGTCTTCCTGTAATAATGTAGGTAACTACTCATTGTAAGCTTTTATCAGAGCATGCAACAGAAGACATGCTCTCTCATTACTGTCAGGTAACGTCAGTAATATGCTCCACGGTTTACTTTTTTTGCCATCACCATATCCGATCAAACTACAAACGGTCGGTGAAAAAGCGATGCGATCGACACGTCTGTGCCACTGCCCTAAATCCACTCCTCTTGTTTCGCTTATCAGCTTGCACAAAGCAGCTATAGTGGGATTATTTAGGCTAATTTGTTTAATATTCTATTAATTAGATACATTTACTTCATAGACATCCTTCTCTGATATCCATATGTTTGCTCTGCTGTCAGTTTCTTTGAGTACGAGTACACGAGTGCAGTATCAGACCCGATACAGAGACTGTTATTGGTATCGGTGCATCCCTAATTTCCCTAATAATTCAAAAGAAAAAAATACAGTAAAATTGTGAAATATTATTACAATTAAAAATAGCTGTTTTGATTTAAATATGTAGTAAAATATAATTTATTCCTGTGATCAAAGCTGAATTTTCAGCATCATTTCTCCAGTCTTTAGTCAAAAGATCCAATATGCAGATTTGCTGCTCAAAAAACATTTTTTATTATTATGAATGTTGAAAACAGATTAATATTTTTGTGAAAAATGACTCAATGAGTTGAAAAGAACGAACAGAATTTATTTGAATCTTTTGAAACAAATGTCTTTACAGTCACTTTTGATCAATTTAATCCTAAACATTAATTTCTTAAAAAAATTTTTTTAATTTTTTATTGACCCTAAACTTTTGAACTGTATTGTATAAGGTAATCTATCAAAAGTGACAGATCTACATAGACTAAAAACAGCATAATACAGCAAGTTTGACTTCCACAATGTTACGTAATTTGAGAGAAAAAGAAAGCGCAGTGGGTCAGAATGTTTGAGTTCACCCATCAGGATTTGACTGGATCCTAAAAAGTGGGCTGTGAAATTATTGGCTAAAATAATTTTGCAGTCGTTTCAGATGATGTGCACTGAAGAACCGTTCACAATAAGGCCAGGACTGTGTGTTTAAGTAAACAAGGTCAATTTTAAGTCTCATGTTGAATTTAAGTAGAACGAGCGAACAAATAAAGCACCTGGAGTTTGACAGCGATGACCACAGACGTCAGGTCTTTATCCAGCTCCTTCAGCATGACCAGCTTCTTCAGAGTCAGATTGAAGAGCCTGCGAACACACAATTCAAAAATGTATCAATATTGGATGGCAAATGAAACAAACGTGCAAGAGAGTCTTTGAGAAATCAATCAATTATACTGGGACTGATCTAGTTCTGTTACATTGTGAAGCAGTTTTATTGTGACAGGAATAACAGCAGATAAATGAACACATCTGCCATTTTTGTCTCGTTTCGGAGGGTCAGAGAAGGTTAGAGAGTGAATTATTTACAGCAGCTCCTGAAATAGTGGCTCTTCCGACAAGAGCTGCTGCCATACGGATCAATAGCAATCTAAAACAGCTATTGACCAGACGACAATCATCAGATACACGCGCACACAACCTCAGGTGGGCGACGTGCATTTTCGCACATCAGCATTCAACACACCATTTGTTTCAATATCATTCGTGGGATTGTGTGAGTTAAAAGACATTTGTTTAAATTCCTCCATCTACATCCCCTCAGTCTCTCAGCCATTTCAAAATGATTCGCAATTCGCTCGATCGCTTACTTTTGAGCATGAGAGGGATATTGAAAAGTACAGAAAGAAAAAACAGAGGAAAGACAGAAGAAAAACAACCAAAATAATACAAGACAGACAACACCAGCAGAGTGAAGAAAAAAAAAAAAGAAGAATTTAAATGTTTTATTAACATAAAGTATATGTTTATCATGCTAATACAGCTACTTGAATCCACAGGAGTGAGCACAGTGAAGCTTCCGGGTTTCCGTCCGAATGCCGGCTCATTATTGGCCAAAGCTGATCATGTGACCTGCACGACGCATGCGTGTGATGAGTCGCCAATAAGGAGTCGGCGTTCTGACGTAGAACCTGGAACGTGATGAAGAATTGTGATGAGAATGACAAAGAGAAGATATTGTTGAATATTTTTGTTTTGTTTTTGCGCACAAAAAGTATTCTCATTGCTTCATAAAATTAAGTTTGAACTACTGTAGTCACGTCGACTGTTTTAACGACGTCTTTAATACCTTTCTGAACCTTGAAAGAGGTGATTATATTGCTGTCTATGGATGTGACCTATACCTCTCAGATTTCATCAAAAATATCTTAATTTGTGTTCAGAAGATGAACAAAGGTCTAATAGGTTTGGAACGACATGATGTAATTAATGACAGAAATTTCATTTTTGGGTGAACAAACCCTTTAATTTAATTTAAATTGAATTATACTAATTATAAATATGTACTTAAATATAAAATTATTATACAATTAAATAATGGAAATTATTCAAACAAACAAACACCATAATTGTATAAATAAATATAATAAATATGTATAATTAGGGTTTTCCTCTAATATTGTGCTATTCAAATTTCATCAAATTTAAATGTCAACACAACATGTTCTATCAGTTGTTTTGAATTTTAGAGAATTGAGAATTTTAAAAATCACGCTTATATGTTGTAGGGGTTTTTTAAATACAAATTTGTTTAATGAATTTTTTTTAATATAAATGTATTATATGTGTAAAGAATGTGTATTCAAAAATTCTAATTAAGATTAATTTATGATTAATTTTTACCAAAAAAGAAATTTGTCTGGCGTGCATGAGCTCAAAATATTTATTTTATATTATATTATATAAAATGCAAAATATGTGCAAATAACACATTACAAACTGTATTTACATTGAAATATTACAGCTGGAGCTTTACCTGCATTCCCTCTACTGATACACATATTTACGACTTCAGTTCACTAGGCTGTAAAGCTGCACACGCAACACAACGCAACATAAAACCCAGCGATGCAGCATTTGGCCACGCTTCACCACTACAGGCTGGAAAAGCTAATGTTTTGTAAACAGCTACTGAACAATGTTGTTAGTTGCGTTGCTACTTTTAGTCAGTCACTCCTCAACACTGACTTCAGCACAACAGTCTAACATTCATCAGCCTCCGGTCATTGTGCAACCGAAGCAAAATATTGTGACATCAGTGCTTAACAGCAAAGTCACAAGTATTCATTATGAAACGTACATTGCAAAAAAAGCAAAAAAAAACACACCGCAACTGACAGCGGAGCAGAAAATCCCAGTGAAAACAGCATCCATGAAGGTTGAATCGCGGCCTCGGTCGATGTCACAAGGTCAGGAACAACAATAGAGTCACGGACGACTAGAAACTCAACCTCGGTTACTCATCAGGATTTCAGGGCTTTTTTAAATGCTTGGACAACAAACGCTGCAGCTAAATGCATGTTATACAAGCACGGAAAAAGAGAACAGGGCTTTTAGTACGACGTGCTTAAGTAGGAACACGAGCGGAGCCATCCAAATTAATATTAAAGACAGACATCAGCTGGGAATTGAAGACACGTCCGTTTCCGACAACGAGCATCAAGACGAACTCCTTGCATATTTAGCCGCAAGCTCCACATTAAACATGCTAAATAAAGATATCGCACATATGAAACATACAGCAGAAGGATGTGCATTTCAGCACAGCACGCTCAAATCTCTCACACGCGAACCACACTGAACATTTGAGCTGGTTTCTTTGATTAATAATAGATGAACTTAACCGCTTCGGTGTGTGCAGATTGAACTCTTCGCATCTACAGGACGCCACGCCTTTCACACAAGTTTATCTTCCATAAATCAGGTTATTACAGCAATAAAGCTGAAGATAACAGCTGCACGGGTTCATAAAGTCTTGATAGATGGCTACTGCAACCATATGCTTATTAAAATCAAATAAACATATAAACACAGCAGACCTTTCCATCTCATCCGGATAACAGTGTTTAACACTTCTAATGCACTTCTTATGACTTCTATTGTTCTTAAACGAACATTCTTAACATGCATATATTGGCATTTTTCGATTTAGAGGGGTCATGGCATCCTCCAAAGCTCCAAAAACGGCTCGTTTCGATAGTTTGCCAAGTAAGACATGTTCCTGGATCAGCATTCCTGCCCAAAAACAGTCTAACACCCACAGCTTATCCCTAAAATCAGAGAAAAATGATAAATGCGTAACATTTTACAATAAGGTTCGTTAGTTAATATTAGTTAACTGCACTTATTTATTGATCTTTGTTAATGTTATATATTACTACTAATATAGAGTTAGGGGTAGTATAGGGATATAGTATAGGGGTAGTTGTGGCCTAATGGTGAGGGAGTCGGGCTTGTAACCTGAAGGTTGCTGGTTCGATTCCCATGCCGGCAGGAATTGAAGGTGGGGATTGTGAATGAACAGCACTCTCTCCACCTTCGATACCATGACTAAGGTGCTCTTGAGCAAGACCTAACCCCTTAATTGCCCCCCTTGTAAGTCGCTTTGGATAAAAGCGTCTGCTAAATGATGAAAAATGTAAATATATATATATATATATATATATATATATATATATATATATATATGTTATAACATGATTGTTCATGTTAGTTCACAGTGCGTTAACTAATGGTAACAAGATTCTAATAATGTATTAGTAAATGTTGAAATTAAAAATGAACTGTACTTCTAGAGCATTTATTAATCTTTGTAAATGTTCGTTCATGTAAACTAATGTAGTTAACTATTGTTAACTAATGAACCTTATTTTAAAGTGTTCCATATTTTCTAATATTATATATGTCTTTATTATCATTTTTAATCAATTTAAAGCATCCTTATTGAATAAAACTAAAGTATTATTTTCTTACCCCAAAAAATCTTGCTAACCTCAAACTTTTAAGTGCTAACGTAGGAATGTTCTGTTAGTGTGGGCTTCATCTCGTCTGTCGTCACTGAAGCTCCTTGAGGGCGAGCGTCTGCGGCCACACACAGAGGTCAAAACCCCGGCCTGTAAAACTAAAGCGGACGGTGGTTTGTCAAAACCCCTCTGCAGGGTGACGGTGTTCCTTCAGCTACAAACAACACATGCCATCAATCAAACGCAGCTGCCCGTGCGACACAAACGTCTCTTCTCTGCGAGTGTGCGTTTGCACGGCTTTGATTGGTTTGGAAACAATCTCAGGGGTGTGGAGACGAGATCGGATCGCTGTCTGGGTCAGTCATCAGATCTATGAATAACACGCTTTAGAGGTCTGCGAGACGGTTTTGCTCGCTGTCATAAGACATTAAAGGAACAGCACAGCACTTGACAGAAGAAAATTCACCGGAAGGTTTGGAGGAAGAAATATGAAGCTTGTATTTTTGTTCACGCACTCACAAACGTTCTTCAATAATAATACAAAACAAAAGCTGCAGAGCTGTCAAAAAACGGCTTGTAGAAGTTGGACTACTTTTGTAGATGGAGAAAATTCAGGTGATGCATTACATCAATAAATGGATAAAATATGTATAAATAAACAGAGTAATAAATAAATAAGTAAAAAAGTAAAATAATTCTGCAACCAATAAATATTAAAAAGAGTAAAAAAAATAAAAGTCAGTAATAGATAAAACTAAGATGAATGAATGAATGCTCTCTTCCTTTAAGGCATGCACCACACATACTCCAATAGTTTTGGCTGAATTTTGTAGATCACAGTGATTTCAGAACAAACTCATGCTAATGGTCGTCAGTCTATAAATGAGGCCTAACGAAGCTTCATAAAGTCCCCCGGTGGTCAATAATTGTATCCCTTAAAACTCATCTTTGATGACAAAAACCACATATTTAAACTTTTTTACGGTGAAAATAATATCTTCATGCCTTAAAATAGGTTTAATGTAACTCTACACCTTCGCTTCATTTAGTACACACGGAAACATGAATATGCAAATTAGTCTCTGCCTCCGACTCAATCACACCAGCTCAGAGATCCACTCGGTCAACTTCACTGTAGTAAACGCTGCACAGTGTCAAGTGGAAATACTGGTGTAATTCAAACATATATATTTGAACCAGAAACTGAGAGGAATAGTGAATTAACCGTTCACAAAGACCCGCCCCCTTTAGTTACTGTTGCTTTGTCCGACAAGCCATGCGCTCTCACGCCACACATCATGTTCTCACGCCGTGAAAAATACTTCCCGGAGCAAAGAGGACACTGGCAACGCGTCGACAGACATATGAAACAGTTTCATATTTAATATACCGTATTTTTTTTAAAGAAGTTTAAATAGTAAATAGCGTATAGTGTGTCTTTAATGTGTCGTGACAGATCGCTGTAGCTCCTCGTGAACCGATCATCTCTTCATACTAGTTCATTTATAGCTTCAAATAAACATGAATGAACATCAGAAGGAATGTTGTTTCAAGTATGGAAAGACGTGAGTACACACAATATATCAAGTTCAAGTTCACCAACGTTAATCTACTAACTGACTGCTTTGTCAGACAAAATGGCGGATTCGGGGTTATGATTGGTCAGATCGCCTGTCAATCAAACTGTGTGCGAAGGGTCAATTATAAAAGCTTGTCCACAATCGACGTATCAGAAAGGTAATGCGTTTTTATGTATCACTCTCTACAACGTCAGACACATAAGCCTTTGGCTTGACTACATTATCAACAGCTAATAATGCGTTGCTAATATTACACAAACCTCGTCCTTCATCTCAGAGTCAGACAGCTGCTTTCTAAAAATCAGTATCCTTAGAAACACAACGTAGAATGTCAGTGGAAAAATCATACAGTTCATCATAGTATCATTATATACAACATAAATCACTCGCGATATTGCTAAATGTAGCTAATTTTTCATGTCAACAGAAAAATATACCAGGATAACCTGGTTTGAGACAAGGTAGTCTGTGACAGAGAGAAGAGGGGGGGATTTCGAACCACGTTTTTGAGACTGTCTTTGATTCACTGCAGTTTTAAGGAGACAATACTCAGCAGTGGTGTTGACTTATGAATGTGCGCAGGGTTTGTCTTAAAGCTTATTAAAAACACCACATGGTCTTTAACATATTCTGCTCACACACCAACACACACTCTTGTATGCACACCTGACCTTGTCCAAGAGTCAAGGAGAACACTTT
Source organism: Zacco platypus (assembly GCA_038088235.1). Classification (NCBI taxonomy): domain Eukaryota; kingdom Metazoa; phylum Chordata; class Actinopteri; order Cypriniformes; family Xenocyprididae; genus Zacco; species Zacco platypus. The sequence goes on along the minus strand of CM076085.1, from coordinate 39,874,118 downwards.
ATAAGTGTACACACACACACACACACCTACACAGCGCCTCTCATTACATGACCGATTTTCCATGACCTTCAGCGCAAACACTGATCCTGGAAGGTGATTGGCTGTTTGTTTCCACACATCTGTTCATGTTTTCATTCCCAGCGTCTCTCGAGTACCTGTCTTCCCTCAACACAAACTCACTGTCGCACTTTCTAGTCCTTTACAGACCTCAACCTTTCCCTTTCACAATTTCTCAGAGGGTTCAGCATGCTGTTGTTCTGTGCTTCAGTGTGTTTGCTAACAATCTAACCCTAATAATGATTAGTTTGTCTAATGTCCTGGAATAAGCCTAATTATAGAGGCTTCCTTAACACTGACTAATCAACTAGACATTCAGACAACCTACTGACTAGTTGATTTACTAAATACATAGTTTTGCAGCCCCTGTGTGCGGTTCAAGAGCTGTTTAAGCGCTGCCAGTGTGTTATTTCGTATTTAAGTGACATTACGGCGCATTAAAGCGCATCAGAGCAATGGATGCGTGTGGATCAGCGGCGTTTCTCTGGTGTGGACCGGCCCGATTCAGACACAATTAAACACACTCAAAGCAAATAAACTGAGGCAGCGCTGGATAAAGCCCAATCCATTAATCACCCCAACTCAGCTGTCTGGAAGCTTTGGGAAGTTCTGGCTAATCCAAACAGCTCTTTTCCCTCGGCGAGGCACCGCTTTGACGGCCGCCCAAAATCAGAATCAGTCACTCTCATCCGTTTGATCCTCCGCCGTGCCATTCATCGAAAACACATCATCAACAGCTCTCCAAGCGCAAGCCTACAGTGAAGCATTTAACCCCCGACCGAACGCTCCCCCGGGTGGATGTGACACGTCTACGTCAGCGCCACCACCTCCCACTCACATCCTGAACTCTGGGAAATATCTACCATCGGCTCTCTTTTCCATGGGCCATTTGCTGTTTACTCAAATGCTTCCTGTGCCGAAGCCCTCTAAAGACACGAGGATGTTCGAGGACGACGCTAATTTGGAGCATCAACATCAAACGGCACCCTGGGAAAATTGAAACGTTATTGCAAACAACCGGCACACACAACAGATGCGAAACACCCAATCCCCGTGTGGTCCCGAGGAGCCTCTCATGAGTCCAAATTAGATGACAAAAAACATTGTACAGTGTCATTAGCGTGTGAAAGTGTGTGTCATCAACTAACCAAAACTAGCATCTTAACTAGCATGTTTCAGCAGCGTGACAGCGGTTTACCAGACACAAACTATTGTTTAAACACTTCACAGATTGAGTCATATTTCACAGCACATATACAACTTTACTACGGAGTGAAATTATGCCACAATCAATCATTATTAAATAATATTTATCATTTTGATAAATGCTTCCGTGTTTCATTTTCAACTATAGAAATCATGGCGTTTTATTGTGTATAAATAACATTTAAAAAGAAACGCATAATAATCTTACTATGACAATTATAAATCAATTTTATAAAGTTAAATTCTAATGGGCATCATTTTGAACTATATGAATGATAGCGTTTTATTTTATATGCACCAGAAAAATAAGATTTTAAAAGTAACATTTAAAAAAAATTATGTAAAACAATTAAAGGTACAATATGTAATTTTTCGCCACTAGGGGTCACTTATTCAAAACAAATGCATAACTTGATGACGCCTTGATTTCATGGAATCATGGGAGGTGTTGTCTTCATGTTTACAATGGTGGAAAAGAATCGCAGCAGAAATCATATTCATGGACGAGCTATTGTATTAAATATTTATTAGCATTACTGTAGTATGAAGCAGGGTGGGGCTGAAAGCCGTTGGAGCGGAATGAGGCCGATGCTAATGAGAGACGAGCGCGACACACGGCTCGAGAGCAGTGGAGCTTTTATTATGCTGAAGACGAGCACTTCCACTTCTTCCGGTCAAGCGTATGTGGGGTAACGCAGCGCTATTTATCGTATTAGATACATTTGTGTGTTTTTAGTGCTACTCCGCATACGCTCGGCGGGTACTATGAGACACTTATTGCACACTGCAATACGCTAGATTGATATTAGGCATGGTAAAACATGGTACTCGCGGTAAATCAAGAAAACGAGAGCTATACACCAATGATTAGTTTTCTGTCGATGAATGTATCCATCCAAACGGTTGCTCATCTGTCTAATAAAACACAATATATTGAAAAGTCTTTGGTGTTTCAATGGTTTCAACAAAATAAAACCAGAAATCAAGGGTAATGTGGGTATGATGTCATTGATTGGCGACGCACGGACACGATCCGTGTCCTGGTTAAAATTGCTCATTTTTCTGGATTTATGGAAACATTTGGGATAATGCAAGTACACAAGTCAACAAAATATATAAACATTGCTCTGGTAGTTTTTGGATATTTGAATCTAAAATCTTACATATTGTGCCTTTAAATAAATATTTTTTTAAAAATAATATTTTAAAAAAAAATAATATTGCTGCTATCGAGAATCGTATAGCAGAGCTTACAAAGCAACCGTTTTAAAGTAGCTTCCTCAACATTTGCCATGATGTTGGGAAATGACTGCAGGCAGGAAATGGAGTTGTCAAAAAACAGAAGAGGCCAAAGACGACAGCACTGACTGACTCTCCCTTCCTCTGCGATTCTATTTTATCCTCTTTGATAGTCTTTCACTTCCTGTTCTGAGTCCTTCTCCTCACACACAGAGCTGAAAACAGCAAATGGTGGCATGTTATCCATCAGTCACACGGTCAGATTGACGCACGTTCATCTGCTGAGGGAATCTCATCAACCCATGTCCTTTCACACTTCACCACAACAGAAATAAAATAAGAAAGTGTTCTACATAAAATATGTCTACTAATAAGTCTGCTTTAAAAATTAGCCTGAAACAGAAGTTGTGATAGATTTCCTTCCCTATTGTGATGTATATCCTAGTGAAATTGCTTCACAAAAAACAAAAACACAGGCGGGGCTTGATTTTGTCTATGGGGAATTGACTGGATGATTGTGGTTTGCTATTGGTGGATCTCATGTGAGTGACAGGTTGCCCCGCCCCCTCACCAGTTAACACCATCAGAGAAGAAAAGGGGTGAGCAGCAAGAGGCAGGGGATAATATATTAATAATATTTTTCAATATTTCATAAAAAACAAGAATCGTTCATTTTGGTTTCATTCTCATATATATATATATATATATATATATATATATATATATATATATATATATATATATATATATATATATAAAAAAGCAAAACTACGTAAAGTTCACCACAACAATCACCGTTTAAACGATAAATCAACTTGCTCGGACAGACTGCAGACGGCCAATAGATAGTTTTTCCGTGTGTGTCATGAGTGAAGCTTCGCCCTGAGACACAAATCATCTTTAGTTGTTTTAAAACAAGAAGAATTCACCTAGCATAAACAATTGAAGCCCCATTAATCAAGTCTGCGCTAACGGCATTATTTTTTGTGCGTTATATATCCTTGCAGATATGATATAAATAAATACATAGCTGAATGAATCATTTCAAAGATTTATCCTCATCAGCCTTACAGATGAGAAAGTGTGTGTGTTTGAGAAACAGACAGAGTGAGAGTGTGTGATTAGTATGCAGGTCACATACTTGCACAGACACAGAGAAACTGCAGGACCATAACACACCGCCAATACTAAACACACACACACACACACACACACACACGCTGGGACTTTCCATTGACTTCTTTCATTGTTATACTGAGCCAATGACAGCTTCTATCCTCTAATCCTATATATAAATCCAACAGTCAGACAAACCTGAATCATATCATATCATATCATATCAGCTTGTGAGTCGTCTAAGACTTTTGGCTGGTCTACTCAATACAAAACTGACACACGCACACACGCACACGCACACACGCACACACGCACACACACACACACACACACATACACACACACACAGAGCTGATTAGAAATGAAAGCAGATGGTACTAACTGCTCCAGACAGTGTCTGTTGTGTCCTAAAGAGTCAAAACAAAGGTAATGTTTAGGCAAAAATGATTCAGTGAAGCACATTTTGACAACACACATTCAATGCATTGATTACAAAACGGAATAAATCAACTGATTACTAAAAACTCCCAGTGCGTAGCAGAGATGGTCTCAGATTACACAGGCGCTCTGATTGCAAGCTGAGCATGAGAGACTTAGATGAAGAAATTGTTATGCAAGAGATTGATTCATATAAAGATGGGCATTATATATATATATATATATATATATATATATATATATATATATATATATATATATATATATATATATATATATATATATATAAAGATGTGCGTTTTGGAGATACTCTGACCTAGTCTTCTAACCATCATAACCTGGCCCTTCTCAAATCTTTACGCTTGCCTATTTTTGGCAGCTTTATGGACAAAATGTCCATTTGCTGCCTAATATATCCCACCCACTAACAGGTGCCGTGATGAAGAGATAACCAGTGTCATTCACTTCACCTGTTAGTGGTCATAATGTTATGCCTGATCTGTGATACGCACACAATTAAGGAAATATTTCTATTGCGAACATTCATCACATATTTTAAGTGGTTTATAATTTGTTGAGTTCACCCAAAAATGAAAATTCTCTCATCATTTACTCACCCTCATGTCGTCACAAACAGTATGACTTTCTTCTGTGGAACACAAAAGAATAAAAATGTTTTTTTTAGGTCTATACAATGATAATCAATGGGGTCCAAAGTTGTTTGGATCCCAACGTTCTTCAAAATATCTTCTTTCGTGTTTCGCAAAAGAAAGTCATACAGTTTGGAAGGTCATAAAGCAGAGTAAATGATGACAGGGTTTTTATTTTTGTGGGATTTGGGATCAATACTAATAGCTGATGTCATAGTGAAGAGAAAATTTGGTTACTGAGCCAAACATATTGTGTTTATGTGAGAGAGATCCAATTTGTTTTTTAATACAGACTGAATTGATCCACCTCCTCCTCATTACCACTTTAGCTCTGAGCTCATGTTCCACACACACACACACACACACACACACAAATTCATTAAACCACGGCAAAGGATTGATCGGCATAACTGAATCCATCACTCTGGAACGAGGAATGATGTCAAACGAAATTTTCATGAACATTATTTTCATATCAGAAACCATCAGAAAGACTCAAACTGCACCTGAAATCCACACCTATGCTTCCAGTTACCCATGAGTCATTTCTCAGGTAGATTTAAGGTAAACATAAAGTCTTTCCACATTCTTAACACACATCCCTGCTCTCATTGAGCATGATTCATCAAAGCATGTTATTCTGAAGAACAAATCTTAGTCTTGGAGATGTCACTTAGATGAAAATCATGTTTTAAAGGGATTTAAATTTGTATTTTAGGACAAATACAAATTCTAAAACAAAAATAATAGTTAAATATATACAAATATAGGAGCAGTCTGTGAAATATATGAAATGAGAATTGTTAACATGCAGGAATGTCATGGTGAGGACATTTTCACAATGGTAAAGAAATGAACAATCAGAAGTAAAAATCCTGCTTTTGGAAAGTCATGCACTGATATTATACAGGCCTTCAATCACAACTGAATCGTGTCATTAAAATAAAGTCAACAGTGATGTTTCAACATCAGACGATTTCATCAAGCAGTGAACAGGATGTGATGTCACGGAAGATTAAGTAACTAATGAATCTGTCATTCATTTTGCCACTTCCTCTTCCTGTCAGCTCGTGCCATCTTTCTGTGTCACATCATGTGCTGACGGGCTGACCTGAGATTTGAGAATTTCATCTGCACGAATATGTTAATATCCAGTTCACACTGAACAACTGTCAAACGCCCTCCTGTCGTGTCCGACTGAAGAAAGGGTTTATAGCGTCATGAGGGCGAGTTAATGATGCTGACAGAATTTACATGACTGCTGAAGTTTCGACCCCCATCAACATCATGCGATGCTCAGGGCAGGTCTGAGATCAGCGGTTAGCCGTTCAATCATGTCTAAATGACTCTGATTGAAGTGTCTGCATAGGGTTCGGCTGAAGGTGACACCCAGAGCTCAGCTGATTGGACGAGAATCACTCTAGTCTGTCTGTGTGTGTGTGTGTGTGTGCGTGTGTGTGCGTGTGTGTGTGTGCGTGTGTGTGTGTGCGTGTGTTTGAGTCCCACAGGAGCAATCAAATGATTCTGCAATTTAGTCGTCATGCTGTGAAGACAATAGGCCTTCAGCCGACCCCTGTGGAGAACAGTGTGTGTGAGAGAGATTGACTCGGTTTGTTTACGTTTAATTCATGTGTGTGTGTGTGTGTGTGTGTGTGTGTGTGTGTGTGTGTGTGTGTGTGTGTGTGTGTGTGTGTGTGTGTTGTGCAAAATTAGTGGTTAAGGCAAGCAAATCTGGGCACAAAATTAATCTCTCTTCGTTTAAGGTGTGCTATTACTTTTCAAAGTTATCAGAATTATATATTTTTTCTAAACAAAAATTAAATTGAAGGAAAGGTGCATATCACATAGACTTGAGGGTGCAGGCCACCTAGCAACCACCCAAAAAAACCCTAGCAAACCCCTAGCAACTACCCAAAAAACCCTAGCAACACCCAAAATACCCAAGCTACCACCAAGCAACCACCCAGCAACGACCCAAAAAACCCTAGCAACCTCGCAAAACATTCATGCAACCACCCAAAAAGCCCTAGCAACCTCCTAGCAACAGCCAAGACACTCGAACAATCCACCCCCCAAAACACGAGCAACCACGCAAAACACTCATGCAACTACCCAAAAAACCCTAGCAACACCCAAAATACCCAAGCTACCACCAAGCAACCACCCAGCAACGACCCAAAAAACCCTAGCAACCTCGCAAAACATTCATGCAACCACTCAAAAAGCCCTAGCAACCCCCTAGCAACAGCCAAGACACTCGAACAATCCACCCCCCAAAAAAACCTAGCAACTCCCAAAACACTTGAGCAACCACCCAAAATTCCCAAGCAACCACTCAGCAACTCCCAAGCAACCACTCAGCAACTCCCAAAACACCCTAGCAACCACCCAAAACACCCTAGCAACCACCCAAAACACTCAAGCAACCACGCAGAAACTCCCAAAACACCCTAGCAAACCCCAAAACACTCAAGCAACCCCCTAGCAACCACCCAAAAAACCCTAGCAACCCCCAAAACACTCGAGCAACCACCCAAAACACAATCCACCACTGTAAAGCTGAGCAGTGCTTGTTTGACTACTAAAGGAAAATGGGGGATTGTTTGGTGCTGCAGAGATTACACTTCCCCTTCAATGAACAAACTAACCAAAAAAAAAAAAATCTCATTTTCTGATCCACCTGATGTCCTGCATCCCTCAATTTATTTTCCAAACACAATCTCTCATTCTCCATCTCACTGTGATTCTGTCCCACCTAATAAAGCCTCTGGCCGCAATCTAGTCTACAATGTCGTCTCTCTCTCTCTCTCTCTCTCTCTCTCTCTCTCTCTCTCTCGACACTTTCTAAAGGGCTGCAACTCATGCTCAACTCCTCCTACTCCTTTTTTGTAGAGAAGTGTGCTGAGCTTCATCTGAGCAATAACATTTTCCTCTCTGTGTGTGACGCTACCCCGTGTCTCTGCTCTTGCACTTTCACAACCGCATACTTTTACTCTGGCACAGAAAAACAGGCACACACACGCACGCACACACACACACGCACACACACACACTCAAAGAGCTACAGTAGTACATACCACAACACACCAGCTCAGTCTCCTGCTAACACGGTGCTGCTCTACGATCACTTTTACACAACAGTTTAAAGTCAGTAACACACCCCGAAATGCTGTTATTTTGCTAACCCTGAAATGGAAAATGTTACATTAACCCGTTAACTGCTGATGCCTGTGTTTTTTATTATATCTGTGCTCTTCAATCCATCTCAGATATTTACATAAGGATAATGTATATTTACAATGCAATGTCAATCGACATAGCCTTTATCTCTGTATAGAATATGATAAAAAGTATAATTTCTGCCTCGTTCTGTGATAAGAAGCCACATCGATTCACAGAAGGAAGTCTTTTCAAACCGGTTGCCATTAAGTGTTTGTATACAATAGTGTGATCACATTATTGCACGGTGTGAGAGTGAATTTGACTGATTACATTTTTTAATTGTTTCAAGATTTCCGTAGACATTATTTGTCCCGAACAGTCACTGTACGGACGTCACGGTTTGGTGCATACAGTCAGACGACGAATACAGTCAGTCACAGGCGATCCAGACTCCAATCCAGAAGGGGGCGCACACGGTAATACAATGCTGTACCAGTAAAAGTGCAGAAGAAGAAGAGATCGGTATGTTTACATGCAATCAGAGTTTCAACTGTGGAAGACATCAATAAAAAAGCTTGAGAATAACATGTCATGTAGCATTACATTTACCTCAGGCAAGTCATTTAGTGCCGACCGCATGTTAGTTCACTAGAGAATTAACGTAATGTCTTGATTATTTCATGTATGTTTAAATAAATCTGTCATGAAAACAAGTTATGGCTCTAACTGTGTAAATGATTATCTTTCAAAAATGAACTGGAGTAGAAAATAAACTTTAGAAGTTAATGCAGAGCGTTGATTATTATATCTAAAAATAAATCCCAACTGAATTTAATAGTTTGGGCTCTGTAGTTAATTGTAAACTTTAATATATTGTAGAAATGTGCAAGAAAGGGCTCCCTGTATAAAGTTTACAGCATTAGCTAAGCTAGATTTTTTTTTATCCTTAAGAAAATTGATTATAATCTCATTTATTTAAGCACATTTGTTAAAACATGGTTTAATAAAAACAGAAAAAAGCAACTTCATGTTTAGTTTTCTCTCCCCTGCAGTGCCGATCCGTGACTTCACCATGTTTGTGTACTGTTACACCCCTTATAGATATCATGATACTGTAAATTATTTTACCATGGTAATCGTGTAGAGAAAAACCTGATATTGTGACAGCCCTATAGCAAATAAAAATAAAGCGATTTACAAACTAAAAACTAATAAAAAAAAGCATATATGACCCACTTTGATTTTTTGAGGTGTCAGAAATAGTGGTTAAAATGCATAAACAAACAAAAGAAGGACAATTAACGTGGAATGAGTTTCTCTCACATCCTAAATGAAAACAAATGCTGTTGAAATGATGTTTTCCCTGAGCTCCGAACTGTAAATATGGAAATAACAATAACGAAGAGAAGACTGAGTGCATTTTTATGAAAAGCCTTAGCAATGCCTTGTCTGGGAATTTTAGCAGACACAGTTGAGTAAACAGAAGGGTAATCTGAAGAGAGATTTGAAGTTTAAAGAGATGAAGGCCTAGTTTCATCGCTAAGGTGTTTTGGGTGCTTTCTAGATTTTCTGTTGCTATAGTGTATCAACTAGTGATGAACTGAAATGTCAGGAAAAAAACGGAAGTATCCTCAAACGTTCGGCTGAAACCAAAACATACATTTTCGGCTGAAAGTTTTGGATGGGTAAAATCCCTGACAGAAACAGTGACATTTAATCAGTGCTTCTTCGATGGCGTGTTTTGACAGTGTCAGTATCTATTTCATACACTTCAACAGGTAAACATGTCAGCTGGGTTGACAAAACCATCTGAAAACAACAGACAAAAAGAGTTTGGATCATCAAAATGAAGATTGATTAAAAAGTCGATGAGTGTAAAAACGTTATTACAGTCAGTTTAAATGTTTATATTTCAACAACGAATTGGAGTAGAAATATAATCATGTTGAATCATTGATATAAAAACTGCCTTGTGTGAAATTTACATGCTTATATACAACTAAAGTGTTGATTATTAAAGACATTAATTATTTTTGGTATTTCACTACATCACTAGTACGAATGTACAAACAGACAAAATTATACTAATAGCCAACGTAACACGTTTTATGACACCAACTGCAATAAATTGCATATGACCAAAGTAACAATTTTGTTATTGAAACTGGTAAATCTGAACAGGTTGACAGAAGACAAGACATCCCCTGCAGTCTCCATGGTGACACCTGTTCCTGTTTTTGCCAAACCTGGCACGGTTCAGTTCATGTGCTGATGCCAAGATAATACACACCTTAATACAGACACGGGATTATTCGCTGACTGCACTGATGCAATCGTGGGAAATTTATGCATTTAGCATTTAATGCCATATCAGCAAACTTAAGAGTAATACATTAAAAAATAATCATAATAACAACAATATTTCAGTTAATTGATTAAAACAATTTTAGGGGTGGGCGGTATGACCGAAATCCTATATCATGATTTCATGATAATGATATATAGGCCAATATCACGATAGTTAATTTTGCTTTAAAAAATTGAGAACAAAATTTGAGACCATTGAAATTTCATAAATCTCATCACCAATTTCAATACCAATAATAATAATACCAATAATGCCAACACCAATAAGGCAATGATAATACCAATTTCAAAACAAATAATAATACTACTAGCCTAACATAAGAAAAAAACCTCAAGCTCACTGAAGACAAGTTAGTTATGAAATAGGAACAAATTAATTATTAATTAATAATTAAATTAATTACAAGCAATGGGACAAAAAAACTACAACAGAATAAATTTTGATAGGTATATTATTAACATTATATCACTTAAAGCAGCAGTCAGTAAGTTTTGCCTCTTTGTCGCCATCTCTGTTTGAAACATGCAATTGCAGTTATTTGCAGAATCATTATCTTTACGTGGGTTGTGCATCGCAACAATCTAATGTTTGCTGTAATGGATACTGTACTTCGTATTCACAGATTCTACGTCTTGGAAGTATGACTAAAATATGAATTTTCACCAGAAAATGACATCTGAACAATTAAGTACCATGTCTGCCACTTTTGTTCTGACCAACTGAGGAAAAAAGCATTTCAATAACTCACGCTGCCAATGGTGATTGAATCTAGCGATCGCTTAGCTCGCATCACGTCAAACAACTTCGTTCTCAAATTGTTAATGTTAACAACATCAGCATTGTGTGATATATTTGTGTATTAGCGTTACCTGTAGATTTCAATTTCTGCCACTCTTCAGTCTTTTGCTTTTGACTACGGGTGAATCTCCAGTTGTCATTTGGACCTTAATGGATTAAAATCTGCCATCAAAATGATAAGTTTAATTATTCTAGCTGCAGTGACAAAAGGTTATAAATGATCCGTCACATACCATATAGCCTTCTAGCTTTATGTAAACAGATGTGACGTAATGACGCAAAGATGAACGGCTTGAATTTCCAGCAGAAACCCACCAGAACCCATTATAAAACATGATTACAAGCTCGCCGTGTGCTAAGGTAAGGAGATAGTTTTGAACACTGGCTGGATTTGCTCAAAAATTGGATTTTGGATCATTTTTAACCTGGAAACACTGGTTTCCATCCAAACGAGAAGCGAATCCTTTCAAAGTTCGGAAAAAAACAAACAAACAAATGCGAAATAGGTTTCCATAAAGCTGTTCGAGCGGATGACGGTGGTATTGGTAACCTAGTAACCAACACTAAATAAAACATATGGGTTTAATATTCGCTACGTAAGAATATATTAGGCAAATGCATTTCCATCTCCCATTATTTACATCAACTCTTTTTCACGCGAGTCAAAAACCACCTCAAGCGTGAATTAAAGGATTTTTTCCAGAAATTTGCCATTTCCATCAATTGTTTCTGATGCTATATGTCAAAATGTGTATAAAAACAGGATAATGGGAACATAGTTGGCACCGTTTTTTTAACGTGAATTTCTGGCACCCTAAATTTTTACCGTAAATTATTTAATGGGATTCTTTTTACAGTGTATTTTCAAAATGAAAACAGTGGATGGGTCTTTCATTTATAACTGGACTGCAATCGCAGGAAAAGTCAGTATATTAACAGCACAACCACATTCCATTCTGTAGTGCTTGCCAAATTGTTTATTTTCATTGTTTCTTCTTGCTCTTACCAGGGTTTTTAATTATATATGCTGAAACTGGCATGGCCGCACACACACACACACACACACACACACACGTGCTGAACATGATAAACGTTGTTTGTTCAGTGACATGCACAAAAATATGCAGTCATACGTGCATAAACAAGCCAACGTAAAGAGCCAGAGGAATGGGGACAGTGTGCACGCGCACACACACAAAATATAACAGGCTAAAATTAAACCGTAAAACTAGGTGGGCAAACACAAACATGTACAAGTACAACTGACATTTGGCTCGTTCGGTTCTTAATGGATGCGGTATAATAGACCCGTGGCTTTCGCCCAGTGCACAATGCGTTTTGACAAAGCTTTCCATTCCTCCGTCCTCTCCTCAGTAATAACCCTCCTTCCATCTTCGACACGCTCGCGGGAAGGACGAGTCTGTTCCTTCACGTCCTCTGTGGCGATCCGCTCACAAGTCGAGCTCATCTCCCCAGACATGCTAACAACCCCTGGGCAACTTTCAGATCGCACAGACACACACTGCTTTTGCTCACTTGAACACACACACACACACTCTTCAAATGGGGTTAGTCCAGTCTTTGGCCCCATTAGCCGCTCCCGCAACGTCCTGCCGCTGAACTTAACTCTACTAACTTTACCGCTGCGGTTAAAGGCTGCATAGTTTTATTCAATCGATTATGTTTGTTAGATCAGACCACTGTCTAGTCATTTTATAAGGTTAATCATCACAAAATCTAAATATTAAATAGCTTTTTTCCTCTGTTGGCTGGAAAACAAGGGAATTTCAACATTATCAATCTTGTAACACATGCGAGTTTCATATCTGGTTGTAAACAGTTCGAAAACGAAAGCACCCCACTCGGGCTAAACGAATGTAATCTTCAGAGATGATGACACAAGCTGCTGTGCCTCTGTGACCTTTCTGAGGGGAGTGTTGTGGACAGATAAGAGGCACGGGTATCATGGAAGTCCCACATGCAGCGGGACGTCCCGCACGCCGAACACACTTTCAAAACAACCTGTGATATCCATCAAACACCCTCTCAGCTTTCATTTTTGGTGTTTGAACTTAAAACAGACTTGGTAATTGTTTGAACAACACTGGTGGGTGCGTCTGGATAGTCTTGAAAGGGTTTGATATTAAATCAAATGATTTTAATGTTAAAGGGATAATTCATCCAAAAATGTGGTTCCAAACTTGTATGTGCTTCTTTGTTCTGCTGAACACAAAAGAAGATATATTGAAGAATGTTGGTGGCCTAACAGTTGATGGACCCCATTGACTTTCACAGTATAAAAAAATAAATAAATAAAATACAGTAACAACTTATTTGTTAACATTAATGCATTAACTAACAATGAACAATATATTTGTTACTGTTTTTGTTAATCTAAACTATTGTTAACAAATACAACTCTTGATTTTAATAATGTATTAGTAATTAACATTAACAAAGATTAATAAATGCCGTTCATTATTAGTTCATGTTAACTAATGTAGTTCGCTAATGAACCTTATTGTAAAGTGTTCCCAAAAATACTATGGAAGTCAATGGGGACCAGAAACTGTTTGGTTACCAACATTCTTCAGAATATCCTCTTTTAATTTCCACAGAACAAAGAAACTTCATTTTTGAGTGAACTATTCCTACAGGAATGATGTTTAGACATTCTTTGTGAAACTATTGAAAATGTTTCTTGGAAAAAAATAAATAAATAAAATAAAATAAGCCTAGCAGCGACCCACAACTTTTTGCACTTGGGAATCTAGCTACTAGCAAAATCTAGTTACTGTATAAATATTATTCTAACTTTATTTATTTAAAAGATATCTTTATGAATTATTATGTTAATTTAGCCGGTTGTCATTATCCTTAATTTGCATGCACAAAGTCTTGGCGCGCCGTTGTGCTACTGCACAAATGCTTTAGAGATATGAACGCATTAAACCAAAAACACAGAGAGACTGTTTTTTAATGCGTTCTTCTTCCACAGGAACATGTCCAGCAGTGAAGAATGTGGTTCTGCTGCACAGCAGAAACAATCACAAACATTCAGTGATGCTCAACTAACAGCAGCCGAGACACGCCTGAGAAATAAGGGAGTGGAGAAAGACGTGAACACCAACACGCCGATTACATGCGTTCAAACGCACGTTTATACACATGTATGACACATGACCTTGATATTGTACCGCATCCTAATCTGAGAGACTGAAAGTTAATCGGAGTAATGACATCATCACTGGAGCTGAAAGCTGTCCGTGCCTTATGGAGGATGATGATGTCATAATCTCAAGCCATTTCCTGTGACTCACCATTTCCAGATGCAAATATATGACAGGAAATGAAATAAAGTAATTTTATATTAGTTCAGTATAATTTCTTAATATATGTTAGTCAATTATATAATAGTGCTGTAGGTTAATCACATCTAACATAAAAGTTTGTAACTTATATATATATATATATATATATATATATATATATATATAAAAAAAAATATTTTAATTATCATATTATATATATATATAAAATCAAATTTTTAATCATATAGATATATACACACACACACTTAATATACATATATATATATATATATATTTATATTTATATTACACACACATATATACACACACACACTTAATATACATATATATACACACACACATATATAATATATATATACACAAATATATATAAATATACATACATACATACATACATGCATGTCTACATATGTTTTAATATTTAAAAAAAATCTATTGTCTATTACGTATTGAAAATTAGGAATATTCTCATATGAAATTTATTATCATGAGAAATATTTACTTATTTGTCATGATAATAATGTTTTTCAAAAGTTTTCAGAATGTAATAACTGTTATATTAATCTTTAACTAGACTTTTTTTTATAAAAAATTTTAATTATAATGTAATTATTTGTCCATTTGGAATCCAGTGTTTACTAAAACTATTAAATATGATATAAATATTAGATAAAATAGATTAAAGTCAAGTTGAAATACTAATTACTAAAATGGTATATAATTAAAAATAAAAAGTTCAAATTATATCGAAATATTTAAAAAAAAAAAAATGATAAAAGCACATTACAAAATTATTAAAACTTAAAATAAAATTTCAATAAAAAAACTGATCAAATAAAAATAAATGCTAACTAATAATATTAATAAACAGTATAATGATATTAGAACAAAAGACATCAAATTTCTGTCGAGATGCCCATTAGATTTTCTATCATCACTGACACAGCGATTGGAAAAGCTAAGATCAGACTTGCTGCATTGACCGTATTTTCAAACACTTTACAAATCAGAACAACTCAGAGGAAACTGAATGAGAATGTGAACTAAAGAGCGGAGCGTCCTGTCCTTGAGTCTGTGATATCAGTCATATCTTAATGTTCTGAATGACTGCCGTCTCACTGTGTTAGTGGGTCAGTGTGTCGCCGGCCTAATATGTGTGTGACATTCATTAAAAATACCGTTAATCACAGGACCCCATCAGACCACCATAGCGCTGCTGCCGATTCAGTAAATCGGAGCATTGTTGTAATATTTTGATGTTTTAACTGTAATGCAATTGGATAAAATGCATCCAACTATTATCATCTCAACCATCTGTCAGAAACATGCTTACAGATGAAGTAATTCGGTAAGTGAATGGCGCAGTTCAGCCGCTCACATGTCAGCGTTAAGCCTTCATAATAAGCTTCAGGATTCGAGCACATCAGTAGTTTTGTGGCTCAGGCGTCGAGTCACATGACTACTGACAGGCTGAACACTGTTGTGACACACTGCATGCGGCGACCATGATTAACTGTGTCAGTATCTCACCATTCCAGTGGGTCAATGCTGTGGGGTGAACTCCGGCCATGGCACTGCTGCGGTTTCACTGTTACACATGGATTGCGTCAGTTAATGCACACATCATCAACACAATAAAGTGGCTTTGTTTCAGTTCTGCATTGGCAGTCTCTCTGCGCGAGTGTAGGATTTCATAACAGTAATAATGATGACGAACACGCACAACAATGACCGGAACAAAGCTGATGCATGAAAAAGCTGATATGCAGGTAAAAATCAGAGATCAAAAGGCAAAAACACAATGCATCATGTGTGCGGCAACTTCCAACGCACATGTACTTTACATAAAATAGGCATCATTCGGAAAATATGATCAGAACATTTCCGCATAGAATCATTCTTAAATCATTTGATGGATTATATTTATTGTAATAAAATATATATATATTTATAATAAATACATTTACAACTCTATCAAATACAAACACAAAAACTCAAAGGTCTTCACTACAACCCATTGAAAAAAATAAAGTTTGATTTAACATGGATTATGATAGAAATGTATTGCTTTTTATAATTAAAAATAAAAAACAAGCACATTATTTGAAAACAAAGTGTGTTTTTACATTTGTTTATTTATTTATTTTTTAAGTTTCATGGTCTTATAAATGTAATTAATAAGAGATGTTTTTAAAAAACAGAATCCTATCCATAAACATTAAAACACAAAAGACAGAATTTGGGGAAAAATAAAATGGAATCAGTGTGGGCTTGGATTTTATAGGGCTCACTCCAAGGACTAGAGCTTCACGATTAAACGCTAAAATATCGTGATCTCATTCCTACACGACAGCAATTCGTCTGTGTCTATTAAACCTTCGACAAGATCACACATGAAGATTCAAATATGCGTTGATGCTGCAATTGACCCAGTGAAAGAAGCTTTCAAGTATAGGTATGAAACTACTTAAACATCTTTTCGAACACAGTTTTCGTTATTTCTGTCTTACACATACTCAAATTATGACGGAAGTACTGGGATAAAAGTTTATAGTTCAGATGATGTCTATAGAAATGATCAAAATAGAGCAAATCACCTTTTGAAAGTGACAAGCTTCAAATAAAAATTGTATCATTACATCATTATGCCAGTAGGTGGCGACAAGTGACTTAAAAAAGAATGTATGTCGTTGAATCATTCATTCAAGAGATTGGTTCAAAAACACTGACTCACCCAGTAATGAAACAAGTGAATTATTCTACATTAAAGAGCTCAAGAATTTAAAGCGGCAGATGTCAAAACTACAGCGTGCTCTTAGAAACAGAAACATTTTTAAAGTATAGACTGAGAGCAAACACAAGCTCGCACGCTTGCATAACTTTTGAGAGACTTTTTATTGCTGCGTTCACGTCTCATCTAAATTACTGCAATTACAAGATGACAAATCAAATATTTTGCTAAAAGCTGCTCACATTGCTTAGACTCTGAATTTATTGTTTTTATAGCAGTATTCATTATCGTAAAATGGAATCATTTTTCTGCTTTGCAGTTTTTAATGTAATGTCACAACAGTAGTTGAACAATGTGGATATTTCTATGCTAATACAGTTATCTGGAATAGGGTGGCTGACAGCCAATATAAAGGTGATACACTGATGAGCCAAAACATTGTGACCAGTCACAGGTGAAATGAACACTGTTGATCATCTCCTAACAAGGCAACATATTAGTTCACTTTCAAACGAAAATCACCCCAAGTTTTACTCACCTTCAAGCCATCCTAGGTGCGTATGACTTTATTCTTTCTGATGAACACAGTCGGGAGATATATTAATAAATATCCTGACGCATCCGAGCTTTATAATTAGCAGTTAGCTTTACAAAATGAGTATGAAATGAAGAAAGTGTCTGCATCCACATCCATAAACAATCCACACGGCTCCGTGAGGTTAATAAAGGCCTTCTGAAGCGAAGCAATGCATTTGTGTAACAAAACAAAAAATCCATATTTAACAAGTTATAAAGTAAAATATCTAGCTTCCGCCAGACCGCCTTCCGTATTCAAGTTACGAAGAAAGTGTCAAACTCTAGCAGTTCAAAAAGCTTACGCTACGTCCTACGCCAGTTCCGTTTTTTTCGGAATTTGAATACGGAAGGCGGTCTGGCGGAAGCCAGATATTTTACTTCATAACTTGTTAAATATGGACACATATTTTTTACACAAACGCATCACTTCGCTTCAGAAGGCCTTTATTAACCCCACGGAGCCGTGTGGAATATGTTTATGTTGGATGGATGTGGATGAAAGCACTTTCTTCAGCTCATACTCGTTTGGTATCGCTCACTGCCATTATAAAGCTCGGATGTGTCAGGATATTTGTTAATATATCTATGTGTTCATCAGAGAGAAGAAAGACAAACACCTCGGATGGCTTGAAGGTGAGTAAATCTTGGGGTAATTTTTATTTGAAAGTGAACGAATCCTTTAAGGTCTGGGTAGATTCAGAAACTCGTCAGTACTTGTAATCAATGTGTTAGATGGAGAAATGGGCAGAAATAAAGATCTGAGCGACTTTGACGAGGGCCAAGGTGATGGAGTCAGAGTATCTCTGAAACGGCAAGGTTTGAGTGTTGCTCACAGTCAGCAGTGGTGAGAATTTACCAAAGGAGGGACAAACCACAAACCGGCGAAAGGATGTTGGGCACCCAAAGCTCACCGATGTACGAGGGCAAGGAAAGCGATCCCGCTTGGTCAGAGCCAACAGAAGGTCGTTTGTGGCACAAGTCCCATAAAAGTCCCAGTGCGTATGGAGCTGCATAACCGCAGACCAATCAGAGATCATCCCTGTCCGTAGTCAAAAGCGCCAACAATGAGCACCAGTTTTCTTTTACATAGTGTGGATGGCCATGTATGTGGAAGTAATGTCACTGTGGGATGAAGACAATCCGGTGGAGGGAGTGTGATGCTCTGGGCAATGTTCTGCTGGGAAACCCTGGGTCCAGCGATTTATGTGGACGTGCACCTACCTAAGCATTGTTGCAGAACAGGTACACACTTCATGACAATGGTGTTCCCTGGTGCAAGTGGGCTCTTTCAGCAGAATAATGCGCCCTGCCACAATGCACACATTGTTCAGGAATGGTTTGAGGAACATGAAGAGCTCAAGGTGTTGCCCTGGCCTCCACATTCCCCAAATCTCAATCCAATTGAGCATCTGTCGGACGTGCTGGATCAACAAGTTCGATCTACGGCAGCTCCACCTCACAACCTACAGGCCCCGAAGGATCTGCTGCTAACGTCTTGGTGCCAGATACCACAGCACACCTTCAGGGGTCTCGTAGAGTCCCGGCCTCAGAGGGTCGGCACTGTTTTGGTGGAATATTAGGTCATAATGTTTTGGCTCATTGGCGTATACATAATATTTATTAATGGTAGCCAATGAGATGTAGACAAAACTGCTGAAATCAATTGAATATCATACAATACATTTAAATTTAGAAAATGTATAACACCTTCTGCATGTACGGCTTCACTGCAAAGCAGCGAGTCTTTATTTTGAAGAGTAACTATCTAACTGACGGCGAGAAAGAGAATAATCCTCGACCTGAGCGAGGAAAAGAAAGAAAGAACGACAAAATGGGAATGTCCATCTTAATCAGCTCTGCCAGGAGTAGATAGGATCCTGCTCGGAGGCGACAGCACCGCAGGGCCTATAACTCAGTGCAGAAGCACCGACGCCGCAACCGAAACTGTGCATCATGGCAGAGAATTTCCAAAATTAAAGGAAGGAGAAGAATGTCAGGCATCTCACATCTCCGTTCACTTCATGGCAGCCCGAGCAAAGATTACCCATGATGCAACTGTCAAAAATTCCCTACTACTTCCAGTGAAAGGAAGTCAGATCTTGCAAGGGCAAGTCGTGAGTGTAATAACACTTGGCACTAGTTCACACATGCCTTTCTGAATAAGCAATAAACCACAGTGCTATATTATAACGTTCATATTAAAATCAAAAGCCAAAAGAAAATTTGGTTGATTTTATTTATTTTTTTCACATTGACTTAAAGCCAGATCATCTCTGTGGCATTGACTTCCTGAGCTGATTTTAGCCGCAGCATCCATTTCATTGTTCGTCTTGTAGATATCAAGGTGAATTCAATTTCAGACTGATCTCAGACCAGATAGTTTTCCGAGTGGCGGCTTGTTGTATTGATTGGGTGCCACACAGTTTCGTTTTTCTCTCTCAGAATCATGCGGCAGTAGCAATTACCTTTCCACCCTTGTCCCATTATCCCCCTCCCAACACTCTGTCGCTCCCTATTCACATTTTCAGTGTGAAATCTCTCTGCATCTCCCTCCATCCTCGTCTCTCAGACTGTCGGCTTCATTTGTTCTCTTTTTGTGCTCAGCAATCAAATCAGGTGAACAAAGCGTGACTCCAGAAATCGGTGGCAGCGCAAACAAAAGGATGTGACATCGTCAGCCTTCAGACTGCAGAGGGAAACAGATGCAGATGAACAGGAAATACCCAGAGCCTCTGTGCCAAACTCAATGTTTATACTGAAAATACAGATTAATATGAACAGAAATGTTTTCAAATTAAAAGGAATAGTTGACTCTAATAAACTCTTTAAATAATTCCCACCCAAGCCATACGCAAAATAAAGGGGCGGGGCCTGGTTGAGTTTTGGCGTGACATTTCCCAAACACGCTGGAAGCGCTTGACCAATCACAACCCACTGGTCTAGCTGACCAATCAGAGCACATTGCGCTTTTCGGAAGAAGGGGCTTCATAGAGACAGGAAATAAAAAATGCGTTACTGACAGACTGAGAAGAGAGATGCTGCAACAATGTCAAATATGGGGAAAATAATGTGTTTTTTGAACATTCAAGCATGAAATCGTATTCTAGTACAGTTCAAAAACAAAATCAAGACTTTGAAAACAGGCAAAATAGGTCCCCTTTAAAGATTATAATCTTCACACAGCTCTGTTCATATGATCACATCTATCAAGCTAAAATAAAAGATAAAAAAAACAACAATCATAAAAATATGGCTTGTGCACTATATTCCAAATCAAATAAAGCCATATGATAGCTTTGCGTGAGGAACACATTGAAATTAAAAGCAGTGAAGCTCTAGATCACTCCCACCAAGCCCATGTTCCTGTCAAGAATTCAGAAATGACGTGTTACGTTCAGTCCCTAGCTGCAGATGCGAGAATCAATGGCATTTTGGTGTCAGTGACGTCAATGTTTGTGGTCGATCTTTGTGTTTTTTTTCAAAGACTATACTTAAATACTGAACATTTGGTTACATCCTTGTATTGAAGGTTTTATGGGGAAGTGTATGACAGAAGTGTGAATATAATGGCATGAGGCTCACTGAAATGTGTTGTTGTTTGTGTTGAATGAGGTGTCAATCTGTTTTCCTGCTGGCCTTTGGCACTGATCAATGATTCAGCTGCCAAAAGACACTCGAGGTTTTTTTTTGCAAAGAGGGATTTTATCTTAACAAATATCAGACAAATGACAGACCTGTGACAACAAAACGGTTGACACGCTGATTCAAATAACAGCTCACATGCTACAGTCACTCGCAGGGTTGGGAATCCAGAACTATTCTTAGAACACGTTCACACCAAGGACGACAACTAGAATGTTCATTTTTTTGAAACAGAGTATGTTTTACAAGAATATACCATTTCGCTTTTTCCTACTTCAGAATTTCCAATAATTCAACATAATATAGTTGGAATCGCTTTCAGAACATTTTTTTTTTGAGCTGATGAATGCTAAAAACATTTCAGCCAATCTGAACATTTAAATCTGCATATCTGCATCATAACAAACAGAATGGTCATCATTTTTGGCATGAATGGGCCGTTATTCAGAACAGGTTCAATTTGACAGAATAGAATCATTTGGTTCCAACTAATTAAGAACAGCTGCATTCTTACACCAACGTCACGTCAACAAACATGCAGCACAATCTATCCAGTAGTCAGAACCGCCAAACAATTCCTCTTGTGAGTAGGTTCTTTTAAATGAGTCAGTCAAAAATACTTGAACTCTTGAGTTATTGGCTTGAATCCGTCTTTCCAAAAGTCGAGACCATTAGTGCCAATGATTGCCATGATCTACGATGCTTTAAGGAAGCGCAGCCCAAAGCGGTTCTTGACTTATTCACTGAACTGTGAGTCATTACCATCATTATGTCCAGTTTGAACCAAGAACTGCTACTGTGCTGTTAATGCTCATCAATTCCCATTCCTATTCCCAGTTTTCACACACAGATGCACACGTTTACACACTCACAAACACGTAGGACACAGTTAGAAATCAGACACGTGCCACGCAGGTGCCCTGTGCTGCCCATTGTGCCATCTTTAGCTCTAATTAAGTAGCTGGGGTGAGTTACAGGGCTATTGTCCACCTGAATTAGACATAAAACAAGATCACGTTAATATTTAATAGTAGTCCCGAGCAAGATGATAGTAGTGGAAAGAAGAGCGCCATGCTCTTTTCCTAATGCATTACATTTTGAATACAGCCATCAGCTCCGGCCAAATACAAAACATCAACAAGTCGATCAATATTTCTGTGTATTTTTAGTTTCCTGTCAATACAAGCAGCATGATGCCATGCAAAACAAGCACACACTGTGTAACCCAGATCTATCCCAATTGCTCCATCAATACGCATTTAATACAAATAAACCAATTAGCTTCAATGGGCAGCCATTTCATGCGTCTGTGTTGTCTGTATCCGTAGTCGATATTAACTCCCGGAGAAAAACAGGGAGTATTGGTTTTCAGGAAAGACAGTTGTTTCGAACGTTGACACATACATGTTCACCTGATCAAATATGGACATGCGGTGCAACTCTGGTGCCAGGCTGGAATACAAAGCTTGAAGCTCTAGTTACCATGGCAGCATCCCAAACCAATTCCATACCATTCCCAATTTAGAACACAATGCATGAATCTCCACACATTCTAAACCGGCATTAGAAGTACCACATGACAGCAACATATTCCAGACCACCGGTTTGGAATTCAAAGCATGAAGCTCTAGTTACCATGGCAGCATCCCAAGCCAATATATATAAGACTATTTTCAGTAACACAACATATGAAACCCACACATATGAAGCTGCATTTCTACTACGTCAGTATATTCCCAACAATGCAAATTTCCAAACATATATGTCAGACTATTCCCATCTGGAATACAATGCATAAATAGGATAAACAAGCATAACTCTGTTAAGTGGGGAGAGTTATTTTTTCCTGATATTCACAATCAACTTAATCGGTTCTAAGTTTTTTAATATTGGGTCTACCAATACGAGGTAATAATAATAATTAATTTTATTTAAAAGAAAAAAATTGTCACTTACATTAACAATACTATAAATAAAAAATATATATATATATATATATATAAAATATCAGTGAATCGCTATCCAATATTTTCCAGGTTGGAATAAAATACAGCAAGCTCTATAGTTGCCATTGCAGAATCCCAAACCAATTCCATACTATTCCCAATTCAGAATTGCATGTATCCCTCTCTACATACAGTAAAAGAATAACCTAACATTTCTAGGATCCCAATAAACATCCCAAATATATATATTCCAGACTATTCCCAGGATGGAATACAATGCATGAATAGGATAAACTAGGATTACTGTATTAAATGGGAAGATCTTTTTCTTATATTCACTTTTCAGTTTTTCGATGTACGTTAGGATCTAGCCATAAATGGCATAATTTGGGGGGAAAAAATGCAAATAATAATAATAAAAGATATATATAACTGAACTTTAAACTCTGAACTGACCAACAATAGCCTATTGTATCAACACGGGTCATTAAGAAAAACAATATCGCTCGAAGGCGATCAATTTCTCCATTATTTTCCTGAACAGCAGGTTGGGATAAATACTCAACCAGACGAATAATCCAGACCCCTGACAGGCTGGAGCCCTTCATGTCTGAACGTTCACCTCCGGCTCTTTGTTGAAGCAGAAGTTGCTCTGGTTGTCTTTACCGCAGATTGAGCCTTCGTTTATTCTTCATTTCGCTTTCGCTGCAAACCCCGACATACACCGTGTTGAAAACTGTCTACGCTGAATTTATGAATTAATTACATATAGTTATATCCACAAGCGTATTCCCTCCAGGTTTGAGGATAAATGTCAACTAAAAGCCCTGAACCTCGTGCATTATCCGGCGGTGCATCGCGGCTTCCCTCCCCGGTGTACAGGCGCCTTACCTCGGCACGCAGCTCGGGGACGATCGGTCCACTTCCCAGGTGGCGTACAGGTTCATGTGCACCGGCCGATTGGAGGTGATCGCCATCGGTTTGGAGGGCTGCGGAGACGGTACGCCTCCAGTCCTCGGGAGCCCTCCCCGATCCGACATACTGGAGGAACCTTATGTTTGAAAACAATGCAGGAAAACCCGAACACAACTGCTGTTGTCGGAGCGTCGATCCTCTACTGCACCACGATCATCCGTCCACGAGGACCGAGGCTCAATTACAGCGATCTGCAGTGGATCCGATGTTCGCCGTGAAACTCGCTGCCAATGTCTCTCAAGTTGCGTGTTGTTTATCGGTGCAGGAAGCGGAAATTTCTTTTTTGCCTTGCAGAGAAGCCCTACTGCCGAAGAGCAACGCCTCTTCTGAAAGACGAGCCCTCTCATAACCCAATACTAACCACCCCTTGAGAGAGAGAGAGAGAGAGAGAGAGAGAGAGAGAGAGAGAGAGAGAGAGAGAGATAGAGAGAGAGAGAGAGAGATAGGGAGAGAGAGAGAGAGAGAGAAAGAGAGAGAGGGAGGTAGAAAAAGAGATAGAGAGAGAGAGAGAGGGACAGAAAGAGAGAGAGAGGGAGGTAGAAAAAGAGAGAGAGAGAGAGAGAGAGAGGTTGGCGAAGGGACACATCTCGAGTTTTTGATCGTGTGAAATGAGATAAAGCAAAATATAATTTTAGAATTCAGCTGCTTGCGGTTGTTGTTGACTTAATATATTTGTCCACAAGAGAATATTTAGCTGGAGTTGTTACAGAAACAATTTGAAAATAACTTTTCGTGCTTCTTGAACATCTTGAATAGCCAGTATTCAACTATTTTAAAAATATGTTCATTCTGTGGTTCTTACAGGTCAAATTTGACTCATGTTTGAAGAAGTTGGCCTTTGACCTTTCGATTTTTCCTTATGCCTTAATGTGTTTATTGTGTAAATTCGAAAAAATTGGATCGAACAATGAGCCTGTTTCACTTTCCTCATATTGAACTCCTCCGGCAAACTGTTCCCTACACTAATAATAAAGAAACGCAATGGCTGCCATCAACTGTCTGGCTACCAACAATAACTTTTTTTGTGTTCAGCAGAAAAAAGAAATACATGAGGGTTTGGAACAACTTGAGGGTGAGTAAATGATGACTCAGTTTTCATTTTTGGTGAACTATCCCAATTACGATGTGATTTGAAGACACCGCAGGGCCTATTATAGATGCAATGTTCTCTTAAAACACTACATGACAACAACAAACCACAACAGCATTTATCGAAACACTTGTGGTTCCACAGCAAGTAGTTTTGCGTAAGTGGAGAGGATGAATGTGTTGTGTTGGATGTGTAAAGTGTCATCACATTTGCTGTTCTAGACACAATGAAGATTTATTCATTAATTAAACATGAACTAAATTGTAGCTGTAGGAAGTTCGCCATTCACTGACATTGTTAAAAATAAGTGAAATATTACAAGCAAGCAAAAGTGGTTGATATTAACCCTTTTGCTTTCACATTCTTACCTCCGATTGGGTTACTCCATCAATATTCAATTAAAACGTAACAGTTTCTCTCGAATGCTCTTTGGGAGCAGATAAAACACGTATGAATTATCATGAATTATTGATGGTTTTCGATGTGGGTCAAATTTGAGTTTCTCAGAACAACAGGACGGTGACATGACTTCTCGGCTGCTTTTGCTTGACGTGTTTTAGAGTTTGTTAATGTGTGGTGGATTTGTAGATATCAGATATAACCTTATTAAAGTTGTCTATGGCATTTTGAAATGTTTCCTTCACATCTGTCTCAAACACAACAACACTTCCACTGAATATTTTGATATATTTTATATGATATATTTAGATATTTTTGCAAATTTTAGTGAATATTATTAAATAGCTGTCAATTTAAATTAAACAAATTTCTATACATCTCATTATTAAATTAAAAAAATGATTCTATGTATATATCCGTCTGTCAGCTCTCTTTAAATATCAGTACTGATATCAAATGGTAAGGTCCGGCCTTCAACGGGACACAGAACTTATCTATAATATAATCCAATTTATTGATTAGTCACCCTATGTCAAAGTGTCCACAATTTCCATGCATTAGAATAAATATATAACGCATCGCAACCAACATTTGAGGTTAAAACAATGTTTTATCTGAGGTCAAAGCTAACTTCATTGCACTTTGTTAGTCATGTGATCATGTGTCAGCAACAGTATAATGAGCCCGGATTATAAATATGACACTGATCCTCTCCTGTCCTAATACACACATCCACATCATCAGGACAGAGAGGAATGGGACACGAAGGTCAATTAGAAACAGCCCCTGTAATAACAAGCCACCACTGAGATTATAAAAGCCAAGTCGCATGTGCAAGGAAAGTATATATAAGTAGGTACACCCTAAAAAAGAAATGTTGCAAAAGGGTTTTTGTGCTTCAGCAATGCCATAGAATTACAATTTTTGGTTCGCCAAAAGAACTTGACAGTGAACAATTCTCAAAAGAACTACTTTTTCTTAGTGTGAAGAGCATTATAAATAATCTAACCTCTTTCTATTAAAACCTTTCTATCAGTTCCATTGATCTGAATATTTCTATAATAATCAATGCTAGTAAGAGCCTTTACTTTTAAAGGTGCAGTAAGTGATTTCAGAGAAACGCTGTTGAAAGCAGCGCAACGCACTTGTAGCCAATCAGCAGTAGGGGGCGTATCCATTCATGAGGAGGGAGGAGAGAGAAAGCACAACCGAGTTTGAAGAAAGAATAGAAAGAGAGATGGCTGAAGCCCACACTTTTTACTTGTACGTGAGGGTCAGCGTACAGTGTGAATTTTGCCATCAGAAGAGTTCACGCATTCAGTACACGAAGACAAATTTTTGTACACGTGCGCATTTAATTTTTTTGCAGTAATTAGTTCATCCACAAGGTGACAACCGTGCCCTGGGGGCTTAGATTCACAAGGTAGTCGAAGAAAACCTGCATAAACAGAACAGACCGGAACGCATGCAAGCTACAGCGACAATGGAGGCCTACATAGACAACAGATTGAGCGAAGACGTTAGAAAGTACCCTTATTTGTACAACTCTAGCATGAATACAAATATATTTACATGCTAGAGCTGCACGATTAATCATAAAAAGAATGCAATCTCGATTCAAGCATCCACGCAATCTTATGTTATTAATGACAATGATTCGCCCGCGTCTTTTAAACCTTTGACAAAATCATACCTGAATATTCAAATATGTGTTTGTGCCGCCAGAGAGCAGTTTTGAACCACAGATTAGTTAGTGTCAGTGTATCAGTATATCAGTGTTTATATCCTAACTTTAATCTTATGTCTACGATAGTGATCAAAATAACGCAAACCAGCTTTTGAAACTCAGTTGGCGCGTCAAATAATGCTTGTATCATTACATCATTACACCACTAGGTGGTGACAAGTGACTGTTAAAATCATTTGTCATTGAATCATTCATTCAAAAGATTCGTTCAAATACACCGATTCATCCAGTAATGAAACAAGTATTTATCAATGAGTCATTGAATTCATTCAAAACCATTTTCTTTTTTTAAATAATTCATTCATTTTCCAGCAATTTATATTTTGTCAGAACCTCTAGAATATTGTATGTTAATTTGTTTGGTTGTATATTCAGAATCGTGGGAGAATCGTGATTTCAATTTGAAACCAAAAAAAAATTATGATTCTCATTTTATCCAGAATCGTGCCGCTCTATTACATGGGTTGTAACGCGTAAGGAGATTGCTAAAAACTGCGCATGTGTCAAACGCCTGTGTACATGTACGAGTCAAATGAAGTATACTTTACAAGGCTGCGCGTTCAACTGTGCACATACACTAGCGTACGAATAAAAAAAAAAATACTTCAAACCGTACATTTCCTTCACATGCTCTCGGAATTATCGTGAATACGAGTTTCCTAGTTAAAAATTGCACATGAACGCCCTCTCATTTCGAAACTTGAACGCGATGAGCTTGTAATCACGACTTCAGAAGTGGGAATTGTCAAATTTTAAAGTTAGCAATAAATACACACAGAACATTCGTCAAGCAATCAGAGTCGAGCATTCAACAGCCCTGTAGTATAATCACAATAATGTGCATATTTGTGCGAATAGTTACGCGGTGTTCATTTTAAAGTTTATTTACTTCCCTATTTTTCACGCAGCATTATCTTTAGCAGTGATAAAGAGACATCAATTGCGTCTTTGTGCGTTTTAGGGGCGGAGCGATGAATCAACAGTGTTTCTCAGAAATCACTTACTGCACCTTTAAGAGTGTTTTCTCACATTTTATCACGTTTGAAATAGTTGTTTAGTCACACAGTTCCAGGCAAATGGGATATTATTTGTCCAGTAAGCAGGCAGTGGGAAACCCATGCGGAAGCTGGTGATGAAAGCACAGTTATATTTATCAGACTCATTAACCCCTGTGGGCATCTGATGGAGAGAAACATGACCCGGCTGATGCTGACCAATGCATGACACAGCTGGGCTTCTCCTGAGAGAAGTGAGTGTATGTGAGCCTCCGGCTTTCGTTGCATTTATGACTTCATCTTTTAATGAGCGCAGCCTGAAGGATGCTGACGATGTTGTACAATTGAAACGGAAGGTAGGCACCCACGCCTGTGGGTATTCAAATCAAACCGCTAATTAGTTGAGTCATTACAAGCTGGCTTTGAAAACACATGGATTTACTGGTTTGCATCACAATGTTAGTCATGGAAAAGTGCAATGCTGCTTTTTAAAGTTTAAGAATATGAAAAATTAGTTGAGTAGATTCTATTTGAAATATATGGAAGCCCATTTCTGCCATTTATTATGACATTGAAGTCAAACTAAAATGAAATGAGATGAAGTCAAAATTATGAGATATAAAGTCAACCATGACATAGCAACTCAATTTTGACATTTTAATTCTGATAATAAGCTGAAATTATGAGATAAAGTGTCAAAATGATGAGATACTAAGATGAAATTATGACATTAAGTCATAATTGACATAAGTAAAAATTCTGACATAAAATGTTGTAATTATGAGATGTCATTTCTCATCATTTGGACTTTTTATTTAATGTCAAAAATCATACTGAGTCAAAATTATGATATAAAAAGTCAGAATTATGAGATAAGTCAACCATGACATAAAATGTCAAATTAAGATACTACTACCATAATTATAATAAAAAAGTGAAATTATGACTTGAAGTCATAATCAACATAAGTCGAAATATGACAGTGAAAATGAGATAAAAAGTCAATCATTAAACACAAGGCAAAAATGAGATACTAAGTCGCAATTATAAGACACTAAAATGTTATTGACAAATTGAAATTCGCTTTTTTTTTGTCAAGATTAACAAGATTCTATGATCTAATAAAAAATCATGTCAAAATTATGATAGTCAAATTTATCTAATAATGTCAAAATTCAGATACTAAATCATAATTGAGGAAAAAGATGAAATTGTGAGATTAGAAAGTCAATTAGTACATTAATAAAAATCGAAATTGAGATAGTAAGTCATAATTAAAAAGTTCAAATTATGATAAAAATGTGAAATTATGACAATGACTGTGTGTGCAAAATTCGCTTGAACAGCACACCATCCCGAACAAGACTCATTTCAGGAATCATTCATGTACTCATCTGAATCCACAAAAGAAAAGCAGGGCCGAGATGATATTGGAGCCTTTAAAATGAAGTCACGGACCGGAAGATGTCCGGAATGTGGCAAACCGCATCTTGCCCATCGGCGTGACATGTTTCAGCTCATTCAGTTGGCGTGTTTGGAGGGAAATGAGTGTGTTATTGTCTGAGAAAGCATATTTGAGTGTTTTTTTGCTCTTGGCCGAGGTCAAGTGGCAAAATTGTATGTAGGTCAAACCGAATCCCAGACATCAGGTGACGGTCAGACTTCCTGACAAGTCTCTCGCGCTCCCCCTGCTGGCCTGAGCGCGTCACTGCAGACAAACGCATCAAGCCATCTAGAAAACAAACTAATTTTTATATAATAGAAATGCTCAAATTAGAGATCGCAGACCTACAGAACAATACATACTACAATATTTCCAGTAGTTTGAGGGATTTAAAAAAAAAAATCATGTTAAAGTTTAGTTTACACAAGATTAAATTCTAGAAAACGCTTGTCATAGCTAATTTCTGTGATATAAATTTACACTTTAAAATGACTTTACTCCTAGAATGCCATTTTAAACCGATATTTCTAGGTGTTTTAGGACAATAGAAATTAATTATGAATATAAACACTCCATATTTTAGATATTAGTAGTAATAAACCAAACAAACTAGTTTTCATAAGCAAGTTGCTTAAACTCAAAAAGGTTGATGAAATGTTTAATAAAACGCTAACAACAGCTTGTCATGGACTGCCATTTTATTTACAAAAACATTGAGCATAAATGAAAAACACCACTCACTGTAATGTCACGTACAAACACAAGTGTGCTTCTACACAATATCAGCAGATAAAAAGAATAAGAAATGAAGGATGAGTATCGCTGGACCCCCACGGCTCTCAACAGGGCTAAAACTTGAACTCTTTGTACTTCTTTGCTCCAGAGCGCGTATCCTGCGGCTGCGCCTTGCGCTTCTTTTGCTACGAGGAATAGAGGGGAGAAATATTTTAGGGCACGTGTTGAAACACACCAATCGTTTACAAATAAGACAAACAAAGACGGTTCATAAAACATCTTATTTTATCAGCTGCATTTAAAGTGGCTCTGCTGGTACGACTATTTTTATTATTGTGCCCCATTTAGTAAAGAAATGTTTCCTCTTTAATATTGCGATTCTAAAAGTCTTTTTATTACATAGCATCCTCTGCAAAATATTTCAGTATCATTATAACAGTCTAAAAATTAAAATATGGAAAGTTACAAAAATGTGGCATACGGAAAGTACATTTAGGATTGTGATTTTTGCAGTTAAACTGGAGAGCTTGTGATTGGCTGCAGTATTTCGGATCACTGAACTGATCCATCTGAACTCACCTTCTGTTTGGCCGCGTGTTCGGCCACCATGTCGCTGAAGTCTTCTTTCTCCACCTGCGCCTGCTGCTCCCTGACGTGCTCCTCGTATTTCTGCGTCATGGCCATGGGGTCCAACTCCAACTCCTCTGGGGCCAGAGCCACTTCCACAGCCTGAGAGTCTCCGCCCAGCGCCGAGACTCCGCCCTTACGGCTCGTCACCGCCTGGATCCATGAAGAACGAGAGACAAAATGAGATGGGACGTAGCAAGAAAACATGACAGATACACGTCAGGTAAAGCCACATT
Source organism: Zacco platypus (assembly GCA_038088235.1). Lineage (NCBI taxonomy): Eukaryota > Metazoa > Chordata > Actinopteri > Cypriniformes > Xenocyprididae > Zacco > Zacco platypus. The sequence continues at coordinate 39,842,609 of CM076085.1, read as the reverse complement.
TATTTATATATCACTTTATACTAGACAGCTCACAGTAATAAACAGGAAAATATCAGTGTTCATGTAAAATTAATCAATTACGAGACATTCAAATTCTGTGGTAAAGTGTCATTTCTCAGCTCAAGTCAGTTTAGTGTTAATTCAGTTCGTTAAAGTTAATAAATTATGAAATGATTTAGCTATAAGCATCTCTACTGACGATCAATCAGAATTGAGTTGAAAAATGAGTCAATGTTGCTAAGTTAGTGTCAATATTTAGTTCAAATTTTGTTCATCCTCACCCTTTTTTTTAACTCGTATCAAAATTTGTTAAAGACTTTGTAGACATTGCATAGTTGTGCTTGGAGTCACTCATTTTATTTGTGATGAAACATGCCAAATTATGCAGACAATTTTTGGCCAGGCTGTCATACAAAGAAATGAGGAAATCATACAAAAAACAAGAGCGAACAAGCGAAATATTAATAACTGATTATGTTTTAATCGATGTATGCTTTTTACTCATCAGATTTTTATTCTTTGCATAGTAAAATAAAACCGGTTTGCTTTTATTTTTGCTAAATATATGTGTCAGATAAATACCTTAACCAAGTTTGGTGTTTTGCTTTCCCTCATATTTGAAATATTTAGCATAAAAAAAAAAATCTTATTTTGGTTTAATCATTCTTGTAGGGTCATTAAAACCAGACAAAACTCCAACTGATCAAGCCAAAGACTCATTTCACATTTGCCAACAGATGCAAATATTTATGCAGTGACAATAACACTATATAGCTGACATTTCTACCGCCGCATGATACACACCATCATATCCTCCCAGCTGTTCGCTTCTGCGTGTCAGTGTGACGCACTTGCAATCATTTATATTCTCACTGTCGTCTTAAATGCAAACGAGTCCCATATGGATGGAGTCATTTGCATATGATGGCTGTGAGAGATGAGCCGCAGATCAGATGGAGACGTGTGAAGTCAGCGCTCTGTTATCAGAGGCCTGTAAAGGTTATCTGCCACCCAGACATCTAAATTGACTACACAGAACTCTGGGATATGAGGCAGATGTTGTCTGACTGAGAGCGTGTAAAACACGAGAGGCAAAATGATTACTATACATCTATAAAAAAAAAAAAAACCATTTGGCTCAGTAAGCACTGATTCATCTCATATTAAGCAGCATCTGGTTTTGTTTTTGAAAGTATCAATGGGAAGATGATGCATAATGAGTCATTATTATGCATAATTAGCCATTAGTCACGCATAATGTGTTTTTAATTAACATTTTTTTAGGTTTAAATGTATAAGGGAAAGTGTGCTTTGGTCCTGTAACTTTCTTATCCACCTTTTTCCTGAATGAGTCTACAGTGTTTTAAATTATGGTGGTTTGGGGAACTTCCATTCAAAAAATAAACCATTTCAGATAAGGCTGTTATAAATACTATTTGTACATCGGTTTGACTAAACGATCTGTACATTTCCCAACATATTCTAACAACCAATGTAACACTTGTGTCATCGGTTGTTGCAAGAGCCCTTTTGAGTACGAAAAACAGGGAAATATAATGTTGTGTCAAAACAACAGAAAGCACTTTGAAATAATGTTCCAGATAATGACAGAACATGATTTTTTTTTTTTTTTAAATGCAACATATACTACACGAAAATGCTGTATAATATTGCTGCAGAAGAACTAGTTTGGGCTTTTGAGTCTGCGGAAAGAAATTTGTTCATAATTTTACATTTAAGTTGAAAAACATCTTAAGTAATGATTTAAGAGGAAAATAAAGTCACCTCATTATACTCTGATTTTGCAGATGCTTGTAAGTATTGGCAGTTTTTAAATATATTTTAGATTTTGGTAATGTTATAAAAATCACGTTATAAAACGGTTAGTTTCTGTCCTTGATTCTGATTGGTCAACAGCTGCGTTTTATTCACGGCTTCAACCGACAGTTCTATGTATCACTACACAACACCCTTAGCAACGTAAACTGTTTGTTCTCAATTGATATTATTCATTGACGCTTACTGTATTATGTAGAAGAGTATCGAGAGAATGAAATCGAGTGAGCGAGTTTATTACCTGCATTCAGATTTAGCATTTTCCTTCAGGACAGTCTAATAAAAAATAATGTCCGATGTATTATCTTGTCTATTTAACAGTTAAGGGGTTTTCCTGTGTTCCGTGTTTACAACAATTCAGTCTTTCAATGTAAAAGTCCTCGCTACTGACCGCCACATTCATAAAGACAGTCTTTGTCACCATCTAAAGGCGTAATAATGTAACTTCTGTTGCCGTTCATGGCCAGGGACTATTTTTTCCAGTGGAAGGAAGGCTTTCATTAGAAGTTTACTTCATGAAAGTTGCATTGATACATTATTTTGGCTTTAATGTTTATATCGTTTTGAAACCGTTTTATAAAAGCTATAAGATACTCGAGGCTAGAAACTGCTACAAACTCATCCGAGAAATTGAACACCCCTGTAGCCGTTTCCATCCAAAGATGAAGTCATGCGCAAAATTGGAATGTTGCATAAAACATAAATATGTTATGCAAATAAAGCAGCGTTTCCAAATCACTCTGATGACAGACTTTTGCTCAGGGATTTCAGAACAACTGAACCAACATTTGAGTCAAGTCATCAAGGGATTTATTCTGTAAATGTGTTTCTATTGTAGTTTGTGCATGTCGTCTTATCAGATAAAAAAGAAGATCAGACTTTGAGCTTTATGCACATTTTTAGAAATTATGCACATCTTGGCATTTCCACGCATTTTTTTTTTTTAATGCGATATCCCTAAATTCGCATAAAAACAGGTGAATGGAAACACGGCTTATGACAAACGCAAGCATCTCTCGCACGCAGTCGTACCGCAGTCATGTCGTAGATGTGTGTGGACGCCATCATAGCAGCCCCGACAGGTCCCGTCCTTCTCTCCGGCAGCACCGTGAACAGCTGAGGCGTCTCGTTCCTGAAAGCACACACAAGCACGCGTGTTAAATAAGCAGCGATTTATCAGACGCTTTTATCTTAAGTGCTCGTGGAGACACGGATCAGCACTTGCAGAGCTCAAACCTACAAGCTTTTTTTAACAGCCCACATCTTTAACCACTTCACCACACATTAGGTGCAAATGTAATCTTAAGTTTAATTGCAAGTTTAAAAACAGAGGTTCTGCAGCACTGGAGTTGCAAATTAAATTGCAGTCCAGTCATTGTTGCCTTATGGGCCTTGGAGCGCTCACAAAAAGTAAAATCGCCACGGTGCTTTTTCACTAAATTAACAGTCTTCTCCACAAATTAAACTGGGCTAAATTAAATGATTACATAAAGCCAACTGTATCATTTTTGACAGATGGATTTCTGAGACCTCTCCATAATCAACAAGATGCAAAGCTTGCTGAAAAACCTGTTGCACACAATCAACTTCATGCTTTGACATCCGACTGATAGTTTATACGTTTTAGCAAGTAAAAGGCCTTTTAGTATAAATGTAAAAAAACATCTACCTTCAGCTTATGGTTTATATCATTTTACTGTGAAATACACTGATTTTTATAAAGTAAACATAACTTTTAAATTCTTACAGATATTTAAAGATGAACACTTACTGGACTGAAGCAGCTAAGGTTTGTCCAGACATTTTTAGAATCATCATGTTAAAATGTGAGTCTCAAATATGATAATCAGAGTAAAGTTTAAAACTAATTTCAATTTCATCTTTCTAAGACATTATTGGTAGATATAGAATAACGACTGATATTTATATATAAGGTTATAAAGACCTCATTGATTTACATTACAAGCAGCAGAATTTCATTTTTTTGGCCCTACAAATATCAGCATTTGCAACAAATCACATTTTTTTTGCAATTTGTGCATCTGAATAAAACTTATTTCCTCCAAGTATGAGCTCCATATTCTTATATGAAACATAAAAGCCTGATTTATCAAATATGATACTTAAATAACACATGCAATTTTTTTTTTTAAAGATTTTTGTCTAAAGGGTCAAACTCAATTTCAAAAAATTAGATTTTTCTGACCATTTTATAAATAGGTGGAAGAGCAATTGATTTTAAAGCCTTAACTTTGGCTCTGCTCCTCACATACTCTTGTATTTGCACAGACACTCACCCGTCCATGATCTCTTCGATCTTTTTCTTCCTGAGCTCAATAAGCTCTGGAGTTTCCATGCCGGCAGGAACGGAGGAGAAGCCGCCAGGAGTGATCAAGCCGCTGTCACAACAACGAGAAGAAACAGTCATGTCTCAAACACATGCAAGTGAATCAGAGCTGGAAACCGTTTGAATCATTGAGATGAATCAGCACCTGTCTGCAGGTGTGAAGAAACCCGTTTCATCTGGTTTGTCTTCGTCGCTCTCCTCCTCCTCTTCCTCTTCAGATGATTCTTCATCAGATGGCTCCAGTTCACCCCACGGGGTTCGGTCTACTTCCTCTTCCTCCGCTTTGGCCTGTCAACATTATCATATACCACTTAATACAATACAGATTGTTTAAAAGCAGCTTTACATTAACAGAGCAGGAGAATAACATTGTGAAAGTTGTACGATTCATCAATTATGAAATGAATTCAATTTAAGCGGTCATGTTTTAGATCAGCGTTGTTTCAAATCTGTTCAATAACAGTGACAACAGTCAGTTGATGACCTTACGACCTTACTTGAAGTCACCCTGAGATTTAAAGTAAGTATTTCAATAATTAAACATGCACTCATTTTCGTGGTTCTCAGATATTGGTTAATGGTCATGTGACATGCAGGAAACAAATGAAAAGTCATCTTTAATGATTAACCATTAGCTTTTCATCAACTCATGAACCCCATGGGTTTGGGAAAACCTTTTTTTGAGGAAGGATGACTCGTAATAAGTTTTGCTTCAATTACATTTTATGAAAACTTGCATCCTTAATTATTTTCTGTATCAACAGTTTCAAAACCAATAAGGCATTTTGTTTAAGAGCTTATGCTATAAATCACAAACACAGTTGTTCCCCATCACGTTGTGCTTAACAACCCTGTTTAAATCAAACTATTTTCACAGTATGAGACAACCATTTGTAACTTTGCTTAAATGTGTAATTAATTTCGTGTCCTCACCTGGAAGTCTATGGAGTTGGTTCCGAACACATCTCCGTACAGCGGCTTTCCTGTCTCATCCACAGGAGGTTTTCCCCACCCGCCGGCATGATACCCAAACGAACAGCTCTGAAGGAGACACACACACACCTCAGTATGAACATCTCAGCTTTTTATGAACATTACACTCATGAGGCCCATCACATTTGGATTATAAAATAGTTTTTCTTGAACATCTTGTGTGTTAATCAGATCCTCCAATGGAGAATGACACGTATTTGTTGTTATATCAGAGTTACAAGCATTACTTTACATCGAATTACAGACAAAATCAAATGGAAAAAATCTGCTCATAAGAGCTACCTCTAATCAAACATCACTGCTGGAAGTATTTGCATAATTTTATGTTAATTGTGAAAAATAATGGCATGTTGCAGGCAAACTACAATGTGGTCCCACACACTGAACTAATGAACTTCCCAATCCAATAGACTAATGAACTTTTAAATATTTTATAGAAATCACTCACACAAACAGTATATTTCTTGCCAAAGAAACACTTTCAAACTGAGCATGACTAGAAAACCTAAAATTTCCTTTCGAAATTTCCCATTTACAGTTCATAACAGAGTTGCTTACATTTGTAAAATTTAAGAAAGCAAATTTCTGAAGTGCATTTTTAATAAATAAATAGAATTTTTTTTTAATCAAATATAAGCACTGTAATTTAATTGCAGAGTTTTTTAAATTAACATTTTTGAAATCAAAAACTTATATACACGTTCACACACAGTGTCAGGGTAACACATTACAAAACAAGTTATGTACTTGTAACCTGAAAAAAGTAACGAGTTACTTATTTTTTTAACTTTGTTTTTCCATTTATTGACTGACAGCTCTCCTGAACAGTGAAATGCAAACTCAGAATTACGCAAACCTGCAATAATTACATGTTAAATTACACAAATATTCTTTATGTCTTTAATCTCACTTTATTAACCAATGTCTTTGCTGCTGACCTTCATTGGTTAAATTCAACCATACTAATAAGCAAAAACGAATTGATAAACATCATAATTTGTGTTTCATTTCTTTGTTTTTATTGCTGAAGTGCATTGAACTTCATTCATTTACTTCTTCATTTCACTTTTGGTGTGTAAAGGCTTACATTAGGCAAACATAGACCTCTTGGGTGATTTAATAATAAAAACAGATAAGCAAGCCCAGCCCAGATGAGAAAAAGTAATGCAAAAGTAATGCAACGCATTACTTTCCATAAAAAGTAACTTTTTTAGGGAGTAGTGCAATATTGTAATGCATTACTTTTAAAAGTAACTTTCCCCAACACTACAGTTAAATAAATTAAACCCTGCAAGGCAAATTATACTATCATTTAAGAAAAGATAAATAAAAAAAGGAATAGCATCCAATACTTTCCATTAAAAGTGACAAATAGTTAATTTTACAGGGATTAAAGCAAGTATAGAAAAAAAAAAGTTTCTTATAAAAGTAAATTTTTTTTCTCCCCAGTGTCTGTGCCTACCTCAGGGATGGGGGCGTTGAGGCCAGGGATCTTCAGGTTGGGGTAAGAGGGTGGAGGTCCGTATCTCTGCATGGCGATCAGCCATGGTGGAGGAACTTTATGAGAGTTCTGGCAAGACAAATATGTGAAAAAGCAGCTAAAATTAGACAGAAGAAGTTACATAAACACCTAGTGCATGAAAAGCTCTTCTGCAATTTCATACAACAGTTGCTTTGCGCAAGCAGCTCAAAAAGGAAAAGCTTTGATGTGTAATGCAACGGAGGATGAGGCACTCACAGGTCCTGTGGGCATCCCGAGGGCGACCCTCAGCTCATCGGACAGATCGCCTGGTTTCTTCTCCTTCAGCCTTGTCTCAAACTCTTTTCCCTGAAAAAGCAAAAAGACAAGAGTTAATTTTTTATAACAAACAAACTCACATAACAAACAAACTCACACAATGATCAAGCAACGCAAGCGCACCTCATAGTACAGGTCCCCATGTATCGTGAGCTTCGGTTTGATCTGCCATTTGAAGAAGGCGTCGTGCAGCTTCTGGTAGTCGATGTCGATCTTCCCCATCTTGGGCCGAACTTTCTCTCTCATTTTGGTCTTCATGGTTTTGGCATCTTCCTACAGGGATACGGAGAGTCGGAGATGTCAGTAAAGCTGACAGCAGAGGGAAATACATCAAGCAAAAACAGAAGTTTAAATTAACCGGGTTGACAATATTATAAACATCACTCAAGCGCTGTCTGATATGGAAATGGCACAAGAACATGCCAGATGAAGCAAACAAATGAGCACACATCAGTGTCACTCCTGACAGCCACATGTGCTCCTGTGCCACATTTCAAGACAGGAAAGAAATACAGAGCCGCTATGCACAATGATTTCCTCAGAGCTATTCAATTGCAGAGCTCATGTTTGACAAAAAAGCAGCTAGGAATGTAATGATACACAAATATCACGATTCAATACAAATCACAATACTGAACTCGTGATATCATACTATTGCGATATTTTAAGCCAAAATGAAGATTTTTTTTAATTGTTATTCCTTTATTTAATTATCAGGACCCAAAGATATTCCCTCATTGCATTATATTCATATATTCAAAAATATCAACATTATTTATCGTAGTTTAATGTAGTTATGTCACTGAAACTCCATAAACTTTCATTTTTCCCCTCATGCAGTGCTCAAGCTTTCAATGCAGGCATTCGTTGGATATCTTAGCTAAATCGCGCTCTCCCGCTGCTCGCTATACCCTGCCTTTCCCACTATTAAGGCACTTAAGAATAAACCATCTTAATAGCTTTAAATAATCATACTACTAAGACCAAATGTGATATGATTTAAATGATGTTAGTTCCTTCACTTTGAAGAGAGCAGTTCCTTCAGATGATCAATACAAATCAATCACAGTTCAAATCGCAAAAAAGCGTGTAAAAATGACCATTCCCAAACTGTAAATGGTTAGTTCATCCAAAAACTTTAAATCTGCATTTACTCTCTCTCATATCGTTTTCGTGCATCACACAATCATTTGAACGTCTGTGTTTGCTACAGTATACTCATCGTAAATCTGTTCATCATATAAAGCCATCATGTCTCTTCAGAAGACTCTGTTGATTATTTTTATAATGCCTTTATGAAATTTTTTGGATCTTTTAAGTTTTAGAGGAATGGACTTTAAACAGAGGGACAAAAATCTCTCAGGTTTCATAAAAAATATCTTCATTCATGTTTTTTAAACCAACTGTATATCGTAAATCATATCGTTTACATCAATGATACAAGTGCTGCACTCCACGTTGATGTTGCTTTCAATCTTCATCTTTATGAAAACAGTTACATTCTGGTTTTACATTTAGAAACATAATGATCAAACATATGAACCCAACAGTACCTTCTCCTGCAGGGCTTCTCTCATCTCCTGGATGCCGGTTCTCCTGATGAACTCAGGCAGCTCAAACGGAGGTTTCTCTATGCCTCTCTTCCCCTGCAGGTACTTCCTCTTGAAGCACCAGTGACGCGGCACGGGCACCGTGTTCCTAGTGGCCTTCAGGTGAACCAGCAGTTTGGGCTCCTGCGCCGTCACGTCATGCATCTCCACCACGTCAGGACGGGCCACAAGCTGACAGACAGAGGAAGGGGAAAATGTTATAAAGTATGACAATTTTACCTGCCCATTAGTACTGAAAACAACAATTCACACTTTGAAATGACTGGTCCATGTCATTTGAGTGGAATAAAACACAAATCTGTTTTCACCATGATGACCTTTTCAATACTTAAGTCTACAAGTCTTTTAATATGCATTTTTAATCTAAACAATGAACTTTAAGTGGTTTTAATGGTGATTTTGATAAAATGAAAGAGAAAATAAACATGTTACTTGTTTGAGCTCCGCTACTGTCAATCTGTTCATCCTCCTCAATTTCTTTTTGGACAGTTTGGGCAAGTCCTTCTTGGTTTCCTGTCAAACAGGAAGTGGAGGGGTTAGACAGGAATATCATCAGGAGAGCATATGAGGTGGATGACTTTCATGTGGCCTTCAACTCACCTCGTCACTGTCATCGCTGTCTTTCTTCTCCAGCTCGAACCCCTTCTTCTTAAAGGAAAGGATTTCTGGCTTTTCGGGCTTGTCTGGCTCTTTTTCCTTCTCCTTTTTCACATCATCTGTCAGCTGTGATAGAAAGCCATTCAATGCCACATCCATCAAAATATAACATATCAGTCTTTAAAATTCCAGTCTAGGTGAATGAAACTGAATGGACGTCAAACTGTCAATCAAAGATCTAAATGCAACACCAAATAAGTGTCATTCATCATACTTTCTCATATCAAACAAAGTGTTGCAGTTCTGTAATGAAGCACCAGGAGAAGAAATATAAAGTTCTGACCTTGAACGCCTCAAAAATCCTCTTGAAGAAGATGAAGTTTGGGTCGTAGATGGCGGGCTCCTCTGTCACATACTCGATCTCCACCTCTGGCTCCTTCTCACGGCTCTCCTCTTTCTTCCTCTCCTCCTCCTGCTCCTTCTCCTGCTCCCGCTTGTTCTTCTTGTTCTTCTTCTTTCTGTTCCTGCGCTTGCGGTTCTTCTGCAAGAAGGAATTAAGTAAAAGAGTTCAGAAGAGATAGCTAGGTCAAAGAGAGCCTTGCAAATGCTGATAACACGGATGAGGAGACCTACTTCTTTTTTAGAAAGGCCGCTTTCGTCATCCTCATCAGAGTATCCACGGGCGGAAGAATTGTTCATGTCCATTTCTGCTGACTCTTCGTCATCATCTTCCTCCTCTAAAGATAAAGAGACACAAGCTATTTAACAACATTTCTATATTGTTTAAATGTAAATAAGCTTTAACTTTCACAATGATTTATTTATTTCACAACCCCAGCTTGCAAATTCAAGTCTCAAGTGAATTCAGTGTTTCCTTCACTGGTAATTACACTTGATGTGCTCAAGTGCTCTCATATGGTAAATGTGATCATTAGTGACATTAAGGCAGCATTTGAGCATAAGATTAACTCCGTGGATTAGTGATCAGTTCCTTATAGTGACCTGTAGGGGCGACGCTGAGCTGCTCCTGCCTCATTTCCTTCAGCTGCAGGATCTTCTCCAGAGCCTGAGGAATCTTCGGCCCAATGCCAACATCTTCACCTTGCCATGCCTGAACACACAAGCCAAGATCAGTAAAGAGATTGAGTTTATAAGTCAGTTAGATCATGCATTGGGGCTTTCAGGCTCTCATACCTCTCTGGCGTCCTCTCCTGGAGGGGGCGGGACTTTCTGCCGTAGATTAGCAGACTGGGGCACCACAGAAACACCTGGAGGGGCCGTGCCACCTTGAGTCCCAACTACAGGAGGAAATCAATGTTTAAAGTAAAAATCACCCTGATCAATACCAGATTTACAGGCTACAGTCGTTTCAGTCTTGTTTTGTTGTCTTAAAAGGATAATTCACCCAAAAATGAAAATTGTGTCATCATTTACTCACCCAAGTTGTTTTAAAATTGTATGAAGTTCTTTTTTTCTGTTGAACATGAAGATATTTTGAAAAATGTAGGCAACCAAACAGCTGCTGGTCCGCATTGACTTCCATGGTATTTTTTTTTTTGTACTATGGAAGTCAATCGGTGCCGTTAACTGTCTGGTTACCATCATTCTTCAAAATATCTTTTGTGTTCAACAGAACAAAGAAACTTGTACAAGTTTGGAATAAGTCGAGGGTGAGTAAATGCCATAATTACATAACATGGTTAAAATAGTCAAAGCGACTGCAGTGGTTCAACCTTAATGTGTTGAAGTGACGAGAATACTTCGTGCACAAAAACAAAACAAAAATGACTTTATTCAACAGTTTGAACTGTTGTCATATGTGGTTGATGTAGTGAACTCAGTGTAAGCTTCCGTGTTCTACATCTGAACCCCGACTCATTATCGGCCGGTTCCTGCGTCAGCATCACATGCAAGAGTCGTGCTGCTCACATGCTCTGCTTCAGCCAATAATGAATCGCCGTCCGGAAATACACAAGGAAGCCTGCACGGAGATCACTACATAAACTACGCATGTCAACAGTTCAAACAGGTGAATAATTTGTTATTTTTGCACACAAAAAGTATTCTCGTCGCTTCATAACATTAAGATTGAACTTCTGTAGTCACGTTGACCATTTTAACCATGTTTTTACTACCTTTCTGGATCTCAAAAGGTGCAATGACATTGCTGCCTATGTGTGGTTCAGATACCTTCGGATTACATCAAAAATATCTTAATTTGGGTTCCGAAGATGAACGAAGGTCTTACTGGAGTGGAACGACATGAGGGCGAGTACTTGATGACAGAAATTTCATTTTAGGGTGAACACATTTTTTTTTTGCATTACAAGTTTTATGAAACATTCAGTTTAAATGGGCAAATAAAGCACTATAGAATTATATATGCACTCATTTCAGAAATCTGAACACTGATAAAGCCAGATTCATTTTGTTGACAGAGTCAAAGGTTTTTATAGAGGGGATTTTGGTTTTATCTTGCTATCACTTCATAAATCCGAAAACACTTAACCAGAAACCCATATTAAATAATGTAAAAAATGCATAAAGTGCAATTAAATAAACAAGTGTAATGGTTGGAAAATAGACCAGAATTCACCTGAATATACCAAAATCTGGATGAAAAATGTTTTGGCCTATAGTGTCTTGCCCATTATATATTCTTATTAAAATGCAAACACAGGATTTCCAGTCAGCATGATTTTTAGGTTGATTAGGTTGACATGATTTGATGTTTGGGCATAAACTAAGAATTGTTAAAGAAAGTATCATGGTGAATTTGGTTTCTCCCATATATTCCTTCAATATGAACTGTACGGGGCGGCTGACCTCTGAGAGGAGGGATGGGGGGCAGGAGGTTGGGTCGAGGTCCCAGTTCAGGTCCTCTGGGGCCTGGTGCCACCCCCTGGACTTTAGCAAGTTCCTGCTGTCTCTCGTGTTCCAGAAGCACAGCAGCCTGAGAGAGACACAAACACTCACTATAAGACCTTTAAACTTTGGAGTCATTCATACCAATTCACACTAAGTGAAAGGAATACACATTTAAAAAAACATGCCAAACCAAAGTGAATGTGATAGGTGAAAGATCATGGGCTTCCTTAAACATTTGAATGGTAATTTTGATCCATATTCTGTGATGTAGGTTGTGTACCTGTACAGTTTAAGTTTTTTTTAATGTTCATGAAAAAAAATCTCTTCCGCTCAAAGTCTGCATTTATTTGATCAAAAATACAGTAAAATTATGAAATATTACTACAATTTAAAATAACTGTTTGCCATTATATTATTATAAAATGTAATTTATTCCTGTGATCAAAGCTGCATATTCAGCATCATTACTCAACTCTTTATCAATGTAGAAAACAGTTGAACTGCTTATAATTCATAATTCTTTGATGAACAGGAAGTTCAAGAGGACAACATTAATTTTAAATATATATATATATATATATATATATATATATATATTTTTTTTTTTCTTTTTTTACACATCTTTACTGTTACTTTTGATCAATGTAATGCATCACTGCTCAAGAAGTGTTAATTTCTTTAAAATATAAAATGTATCAAAATGACCCCAAACGTCTGAACTGTAGTGCACATGAAATTATTCACATTCATAATGTTTGTGTTATATGACATTGTTTTGAAGACAGCACCACAGGTCTTAAGTGAGCATTCACCCGTTTCTGCTGCTCTAGAAGCTCCTGTTCCTTCATCTGCTCGTCCATCACCCGGGAATCACCCTAAACACACACATATGATTATAAACAACAGCATGTAAACTGCAGTCATGTGACCCAAGCACAATAAACTATTTCATTGAATTCTTAATATTGTTTCTATCATTTAAAGGGATAGTTCACCCAAAAATGAAAGTTATCCCATGAATTACTGACCCTCAATCCATCCTAGATGTATATGACTTTCTTCTTTCAGACAAACACAATCTGAGATGTACTTAAATATCCTGGCTCTTCAAAGTTTTTGTACAAAAATATACATATTTATACCTTTATAGAACTAAATTAACTAGCTTCCGGCAGACGACCGTACACACTGCGCAAGTTGTGCAAGCATCCCCTGACACAATGTATGACATAGGATGTAGGAGTAGAGTAAGCTTAGACGCCTCTCGCGGTTTAAACAAATAGGGCTGTGAAACAAACTGAAGCTCCTTTGACATTTCTCTTTAAAAATTCTCGTTTTAGACTTCTATTGTGTCACCGGTGTTTTGTTTTGCCCCATCCTCTGCACTTCCATGTTCGATAATAAGTCACGCGTCAGGTCAGGGGACACTCTTCCGCCGCAAATCGATTCTGTCTGCAGGGCAAGTCAATATAGTTAATAAAAGTTTTAAATATGGATATTTTTCGTACAGAAACCCATCACTTCAGAAAGCCTTCTTTCCATTATAAAGCTTGGACGAGCCAGAATATTTTTAAATACATCTCTGATTGTGTTCGTCTGAAAGTAGAATGTCATATTCACCTATATGGTGGTTTGAGGGTGAGTAAATCATGGGATAATTTTCATTTTCGGGTGAACTATCCCTTTAAGTTGTTTGGGATTGAGTTTATTTCTAAGAAAAAAAGCTTGAACAAGTTTGCTTTGATTCTTTAGAAAACCATGACATCATGCATGTCTACGCTCAATTTTATGCCGAAAGCATTCATTTAAAAGTATGGGAGAAGTTACTTTGTGACAGTAACAACAATTCTTGACGGTAATGTCATGCAAACGTCCATTATCTTCAGCACAACTGCACACACAGCAAAACGTTTCACACACAGCTCAGTCCAGTCTCTCACCTGTGTGGCTCTGTCGTCGTGCGGCATCATGCCGGGCGGCTCCATGCCCATGTGGATGGGTGGAGGGCCGCCCATCATATTCATGGCCTGCATCATGTTCATGCCCGGCGGAAGGGGCATTGAGGGCATCGGGGGCATGGGCGGCAGACCAGGCATCTGACACACACAGCACACATTTTAATGCTTTAATTCTCAATTATGTGATGCTTAGTCCCAATTAGAATAAAAGAAACATTGCAGTACCGTAGTCATGACCTTGTCATCTCCTCCTGGCATGTTCGGCTTGGTTAAGATCATCCCAGACTGCAGACAAATAAATGTTACATTCAGGCAAAGAAATAAAAGTTATCAGATTTATACAGTTCAAATCTGAATAACTTACCTGTGCAAACGATTTCAGCCTGTCTATGAGCTCCTCTCTAGGGCCTGAAGAACAGAAAACCATAAATGAAGATTGAAAACAACTCTGGACTGAATAAAACATGATTTTACATTAGTTTAATATATGCTGGTGTGTGCCTGCAGTGTTTCTGTATAAAAATGCTGCATTTAAATACGTTTACAGTTCTTGTTCATTCACACTACGAGTTAATTTACACTTATTTAACGACATTCGCAGCCAAAAGTGTTTTAACTACCAAAATAAACGCAAATACAGCATAGTAACCTATATTACACACGTTGGCACCAAGTTTCGTGCACTGAAGGCCTGCAGGGCATCAGACAGGGAAATAACAGGCTAACTAGCTAACGCTAGCTAACAAGAAAAACTGAATAAAACTCCGCTACAGCGCTCTTATTAAAACGTTTTTATCTCACCCATATTAGGAGCGCCAAACTCGGCCAATTTGGCCTGCAGCTCGTTGTGAGTCCATGAGTTAAAGTCTATATTTGATTCAGAGCCCGGTGGCCCGTCGCTAGCCATGATGAAGTTCTTACGGCACAAACGCGTTCAAGCGCGGGGGATCACGGGAACGCGACGCACTACATTATGGGTTTTGGTGTTCATTATAGCGCAGTTTGAAAATGACGGGTTGGCGTTTCTAAAGCAGCACCACGCTGAAATGAAACAAGTTTATGTGTGTGTGTGTTTTTTTTTTTAAATATATTTTTATGGTATTTTATTTAAAATAACGAACATTTGAATAATTAATTATGTTATATATAACTATAATAGGCCTAACCCAGCAATAAACGTGCATGTAAATGATGAGGAAGAATATAAGAATATTACAGGTGAAATATTAATATATTTATGTATATTATTCTAGGATGCGTTTACCATGTGCTGCCTCAAGGTGATGGTCTTTCTAACATTTGAGAGAGAGAGAGAGAGAGAGAGAGAGAGAGAGAGAGAGAGAGAGAGAGAGAGAGAGAGAGAGAGAGAGAGAGAGAGAGAGAGAGAGAGAGAGAGAGAGAGAGAGAGAGAGATTTTGATCGTGTGAAATGAGATAAAGTAAAATATAATTTTAGAATTTAGCTGCTTGCGGTTGTTGTTGTTGACTTAATATATTCGATATAATATTATATATATAAGAGAATATTTAGCTGGAGTTGTTACAAAAACAAAAACATTTGGAAAATAACTTTTCGGCTCGTGTTTGAGAAAAGTGCAGGGTTCAAAACAAACTTTCCTGATATTTAACACCAGCCTATTGTGCGTGCATATCGAAATGCGAATGTATTCAAACATCTTAAACATGGTGTCAAAACTCTGATCTCACAGTCTATACTATGAGATTTTGAGCTTTTTTGGTTTAAATAAACATTTTATTGTATTTATATAAGCGTTTCCTGTGTTTTGTTCTCCTATCTATTCAACGGGAGCGTTTTAGTCCCGTCGCGCCGTACGCTTAAACGCAATCTTTGATTGGCCGACGTGACGCGTCGCGTTATCACACATTGCGCAGACGCGCCCCGATCCGCTGGGCGTTTGTGCTGCAAAATCAGTGGCAAAGACGTTAAACTACACGAACTCCAGATGTTTGAAGGATCGAACAATAACCAAAACTTCTGGATTATATAATAATTGCTCACACTCGAAAGAGGACTGCAAATCAAGACACGAGGTAAGTCTGAACCCATCGTCTTTTCGCCATCCATGCAAGTGAGACTTTGACACTTTGTTACACTTTTATTGTTTTAGTCTCGTGTTGTTCATCTCAAACGTGCTCCACGTGAAGGTTGTGTTATAAAACAATTGTTTGCCAGCCAACAGTCATCATTTTTTTTTAGATTTTAAAACGTGTAAAGGTGTCATTTCCTTGTTTTGCAGTTCCTCAAGATCACCTTTTTGTGACCATTATAAACTCATAATATTTAGTTCGCATGGATGCATGCATGCATTGACGTTATAAACGGGTGAATCATTCAATAAACATGTTTAATGGTTGTGAATGTGTGTCATTCAGATGAAGTTGTGGACAATATTTGTTACACTATGATCTTTAGATGATAACATTTGCATTTTTTGAGGCTGAATGCATGCATGGCCTGGCTATTAAAAGCATTTAAAATGACACACACATGGTCAGCTGTTGTGGTTTCTTGAATGGCACAGGAAGTGAGGACACTAAACCCCTTTATTTCTTGTCTAAAGTCCCCTCTCGGGCCTCTTTGGTAGTACTATGGTGCTTGTTTTTGTTACTGAATAATGTCATTGGAGAAAGTTGAAGTTACACTTTACTACTGCAGGAGGTTCCAATCTTTTAGACGCCGATTATGTGTATAGACCCAGTATTGTTTTGTATGAAAACTACGTCTTAAAACGGAAGTAACTTGAGAGGTGAGCTGCACACTTTTTGTGCCACTGTTGACATGTGATCATATCAGGAAAGTTTAAATGATGGAATCACCGCCAGTATTTACAGAAGGAAGAGTGCAGATGTTTTGTAGCGTCTAGTAATCAAACACAGATGTGAGAAATTGCAGTGGCTGTTCAGGGTGTTGTCTGTGTGAATTCTTTGAGTGACCGTGTAGCCACACTCATACGGACATGACACAATCCCGTCAGAAAAACGTCTGCTGTTTTCTAATATTATAAAAGAATAGTGGGAGAATGCCTTTCGCCTCTCTCTGATTGGTTGACAGGATCTGTTCAAAAATTGAGGTTTCGTGATGTGTCTTTACTTGCTTTTCTTCTGTCATCTCTCATCAACCCATCCTTTTCCAGAGAGGTACGAGTGGAGGTTCCCACACCCATGAGAGACAAATTCAATATTTATTGAAGCAGTTTTTTGAGCTTCTGCTCAGTCAGGCCTGAGCACCAGTAATGGATGAAAACATGAACATATTTCGTGAGGGTGCTTTTATGGGGTTACTGTGAAGCTCATGAAAGTTGGCAAAAATACCCAGGGCTGCATTTCCCAAATGAGAAGAAACTACTAATCAATTCTCCTTACTGTAATACAAAAAAAAAAAATCTGTTGTCAATAAATTATACACGCACACCCCGATCAGGCATAACATTATGACCACCTTCCTAATATTGTGTTGGTCCTTCTTTTGCTGCCAAAACAGCCCTGACCCATCAAGGCATGGACTCCTCTAGACCCCTGAAGGTGTGGGATCTGCACCAAGATGTTAGCAACTGATCCTTTAAGTCCTGTAAGTTTTGAGGTGGAGCCTTCATGGATCGGACTTCTTGTTCAGCACATCCCACAGATGCTGGATTGGATTGAGATCTGGGAAATTTGGAGGCCAAATCAACACCTCAAACTCATTGTTGTGCTCCTCAAACCATTCCTGATCCATTTATGCTTTGCGGCAGAGCGCATTATCCTACTGAAAGAGCCACAGTCACCAGGGAATACCGTTTCCATGAAAGGCTGTAGATGATCTGCAACAATGCTTAGGTAGGTGGTGTGTGTCAAAATAACATTCACACGGATGGTAGGACCCAAGGTTTCCCAGCAGAACATTGCTCAAAGTATTACACTGCCCCTGCCGTCATGCCTTCTTCCCATAGTGCATCCTGGTGCCATGTGTAGGTAAGCGGTTTGGACCACTGTTGATAGATACTGACCACTGCAGACCAGGAACACCCCACAAGAGCTGCAGTTTTGGAGATGTTCTGACCCAGTTGTCCAGCCATCCCAATTTGTCCCTTGTCAAACTCGCTCAAATTCTTACGCTTGTCCATTTTTCCTGCTTCTAACACACCAACTTTGAGGACAAAATGTTCACTTGCTGCATAATATATCCCACCCACTAACAGGTGCAATGAAGAGATAATCAGTGAATATGAAGAGATAACCAGTGTTATTGCTTTAACTGTCAGTGGTCATAATGTTATGCCTGATCGGTGTGTGTGTGTGTGTGTGTGTGTGTGTATATATATATATATATATATATATATATATATATATATATATATATATATTATAATGTGTATATGCATACATACTCATATACTCTTTAGTCTGCTGGGTGTTTAATGGCAGCTGATTGGAGATTTGTGTCTGACATTAGATGAGCTGGAGACAGATGAGCTGGTGTTCATAAAACAAAGTAAGAAAGGAGTGAAAATAAAGTAACTCACTTTACAGAAAAGCATTGCTGAAGATCTGAGACAAAATATAAGAAGGTTTCCCATCTTTAGCTCAAGTGTGTTTATAGGAAGTTGCTGTTTCAGCACAGAATGCTGCATTGTGTTCCTGGGAGTCATCCACACACCCACCCCTGCAGTTTAATACAATCCTGGCAGCACGTCTTTCCATGGATCTCACGCACCACACCCTTCCACTGCTCCACTTTCTCTCAGTGGTTTGAATGAGTTTATTGAGTTCTTCATTCCATGAGATCAATGGGGACTGGAGTTGTGAATACAGTGGCAGGAGCGTTCATGTTAGTGTGTTCCCAACTGTAATCCCCAGTAAACCGATCAAATAAACTACAACAAATGACATGACACAAGTAAGATAGGTCGACAGCATTTATATATAAAACATTAACATTAAACGATAAATGCTTCAGCCCTAAACCTGAATGCAGGTCAAAGACTGGTTTAATATTTGTTTACGTTTTACCAAACATGGATAAAGTGAATCAGAACTGTGAGAAGCAGCACGGTTGAGGAGGAGCAGGTTTGAGACGGGATCAGAGGAGGGAATGGGAGGGTTTGGTTCGTTTACTGTACTGAATGCACACTTGCATTAACTCAGACTTTTGCTTCCATTGAAGCTCAAGATGTTTGAAACGTCTCAATTCATTGAGGAGAACATAATCATGTTGTGTTCAGTGTGTGGTGGAGCAGCTATAGGACAGTTTGCAGACTCTTGTGTTTGCTGTATATAGGATTAACAGTGCTTTTTTTTTCTGTATTCACAACTGTCAAGTATGTTTACGCAGGTGAGTCACTTTTTCTGAACGTTAAAGCCGAACATGTAGGCAGCCATGTGAAGGTAAGGATGTTTGGCTGCATTTTTTGCTAAACTTACTTTACAAGCTATTTAGCTGAATTTTAGGCACAATCCCCCTGAGTTCAGGCTGTAGAGGTTGTAATAGCAGATCTCAGGCTTTGTTTGAAGTTAATGCTGGTTTATTCTGCATTCAGAGGCATGTCAGAATGATCATATTTAAGCACTATGTAGTTCCTGTGGGAACTATAGTTCACAATCTGGGTGCAATCGTTGTGGCGGTGGTTAAATTGACCCGAATTGTATTCAGTTCACCAAATAATTGATCTGGTCAATTGAATCCAATTAAATAACTGAATCCAGCTATTTTTATATATATATATATATATATATATATAAAGGTAAAACCTGTTAAGCTTTAATATTAATACTTCTCAGACATTACAACGTTAACAGTATTTTATATATATGTAATAAATGTGCAACGCCAAGATCATGGGTTTGATTCCCAGTGAATTGAAAATGCATGATCTGCTACAAATGTACGCCTTCAATGCAGTGAGTTTCTTCGAATAAAAGTGTTTTCCAAATGCATAAATGTAAATGAGAATACTTTCTGAGGGTAGTTGAGAAACTGACATGAAGTACATCAAATTTTTTTTTTATTTTGGGTCTGTGCAGCTGCCTTTTACTATGAAATGAGAAGGTCAGTTTGACCCTCAAACGTCATAACTGTAGCACTACCTTTTCTCTTTATTTTGTTTCATTAGTGGTAATAATGACAGAAAGAAATATGAAACAAGCTCATTTTATTCAGACCAAATTATTCTCTTTTCCAGGCCTTCCAAACCAGATTTTGACCAGAATTCTCTGTGCGCTCTGATTCAATGTCATCCAACATCATCTGCTCCATTCATTCAAAGTTAATACATTTGTTCCACTCTTCGTTTCCTGGGTTGTGATTGGCTCGTCTCTTGCCCTTCCTCTGTTCTCGTTGGCTCTCTGGGATAACATCATCTGTTAGTCCTCCAGTGCCAGTCAAAGTAAAGTGGGCCAAAACATGGAGCCCATTTACGCCACCGGAATGGCTGCAAAGCTGCGGAGTCAGTGGGACCGGGATGCAGGTTTGGGTCAGAACCACAATGCCGTGAAGTTCCTAGGACAAGATTACGAATCACTGAAGGCCCAATGTCAACACTCCAGGACCCTCTTTGAAGACCACTTGTTCCCAGCGAGCAGCTCTTCTCTGGGCTTCAATGAGTTGGGCCCACGATCCTCCAAGACGCAGGGGTTACGATGGAAGAGACCGACGGTGAGCTGAACGCAAGGGTCTTAAGGGTCAAATGGGTTGGTCTTGTATTTGTTTAGCTCATTATTTCCTTCATACTCCATCACTGCTTCCAGTTCCTCTGGTTCTCTTCTAATAGCATTATTTTAAACACACTTCACCTCTACGATCCCATACTGCATTACCTCATCTAACCTATCAGTCTCTCTCTCCCTCTCTCTGCTTTTTACGCTCATTTTTTAACACTTCTGCATGTGACAGGTCACCGCTACAGTTGATGTCCCGCAGGATTTCATGGCCTTCTACTCAGTACATTAATGCATGGCTTTATATAACCTCATCTCTCTGGCTTGTTGTTATGGGCGGCTCAAGAGCTGAAACGATTTGTCAGGAAAAATGGCAGCTCATTATTCATTCGTTTCTCCTTCCTGCCTTTATGAACCAAACATGAGTTTGAATTTGAATGACACACCCAGAGTTTTCACACGTTGCTGCATGTGCTTGTCACAGACAGTTTACAAAATGGCTTTTCACACTGTGCTTAACCCCGGGGGAAAGAACGTTTCACGCTTTTAATTTAAAAGTGGGGTTTTCACCACTTTTTACCCAGGGTTATGAAACCCTGTTTCGGAACAGGGTTAACAACACATTTGCGGTGTCAACCCCGCATTGCAGTGCCGAACTTGTACAGTGTGAAACGACGCGGTGTCAGAATGTTACAGCTAGACGCTTAGCAACCAATCGCGAACTCATGTTTGCCTGCTTTGGACAGTCACGGAAACACTGCACATTGTGTATATAAACAGTAAAATATATAAGCAGTGTGAAACGTTAAGCAAGATAACCCAGGATTTCGTTTACCCGGGGTTTATAATGACCCAAGTGTGAAAAGCCCTTAATGGGCCTGTGTGTGTGTGGGAGTGTGTGTGTGTGTGAGTGTGTGTGTGAGTGTGTGTGTGAGTGTGTGTGTGAGTGTGTGTGTGAGTGTGTGTGTGAGTGTGTGTGTGAGAGTGTGTGTGAGAGTGTGTGTGTACTTGTTTTCCTTACATTGTGGGGACCAAATGTCCCCACAACGTAAGTAAAACCAGTAAATCTTGACATTGTGGGGACCTTTTGTTGGTCCCCACTAGGAAACAAGCTTATAAATCATACAGAATTATCTTTTTTGAAAATCTAAAATAGCAGAACATTTTCTGAGAGGGTTAAGTTTAGGGGTAGGGGGACAGAATGTACAGTTTGTACAGTATAAAAACCATTACACCTATGGAAAGTCTCCACAAAACACAAAAACACAACATGTGTGAGAGTGTCTGTGTGTGTGTGAGAGTGTCTGTGTGTGTGTGAGAGTGTGTGTGTGCCAGCGAGTAAGTGTGTGTGTGTGTGTGTGTGTGTGTGAGTGTGAGTGATTGTGAGATTCTTTGTGTAAATACAAATCTAATTTACATGTGTCCGTGTGTCTTCAGGAGATTTGCATGCGTCCCCAGTTCATCGTGGATGGAGCGACTCGTACTGACATCTGTCAGGGAGCTCTGGGTGAGTTATATCAGCATAACAAACAAGGACTTTAACTCAAGCACACTACAACCTCAACCAGCTGTTTACACCAAACATTTACCTGACCAATGGATGATCAATTATACGGTAAAATTGTGAAATATTAGTACCTTTTAATAATAACGGTTTTCTATGTGAATATATGTTAAAATGTAATTTATTCCTGTGATCAAATCATGATTTTTCAGCATCATTACTCCAGTCTTCAGTCCCCATGATCCTTCAGAAATCATTCTAAAATGCCGATTCGCTGCTCAAAACACATTTCTTATTATTAATGTTGAAAACAGTTGTGCTTCATATTTTTGTATAGTATTTCAGGATTGTACGATAAATATAAAGTAAAAAAACATTTATGTGAAATAGAAATCTTTTGTAACATCTATTTTGATCAATTTAATTTCTTAATCTTATTTGAATGAAAAAAAAAAAATTTGATAGTTTGTGCAATTATTTATATAATTAGAATAAAATATAAAACATAAAAACTAGGAATTGGGGTTTGTATATTTAATTGAACTGATCTACATTTACCTTGGATAATTAACAGGGCAGTAAAAATAAACATTCACGTAAAGGTTTAGAAAGAAGCAAGGTGTATTTCACAGAGGAAGGCACATGGAGTAGAAAGCTATGGTAAAGTACTGTGGTGTTTACTCTAAACACTGAGCCTTGTACATAATTAAAGCTCCGACCCCTGCGGTCATTAAATAAAGAGCTGCTGTCTCGTGGCTGAGCAGATAATGCATTATGGCCACATCATAAATGGATACCATGTTTAAACATGCAACACCAGGAAGAAGAGCTGTGATTGGTCAGGATGTTTGTACAGCACAGTAACTGCTGTTGTTAGCCTTGCGCTTTTAAAAGCTTTAGTAAACATGGAAACAAAATCACTCTTGCTCTTTTGTATCATATTTCCTGGAGCCTGATGGATATTTTAAGTTATTTACACATTCTCTGGCTTGTAATGTCGGGTCATCTTCATCTAACAGTAGGCCTGTTGTTTGGAGCAATAATTATCATGTTTGAAAGATCCCAGAAACTGAGGCATGTAGATGTAAAAAGAAATAAACACTGAGAGGAATGCTTTGACAGGCGTTTTATTACTCTAAAGACCATTTATGGTGAACTCGTAGTTAGTTAGACAGCATTTTCCACACATATTTATTAAGCTGTGTTTAACTTAGATAATTACCTGTACTGAAATAAAAGGACAAAAAAATAAATCTCCCATCATGTGCCAAAACACCATAGACACTGATATTCTGACAAATTTGTGCAATTTTTCCTCCGATATATTGAATATTTTGGTAACACTTTACAGTAAGGTTCCATTTAACATTAGTTACACTGAATATGCAAATTAGTCCCCGCCCCCATTCAATCACACCAGCTCGGACTACCTGATCCACTCGGTCAGCTTTAGTAAACGCTACACGAGTCACTCTCTTCAACGTCAGACACATAACAGTTATTGATACGATTAGCCTTTAGCTTGACTACGTTATCAAACAGCTATTTTAGTTGCTAATGTCAAACAAACCACATTCCCGTTCACCATCTCAGTCAGACAGCTGCCTTCTAAAAATCAACATCCTTAGATACTGCTTTGAACATTATAGAAAGTCAGTGGAGAAAAGCCCGGCCCACACGTGACGGGATTGGTTACTGTATGTTTGCGATGGTTGGAAACGGGCGGTTCCAAACATGTTTTTGAGACCGTCTTTGCAGTTTTAAGGAAAAAATACCCAACACAATGGTGTCGACTTATGAATTTGCACATGGTTTGTCTTAAAGCAGATTACAAACACCACCTAGACATATAAACAATATTAAAAACTTGGCTTCACCACAGGGGGTCCTATTTTAAAGTGTCTCTTCTCTTGTCTGCACTGAAGCTCATCTGTCCTTCTGTCGTGTTTTTTCTCAGGTGACTGCTGGTTGCTGGCCGCTATCGCATCTCTGACTCTAAACGATAACCTCCTGCACCGCGTGGTGCCGCACGGGCAGAACTTTGACGGCAGTTACGCTGGAATCTTCCACTTCCAGGTACATCACAATCTTAAAAATAAAGGTTCTTTATTGGCATCTGTGGTTCCATGAAGAACGTTAATCATCCATGGAATTTTTCCAGTGGACAAAAGGTTCTTTATAGTCAAAGTTGAAAGGGTTACTTTAAAAATGTATTTCGTTACAGATACAAATTTCAATAATTTCAATATTAAGTAATTACCAATATGAAAGTAATGTAATCTGATTACTTTTGGATTCCTTTTGGATTTTTACTTGACTGTAAATAAAGTCATCACAAGCAAAGGCTGGATATAGGCTTTATGAGTTTATTGTCATATACATACAGCGCTTCACAGCCGTTTCATATCAGAGACCCATCACTTGATTTGCCTTGGATAACTACTTCACTAATACCCTTCCTCTTTTCGCTTCCGTTTTTGTGTTTAATTCTCCTTTTCCAAATTTCTCTCAGATCTGTTTTGCCTCCATTAGTTAGTTGACCCAAAAATGAAAATTCTGTCATTAATTTCTCACCCTCACGTCATTCTACACCCGTAAGACCTCCGTTCATCTTCGGAACACAAATTAAGATATTTTTGATAAATTCCGATAGCTCAGCAAGGCCTGCATTGCCAGCAAAGTTAATTTACATTTCCAGACACCCAGAAAGATACTAAAACATATTTAAAACAGTTCATGTGAGTACAGTGGTTCAACCTTAATATTATAAAGCGACGAGAATACTTTTTGTGCGCCAAAAAACCAAGCCGATTTCGAAGCTTTACGAATCTTTTGTTTTGAATCAGTATTTCAGATCATGTATCAAACTGCCAAAGTCACGTTAACCCTTGAAATTTCGAAACGCTTATGTCATAACGAAGCCTTGTTTACTGAAATCATGTGACTTTGGCAGTTGATGCGTGCTCTGAACCACAAGCTTCAAAATATTCCTATTTTTTTTTTACAAAATGTAACTGTAATCTGATTACTTTGTTTTTTGACATAACTGAAACGAATTAAGTGGCCAGATATTTGTTTCCTGATTATGTAACGCTGTTACATGTATTTCGTTATTCCCCAACCCTGTTTATAGTGGAAAAAGATTCTTTAGTTTATTAAAACGGAGTTTCTATGTACACTGCACACTTTTGCACTGTCTAAGTGCAAAGAGCATTCTTTGTTGGCAAATGCTATTTACACAAGCTCGTCCCACCAAAATGGGACACTCAAGTTTTAAAAAGCATGCGCGGGATTGAACGTCTTCAGTGGTGCGACGGTAGAGAATAAGGCTCACAGATTTGGCTTTCAACGCGATCAATGCAGGTTCGAATCAAGCTCGCATTTGAAAATAAAATATGAAAATAATATTCTATAAGTGGAAATAAACTGTGAACGAGTTTAATAGTATTAAAATAGTATTAAAAGTGTTTATTGTGTAGGGTTAGGGGAAGGTGTTGGGAGGGTTTTTATTCTCCCAATAAGGCAGCATCCATTTAATAATTTTAATAAATTAATAAATCATTTACACTCTATGATGTTATTGCATCCTGTTAATGTACAAAAATACTGAGCTGCAAATAATATCTGCCAATATAAAGTATAGATCGCATCTAATTACTCTTATTGCAAAGAACTGATACTTTTACATGATGTAAATAGAATCTATTGCTATTTTCACCTAGTTTAAATAGCATATCGCTAAGAAAATGCTGCTAATGTCATTTAGTGTAAATAGAATATATTACTTGCACATAGTGTAAATAGCATCTATCGCTAAGAAAATGTGCTATAGTGCAAATAATTTATTGCTTCTTGCACTTGTAAATAGCCACTGCCTTATTAAACATGCACTATGAAATAAAAATGGTTCTTCTGTGGCAGTGGATCAATGGGACATGGGACCACATTTTCCCGTCATCATTAGGCGACCACATTTTTTTTAGAAATTTGACCTAAATAATAATAATAATAATAAACAAACAAAGAAAAAAACATGTTGTTTCTTTGACTGCACACTCTGTGTCCCACTCAAAACGGTCTTGCGACTGACCGGTTGAGAAACACTGTTCTATGGCATTGCTTTGGGACCTTTATTTTTTAAGAGTGAACGTGAACCTTTCATGAACTTTGCTCTGTAAACAGACTTCGCATGAGCAGTGGTGTATGAGTATTATAAAATAGGTCTGCCTAGAAACATTGTATGCCTAAAGCAACGTGGTTAATCTGTTCCTCGTGCTTTATTGCATTCGCGAAAGCAAAAGGTGTGATCACAATTCAGTTTCTGTGCGTCTCAAGAGGGAGTTATAGTGCAGATGTGTGTGTTTCTGTCTCGGTGAGTTGAGGGGGAGGGCAGGTTACTACACTCTTCAAATGACCTCAGTGATGTGGCATTATGGGTAATGAGGTGACATAGCAAGCCAAGATTCCTTTCACAATTTGTACAGGCAGCATAATGCAATACAGCAAATGACTACACAATCCAAAATTGGTTAATACCTTGGCACTGAATGATTACCGTAGTCATGCATCTACGTGGTTTTGCAATGAATATCATGTGTAACCCAAAGTTTTTATTTGGGGGAAGTGTGTACTTCTGTGTAGAACAATACAAAAAAGCTGTGCAGTCAGATTTAATACTCCTGATCCTGAACTGCTAAATATATCATCGCCAAATACTGCACACACATACACAGCCGCACATGTGCATCATGCATGAATGAGCGTGAGAACAAAAACAGGGCTGGTTTAGGATCTAAATGTGTTCACTAATGCGTCTCAGAGTGCACAAACACAGACACACACACACACACACACAGAGCTAGTTCTGCTAGTTCTGTCTGTCCCATCAGGGACTTATTTTAGATTAAATTGGAAGCAGAAGTGCACCGAGTGTGTGTCGAAGCTAATTATGAGAGAGTAAATCACTGAGGGACGGTGGGAGAGAATTTCGCAGACATGAAAATGCTACAGTACATTTTAAACTATTTATAAGTGAATCTCGCTTGTCCTGGTCATATTTAAAACAATTAATGCTGTCTTAACGACCATTTAGATGCTTTGTGTTGTGACATTGTTTTCATGACAGTTAAGCATATATAATAGAAAGTTCAGAAGAACAGCATTTATCTGAAATAGAAAGTTTTTGTAACATTATCACTACGGTTCAAAATTTCAGTCAGTAAGAGTTGTTTTTTGTTTTGTTTTTGTTTTTTTAAGAATTTAAAGAAAGTAATACTTTTATTCAGCAAGAATGTATTAAATTGATCAAAAGTTACTGTATAGACATTCATAATGTTGCAAAAGATTTATATTCCAGATAAATGCTATTCTTTTGAACTTTCTATTCATCAAAGAATCCTGAAAAAAAAATCTGTTTATTAGAATGATTTCTGAAGGATCATGTGACAGTGAAGATATAAATATAAATATAAATAAATATATATATATATATATATTTATATATATATTTAAATGTAATATAATATAATTTAATTTTTTTTTTTGCAGTGACAAATTATTCAGAGATGTTCTTGACAGGCTGTGAGTTTTGATCTTGCCTCTGTATTTTATAAATCAAATATCGTGAAAAGAAATTCCTCAGAGATGTTCAACATGATTGATCATTTCATTTATGTCTCTCAAATCCATCTTAAGCTTCATTTGAATGGCTCTTTACAGGAGCTCATATACAGAATAGGGTGTGTGTGTGTGTGTTTATTTCTGGTGGATAATGCAGATGGACAGAAATACAGTTTCCTGATGCACTAGTCAAAGCTGAAATACATATTCATGAATAATTAATAAGGGTTGAATAAAGTTAATGCTGCAGTTACATCATCTCCTGTACTGAAAAAACCTCGGTATACACTCTAAAAATACTGGATTGTTCCAACTCATGTTCGGGTCAAATATAGACAAATCCAACCATTGGGTTAACATGGGTTAAAACAACCCAGCATTTTTTAGAGTGTAGGAACATTCTTCACTCAGAATTTGCTTGTAAATTTCACAAAGAAAGTTGTGAAACCTCTACAGCAGCTGTCGTCCAGCTCGGTCTAAAATAGTCCGAATATTAGGTGTACCGTAGTGATTCAGGATGAGACAAAAAACACGGTTTGGAAGATGGATTCATGATGTACTCGTACATTTATATACAATTTGAACAAATAAGGTTGCATAGTGTACCTTTTAAATTAAACAAATCAGATTTCAATTTAAAAATGAAATTACATTATGATGTGCATGCAAGCCAATTTGTTCAGAACGTTTCATATTTCTTTCTTTCTTTCTTTATGACTTCCTGATGAACCCAGGAAGCTTTTTAGCACTAATGCAACAAAACAAACAGCAAAGGATGTCCGTTATATGAGTAGTTGATGTTTTATCTCTGTATTTCATGATTTTTGTGCAGCCTCCTTTTCGAGAGATCTGTGGATGCCATCTCTAAAGTATCTTTATCATAACAGATTGGCATTAAATTATCAGGTATTGTGGAATACTATCTGTATATTAATGGTTAAGTTGATAAGTGTAAGTTGTCATAATCTACTAATGCAATTAAAAAGTGATTACAGAGCAGAGGGACAGCTGTATTTCTGAGATATACTGTGTGTGTGTGTGTGTGCGTGCGTGCGTGCGTGCGTGCGCGTGTGCGTGTGCGTGTGTGTGTGTATATGTGTGTGTGTGCGTGCGTGTGTGTGTTTGCGCGCCATCTGCTGGTTGATCACTCTAAAAGTTCCAAAAGGGGGTTTCACTGCAATGCCATTTTTGCCAACCTTTCAGTGAACAGTAATTATTAAAAGAATATTTTTTTTCTCTTAGTGATATATGAAGATCCTATTTCCACTCTAAAGAACCGTTTATAGAATGAAACGATTCTGCGGATATTAAAGGATCATCATGGAACTATCAATACCATTATTTACACGGCTCTCTGAAATGCTTGATTCTGATTGGTCACTCATGACATTCTGAGGGCAGTTGTTCCCTGATAATAACCGTCATTAATATCAACATTGTAATGACACTCATCTGAGTTTTTGAGGCAGAAGTTTCTTTCAGGTCTCTTGTATCACTCACCACAGACTCTCTTTCACTTGTTTCATTTCCACATGGCCTCAGTTATCAACTGTAATATGAAACCAGAGGACTTTATTAATAGTTGGTTGTTAGAATGATCATTTTGTTCACTGTAAAGGATTATAACATAAGATTTTAGAAAGATTAAGTCAATATTTCATGCCCCCGTCATTATTTATGTGGTGAAAAGCTGTGTAATAAGTACATTAATCCATACATTTTTGTCTTGTTTGAACTTGTTTTGTTTGTCCAACCTCAAAACTGCTTGCCAGCAACTGATTTTCTTCATGAAAGCTTTAATGAGTTGATAACATATTGAAAATATGATCAATATTTTGTGTCTGGTTATTTACATATGTGATAACGTACATCCAGCTGCTTGTAATGGCAAAATCATCCCCCTCATGGTACTGATCACTTTGTCAGTGTTTATTTTGTGATAGCAACCAGCTGGATGTTATGGAAGCTTATTTCCGTCATGGAAAAATAATGGAAAAAAAAGTCAATGTCATGGAAAAAAAGTCAAAATTGAGACATTTAAACTCTACTAAAGCTACTTAATTGTGAAATAAAATGTTGCAATTACCTTTGTTTTATTCGTGGCAATTTTCCATATGATGAACATTATCCTTTACGTAAAAAAACGTGTGTATATGAAATGACCTGCTCCCTCTCTCCGTCTGTCTGTAGTTCTGGCAGTTCGGTGAGTGGGTGGACGTGGTGATTGACGACCGGTTGCCCGTGAAGGATGGGAAGCTGTTGTTTGTTCACTCTGCGGAGGGTGGAGAGTTCTGGAGCGCTCTGCTGGAGAAGGCCTACGCCAAGTAAGATAATCCCGAACTGTACCTTTGAATCAAATACAGCTCAACTGTACTTACTTGGTCAGTTATTGCTTTGTTTGTCAGGCTGAACGGCTGTTATGAGGCTCTGTCGGGCGGCAGCACGTCCGAGGGGTTTGAGGATTTCACAGGAGGGGTCACAGAGATGTATGAATTAAACAAAGCACCCGCTGACCTCTTCAGCATCATCGGACGTGCCATCGAGAGAGGCTCGCTGCTGGGCTGCTCTATAGACGTGAGCGCTGATTCTCTCTTTTCACACTGTGCTTATGGGTTCAAATGGGCTCAGTTAGCTTTTAACCTTGAATTATGAAGGTGTTGAAGCCTGCAGTGCTAAACGTGTGTCCTGTGCAACACATTAGATTGTTATTGCAAGTTGTTTAGCAACAGACCAATTATCAGAAACGGCCTCATTAAATATTCATGTGCTTTGTGCAATCACAGAAACTTTAATGTACTGTGTTTAGTTTTGTACAACAATGATAAATACTGTTCTTTTTCATTGTTTTTGCAAATTTTGATTTGGTTGGATTTCCACTGCAGCCTGTTAACTGATCACTTGTTTCACATGTACAGTATATGGCTTCTTTAATCAATATTATAAGCAAATTTAATCCAAAAAAATACTTACTATGAATTATTATGATTAATTACTAACCAAGGATTTAGAATGACATGTGAATCTTGTTCTATTCCTCATTGATTGATTTTTATTTTATTTTGAATGCATTTTTGTTATTAACCCTTTGGCAGGTTTCAGGGAACAAGCTAATTTTTGTTTTCTAAGTTTGTTTTTAATCAAATATTTATATTTTTTTAGCTTTATTTCAGTTACTGAAAATGATTTTTTTAACAGTTTGTTAATTATAGCATTGTCATTTTTATTAGATTTTTAAATTTAATTATTTTTATTTTTGTTTTAGTATTTTTAATACTTTTTAATTCTTCTGCAGCAATTTTAGTTGAGGTTTTTCATCTAAATGTGTATTTTTTTCTTTCAGCTTTTTAGTTTCTTCAGCTTAATTTCAATTACCAAAAATGATTTTAATTGATGTAGTTTTAGTTAACCATCACAGTATGATGATTTTGCTCATGTTTGAATTGGTGAGGATGGTCAAGTTCATCGTCTGATTGTATTATGCTTTTTTTTTTTTCGTCCTTAAGATCACCAGTAAGTTTGACATGGAGGCTGTGACTTTTAAGAAGCTAGTCAAAGGTCATGCGTACTCCGTGACTGGAGTGGAAGAGGTGAGCCAAAGACTTAAACACAAAGACATGCTAAAACACTTACCTAACAGGTTTTTCATGCAGAATATCTTTCTTTGAGGTTCCTGTCATGCTTTCAAGTTAGATACCAGGTTACCAGGGAATGCATGAACTTACAAAAGCATGTATATTTTGAAGTCGCTTTGGATAAAAGCAGCTTCAAAATGCATAAATGTGAAAGTGACATGAAATCAAATTGGACTCCTTTTATTGTTTTAATAGATTTTTTTTTGTCTCATTGTGAAAGTTTGATCAGTGCATGTAATTCCAAAGAGAATGTCTTCGTAATCAAAATATTAAATGTCTTGATCAGGTGGTCTACAGGGGAAACATGACTAAACTGGTGCGCATCAGGAACCCATGGGGTGAAGTGGAGTGGACGGGAGCCTGGAGTGACGAGTAAGAAACACATAAGCAAACTGATCGGTACTTCACAGTCTGTTTTACTGTGTTATTGTTCCGATGACCATTCTGACGTGTGTGTTCAGGTCTCGGGAATGGGACAGTGTGGATCGCTCCGTCCGGGGCAGATTACAGAATCGCAGTGAGGACGGAGAGTTCTGGTGAGTGGATCATGGTCAGACGGGTTTGGATTAGCAGTTAATCTCCAGTGATACTAGTAGGAAAAAGTCCCTTGATTTTCTTTGCAATAACATAGCAACACCCTAGAAACCACCTAGCAAACACACAGAACACCCTAGTGGTTCTCAACCAGGGGGCCTTAACAAACTTCCAAGGGTGCGTCATAAGCTGATTTAAAATAATACAAAACAAGCATTAAAATGAGCTCAAGTCAAAGGTATGGGATTGAAGTCAAAAAGGTTGAGAACCTCTAGCAAGAACGTATAAATGCCTCTGAGCTGTTCAGAACACCTTGACAACCACATAGCAACACCCTAGAAGCCAACAAGCAACAACACAGAACACCTTAGCAAAGACCTATAAATGTCCTATCAACAATTCACAACAGTTTAGCACTACATAACAACACTAGAAACCACCTGAACCACCAGAACAAACCTGGCAATAACCTATCAATGCTCTATAGATGTTCAGAACACCCTAGCAATGACCTATAAATGCCCTACAAATTGTTCAGAACACCAACATCCTAGAAACCAGCATCCATACCGAACACACTAGTAACGACCTATAAATGCTCTATAAACTGTTCTGAACTGCTTAGTAACACCCTAGAAACCAGCAAACACAAAGAACACCCTGACAACAACATCCTATCAATGCTCTATAAACCATTCAGAACTGCTTAGCAACACCCTAGAAACCAGCATCCACACAGAGCAGCCTAGTCACGACCTATAAATGCCCTATAAACTGTTCAGAACGGCTTAGCAACACCCTAGAAACCAGCAAACACAAAGAACACCCTAGTAACGACCTATAAATGTCCAACAAACTATTCAAGACAACTTGGCAATGCCATAGAACCCAGAAACCACACAGAACACTCTGACAACAACATCCTATCAATGCTCTATAAACCATTCAGAACACATAAGAAACTTGATTGAAAACTTACTTGATATTCAACAATATTATTAACTTGAGTGCACTGACACTGTTGGACGAGAACTGAACTGAGCTGGACAATGACTTTATTGTTTTCTGCAGAGCCGCTTTATAGCCGAATTAATTTAATTATTGATGATCTGATCTTTACAACAGAACTCAATCAACACTGAAGCTGTATTGTATAAAGTGGCATAAAAATAAAGGTGACTTGACTATAAACCACACTTAACACCCTAGAAATGACCTATAATGTCCTACAAACTGTTCAGAACATCACAGGAACCACAACACCCAAGAAACCTCCCAGCATCATGCCAACCGGTTTTGCTCTGGCAAATACCACTCATATTTTATAAGTACTAATTTTGTGGTTTTGCTCACATTCTTTCTTTCATATTTGACTTGGCACCTGTGAAAATGTCTGGATCTTCTCACTTGAGAGGAAGGCTGAGAAGAGCGATTTAGTTTTTAAGATTTGAAAGTATCAGTCAGGCCGGGTCACCAGCTCTCGTTTGCATCTCTCTCTCTCAGGATGTCGTTCAGCGATTTCTTGCGCGAGTTCAGCCGCTTGGAGATCTGTAACCTGACGCCAGATGCTCTCCAGACGAATCAGGTGAAGAAGTGGAGCACGTCGCTCTATCAGGGCGAGTGGAGGAGAGGCAGCACAGCCGGCGGCTGCAGGAACTTCCCAGGTACGGCATCTGTGGAAGGACATTGCTGGGTCAGCGTTAGGGTTGGGAATCGAAAATCAATTCCAGTTCTGGAATCGGATACTAAGGTCAGGAATTGGATGCTTGTTATAAAATAAAAAAATAATTTTTTACAGCTTATCGATTCCTGTGTGCGCATTTTAATGTGGTTTTAAACCATTCAAGTGCAGGGAGATGGGCAAGAGATCGCGCATGCTGTTTTTAAAACAGCCTCTCATATAGTCCGCGAATACTGAATTGAGTTCTCTTTTGCTCCGTCTTGCGCTTAGACAAACACACACTTGACCGGGACACATTATGTCAAAATATCCTAGTAAACACAGTCAGTTATGTCTTAAGTGAACATAAACAAGTTGAGAAAGAAAAAGAATGTGTAACAGTATATTGGATCCGTTAAATCAGGTCTTAAAAGGACAGCATCTTAATAAACCTGCCGCAGTCCAAATTCAAAATATTGGAGAGGGTTGTTTCTTCCACCCCCTCCTCCTCAAACTAGATGCTCATGCTGCTTGCCACACAAAGCTTTTTAGATGGATGTTGAAGCTTTTAGGGTGGGTAGAATCTGTGATCGCTGACCCAGTTTGTTCGCTGGCTTCCGTGGCTATGTTTTCCGCCAAATGGTATCAAAATACTCTTGGTAAATTGGCAGCGGGCGGGATAAAACAGACCAAAACAAAAACAGACTTTTTGACACGGAACGCACATTTCAAAGTAGAATAACTGGCATTGTGTTTTGGAGAAACAAGTATATGAACTTAGTGTTTCCTAAATCTCTGCAAACAAATGGTATTTATGTGCTTTAATACAGTCAAAAAAATTACGTACTGCACATTTAATCAAAGAACAAAAGAAAAAGAAAATCACTCACTAATCTTCACTGAATAACTTTTGTAACTTTAATAAGGATTAATCTATATTTTTTATATAAAAAGAAAACTGTCATGTTATTTTACTTTTGATTTCACTTTTTGAACGTTGTATTTGTTTGTGCTATTGTTGATTTACTTATTTGTTCTTATTGTATTACTGACTGTTTACTTTTAATACTTTTATTAGTCTAGTTTATTAATGCTGATTTTTGTTCATGGTATTCAGCTGCAACAGAATGTTTTGCAAAAAAGAAACAGAATAAATGTGTTTGTCTAAATGCTTGATTTCATTTTTTAACATATTGAAATTGAAACAATACGAATCAAATCGATATGCAGAATCTGAATATGGAATCAGAATCGCTGAATTTCAAACGAGACCCAACCCTAGTCTGTCTGCCAAAAGGCAAAATCCTCATTGTCCTCTTTTGTTCCTATTAACCATAGCCACATTCTGGATCAACCCTCAGTTCAAGGTGGGCTTAAAACATCCGGATTCTCCTGGCCAATCAGATTGCAGCTTCCTGGTGGCACTCATGCAGAAGGACCGCAGGAAGAAGCGAAAAGAAGGACAGGACATGGAGACCATCGGATTTGCCATTTATGAGGTCAGAAAGCAGATCGCTTTTGTTTAACTGTTCTGAAGTTTGTGTTCACATGTTTTTAGCTCTCTGTTTGATTTGCTCTTTTTGATTGGTCGCTTTTTCACCTTTTGTTTTTGCAGGTGCCAAATGAGGTACGATGACAGCCGCCCATGGCCTTTTGAATGACTGTGAATTTAAATTGTGAGATGATTCAGACTTTTGAAGGTCTTGAAATACTGTAGAACATGGACAGATAAATCATTTTCTCTGTAAAGGTAAATGAGATCATTTTTAGGAGCTTGAGGACATTGGGCCTGTTTCTCTAATAATTGCGTGGATTATTCACAACACATCCATATGCATGTCAATATGTTCGTAACCTTAATGATAATCAATTTGAAGTATTCTGTATGAGCAGCCACTCGGTTTTTGTAAATTTAGAATACATTTTAGTAAGAAAGTTATTGATGAATCATGATTTTTTTGTGAAAACAACAGATTTCACACACAAATTCATGTGCGCTCATGATTAGTGTATGTTTGTCCTCATCTGCAAAAGCAAAGCAAACATCTAAAACGAGAAAACAGACACAACCCACAGTTTATGCTTTCTTGTTTATTTCTCTTAGTATATGGGTAAGTCGGCCGTGCACCTGAAGCGGGATTTCTTCCTCACTCACGGATCCAGCGCTCGCTCCGAGCTCTTCATCAACACGCGGGAGGTGAGCTCCCGTTTCCGTCTGCCGGCCGGCGAGTACATCATCATACCCTCCACCTTCGAGCCGAACAAAGAGGCCGACTTCGTGCTCAGAGTTTTCTCTGAGAAACCAGCCAACTCAGAGTAAGTCCTGCGAGGACCAATGAGTCATTTTACTGCAGAAAACGCTTTTTCCAGCTCTTAGGCTGAATTAAAAATAAGGTCTATTTAATGGGGTCCAGAATTAACTTTTATACTGCACATGCTAATGGTGAGTGAATTGAGACAATTAGGGCTATTTTTAAAATATAATAGGAATATTTTCCACTGGTCATACACGTAATTTTCTTAAAAACAAATTTATCATTATTTAGCTCTTCTAACTGTACCAGCAAACAGCATAGCTCATGCTGTCACTCAAAGCAAATTAAACCATTATTTTGGACTCCCTAAAAAAGTTATTTGCCAATTGATCTTTGTATCTTTTTTTTCTGTAGATTTATTGATTCACCAAAGCAGACTTTACTTTTGATGCTTAATTTTGGACTTTGTATATTACATTGTACCATTATAGTGCTTATTCTAATGCTGAAACACTGACCTTTGATAACATGTTTGTTTAATTAAGTAAAGGAAACGATTATTCATGGGCTGATATTGTATTTTGTCTCTCAGAGAAATGGATGATAAAGTCACTGCTGATATTCCTGAGGAGGTGAGATGATCAGATCGAGACACGTTTTTATATTAAAGCAATAAGATGAATACGATATTGTCAAAATATTCATGGCTAAAGGCTGCAGTTAGGCACGACATATTCGCAATATAGTTCAAGCTTTAATGTGTTTTTGCTGCTAAAAAGAACATACAAAATATAAAAGACATATATAAAAAGTATATTTTGTTAAGTAAATTCATTATGTCAAGACTAGATCCTCTAGTAGAAGGATTTTTAAACTGAGTTTAATAGTATTTAATAGTTAGTGGTGCTGTGATACGGAGACACGGTGTTCTCTCTCTTTCTTTCTAGCAACGTCTGGATGAGAGTCAGATTGATGCCGGCTTTAAGAGTCTCTTCAGACAGCTGGCTGGAGCGGTGAGAGACACGTCAACAACTGTTGTATGCAGACGTTAAATATTATGATGCTACTGAAGTCATTTGTGTGTGTTATTGTGTTTTCTAGGACATGGAAATCAGTGTGACGGAGCTGCAGACCATCCTGAACAGAATCATCGCCAAACGTGAGATCTTCATAAGCGCGGATGAGATATTAGCTGTTTTTTCAGCATTTGTAAACACGATACAAAAAAATAATGAGTCCATGTTTGTCCTTACTCACAGATAAAGATTTAAAGACAGACGGCTTTGGTAAGGAATCCTGTCGGAGCATGATCAACCTCATGGACGTATCCTTTCCACAGCTTCTGCTTTAATGCAAAAAAATATTCAGTCTAATAATGCAGACGCTACTTACTTTAATATAAAGTAACTCATCTGCAGATATTGGTCATTTTTCATTTAGTTTGCTTTGTCCTCAGATCCATTTTGTCAGTGTTTTGATCTCAAGTCTTGTTTGTATTTCTGCTTGTCTCGCTTTTATTGTCCTTGACCCGCTTTAGACGGACGGCAGCGGGAAGCTCGGACTCACAGAGTTCCACGTGTTGTGGGAAAAGATTAAACGCTACCTGGTAAGATGATGCTATATTATATTCATGCTTTTCAAAGATAGTCTTTGCTCTTATGATACACATTTACACATCAACAGCCGTTCAGTGTTCAGAAGCTTGACCGGGACATTACTTATTTCACATGCAAACAGGTTAGCCAGTCATAAAAGAGGTCATTTACATATAAAAGGTGCAGCAGAAAAAGCAGCATGTTTAATTCTCGGGGTCAGAGAGAAGACGGAAAAAGGTCATGAATTGGTTAAAGGGTTAGTTCACCCAAAAAATATTACTCACCCTCAGGTCATTCTACACCCGTAAGACCTTCATTCATCTTTGGACACAAATGAAGATATTTGATGACATCAGATGGCTCAGTGTGACCTCTATTGCCAGCAAGACAATTAACACTTTTAATGCCCAGAAAGATACTAAAACATATTTAAAACAGTTCATGTGAGTACAGTGGTTCAACCTTAATATTAAAAAGCGACAAGAATACTTTTTGTGTGCCAAAAAACAAAATAATGACTTTAAGAAGATCTAGTGATGGCGATTTCAAAACACTGCTTCAAAGCTTTACGAATCTTTTGTTTCGAATCAGTGGTTCGGAGCACCAAAGTCACATGATTTCAGTAAACGAGGCTTCATTACGTCATAAGTGTTTTGAAATTTCAATAGTTCACGTGACTTTGGCAGTGTGATACGCGAACCGAACCACTGATTCGAAACCAATGATTCGTAAAGCTTCGAAGCAGTGTTTTGAAATCGGCCATCACTAGATATTATTGAAAAGTCGTTGTTTTGTTTTTTTGGCACTCAAAAAGTATTTTCGTCGCTTTATAATATTAAGGTTGAACCACTGTACTCACATAAATAAATATGTTTTTAGTATCTTTCTGGGCATTGAAAGTGTTAATTGTCTTGCTGGCAATAGAGACTCACTGAAAAGAATGTCAGTAACCAAACAGACCCCATTGATTACCATAGTATTTATTTTCCCTACCATGGTAATAAATGGGGGGTGAGATCTGTTTGGTTCCTGACATTTTTCCAAATATCTTTCTTTGTGTTCAGCTGAACAAAGAAATTCATACAAGTTTGGAACAACTTTAGGTAAATGATGACAGAATTTTTATTTTTGGGTGAACTATCCCTTTAATGTCATTTAGTGTTGATTCAGAGGTCTCTCTCATCCGATAGTGATGGTGAACAGCTAAAGTACAACTGTGTTTGGTGCCACATTATAAGAGAACTTCAGGGGAAAAAATAAAGAATATGCAGAATATTAAAGTCAGAATGAAATCGAAGTTGGGACCAATTTTACTTCTGTATCATGATGTACTTCTGAGTGAATCAACATATCAAACAAACACACTTTCTAACTCTAATACGTATGTTAAGTCGCATCACAGGAAAACTTCAAATTCTAGTTATTCAAGCTCAATTTACAAAATCTTCCACCTTTATTTCCTCTAACATGTTTACAGCAAATCTTCAGAGACCATGATGTGGATAAATCAGGCACTATGAGCTCTTATGAGATGAGAAAAGCCCTGGCCGCAGCAGGTACACAGACTTAAACTGCAGTTTCTTCTATTCTGCTCTCGTGTCTTCGTCCTGACTCTGTTTCTCTCTTTTTCCAGGTTTTAAGTTGAACAACCATTTATTTCAGCTGATCATCCTGCGGTACACAGAACAAGACCTCTCTGTGGATTTCGACAACTTTGTCACCTGTTTAGTGCGACTGGAGACCATGTTCAGTGAGTCGCCATGTCATGCTGATGAATTTAGTACATTTTCCGTATTAAATATTAAATTTGTTATTCAATATTGTACAAAAATAATAAAGATTATATGTAGAAAATAGAGACTAGTAGAAGAGAAGAAAGAGAAGACTTGTAGTATATAGAGAATTCATGTAATTAAAAGGTTAGTTCACCCAAAAATGAAAATTTTGTCATTAATTCCTCACCCTCATGTCGTTCTACACCCATAAGACCTTCGTTCATCTTCACAACACAAATTAAGATATTTTTGAAGAAACTGTGTCGGCTCAGTGAGTCTCTATTGCCAGCAAGACAATGAACACTTTCAGATGCCCAGAAGATACTAAAACAGTTCATGTGAGTACAGTGGTTCAACCTTAACGAAGCTTTACGAATCTTTTGTGTCGAATCAGTGGTTCGGAGCACCAAAGTCACGTGATTTCAGTACACAAGGCTTTGTTATGTCATAAGTGATTTGAAATTTCAATAGTTCACGTGACTTTGGCAGTTTGATACGCGAACCGAACCACTGATTTGAATCAAACGATTCGTAAAGCTTCATGAAGCAGTGTTTTGAAATCAACCATCACTAGATATTGTTGAAAAGTCGTGATTTTGTTTTTTTGGCGCACAAAAAGTATTCTAGTCGCTTTATAATATTAAGGTTGAACCACTGTACTCACATGAACTGTTTTAAACATGTTTTCCATAGCTTTCTGGGCATCTGAAAGTGTTCCTTATATAGATTCCTCACTGAGGCATCAGATTTCATCAAAAATATCTTAATTTGTGTTGTGAAGATGAATGAAGGTCTTACGCAGTTGGAATGACTTGAGTAATTGATGACAGAATTGTCATTTTTGGGTGAACTAACCCTTTAAGTATTCTGCCGTTTGTGTTATGAGCATTGCATAACAACAAATCATTACATGAACATATCTAAACAACAGACTCTTTGTCTAATAATGACAGTAATTATGCCATGACATGAGCTGTACTTAAAGCTGTGAGGAAAAAATGACTCAGACGTCTGTGTTTTGCAGAGACCTTCAACACATTGGACACAGACGCAGATGGAGTTGTGTCGCTCACATTCTTTGAGGTTTCACTTCACTTCCATGAATATTTCTCACACACTATCTGCTTTGCTGAGTTCAAT
Organism: Zacco platypus; assembly: GCA_038088235.1. Taxonomy (NCBI): domain Eukaryota; kingdom Metazoa; phylum Chordata; class Actinopteri; order Cypriniformes; family Xenocyprididae; genus Zacco; species Zacco platypus. The sequence continues at coordinate 39,802,235 of CM076085.1, read as the reverse complement.
AATGTTTCTGCTTTAATGACATTTGAAGGAAACAAGCATTTTTGTTCTTCCATAAACGATCTGTTTACTCCTAATACAATCTCATCTCTCTTTCTCTCTTGCAGTGGATCTCTCTGACCATGTTTGCCTGAAGTGGACACAGATTTCCACCCTTTATCTGCACTGAGACTATCTTCTCCTGTCCTCTAAAGAGTGCCTTCATTTCTACACATCTTTAATGCATTTCTAATGGACAAACAGCCTTAGTAATGAAGCCCTGTTTACATAGTCTTTAATCAGAACATGCAAAATACTGTGCCAATTGTGAGTATTTCTGAAGCCAAGAGAAAACTCCATCAAGATGTTCAGAGAAACCATTTACAGTATGTTTTAGTCATTTTTGGATCAAGCTGCATGTATTTCCTCCCCTGGATTGCCAGATAAAACTCGTTTACACTTGTGCCAAATGAATCATTGCCAATTTCAATCATTCACAGCTGATTTTAGTCAATATTTTATGACTGTGAGCTGCACAATTTTCAGTGAATGTCATATCTGAATGTTGTACACATAAAGAATGCTGTATTGCATGAGCTGATGCTGTAGATTGAGCCCAACTTTACAAAAAGTATTTTTGTTTGGACTGAATTTTTTATGCACACATGGAAACCAAAGGATGTTTTAACAAGCTGATTTTTAATTTCATATTCATATTACTTTATTTCTGTTTGTATGAGCAATTTTAAACTTCATCAGAACTGGTAAAGGATCGAATCTGATAACCTGGTGTACAGAACCACAAAATTGAACTGAACTTTTTTTTTTCAACAAAAGAAACCTGTGATTGAAAAGGTGGAGGTGTAGCTGTTCTTTTTTAAATACCAAGTAGCAGGTTTAAGCGGATATTTTTCCCCACTGTTGATTCATTTTTATGGGTTTTCAATAAACTTTTCTTTTTAAAATAAAATCTGTACTCAATTATGCATTTAACAGTGCTTTTCTCTGATTTTCAGTTCTTTTTAACTACTTAGTTATTGTAGGGATGTTTTTGTGGTTGGTGTTTTAATATAAAACATCTGTAATAATGTCTATGGACATCATGCCACTGCCTTGCCCTATACTACTATTGCCATATTTCATCTAAAACCATTTTGAGCAGCACATTATTGATATATGTATAATTATTATTATATTAATGGAATAGAAAATTAATTTGGCTGATGCTGATTGAGTCACTAATAATTCAACTGAAAAAAGGCTAAAAGATGAAAATGATCAAACCCCTCAGCAACTAAAAATTATCTTTAACAGGCATGTAGCTTTTACTATAGAGATCTACAACAAGATTTGACTCTAGAAACTGTAGTAGTTCGATATTAGCTTGGTATTAGTAAATAGAACTTTTACATCATTTAAAAACAAACAAACAGGCTATTAAATAATAGGGTTTCCAAAAGAGTTTAAATTGTTTTAGAGTCATGTTTCAAGTTTATTGTAGAATTTATTAGAAATGAAAGTATGTTGTGGAAATAATAGTCAGTGTGTGAGTGCTAATCACAGACTGCGTAAAACAATGCTAATGCACGAAGCGGGGCTTTTATTTTGAAATTAAAGGGTGTACCAAACTTAAGGTTCCCCGCTTTGTTTTACAGCCTTTCAGTTCCGCAGTTCGACCAATATAAATCATTTCAGTGTCGTAAGATGAACTCTCTCGCGCAGGAGATCGAGGGATTCTCCACAGCGCGTCTGAGGAAGCAGAGCACGAGAGTGACAACCGTGACCGGAAAGAAACTCGTAGAGACCCGCAGCGGCGATAACTTCCATGTCACGCGCGATACAGAGCGCGAGAGTGACGGGGCGTGCGGGTTTGTGCAGGACTTGAACCTGGACCTGCAAGTGGGCATAATTACACCCTTCCTGCTGCTATGTGCGTTTTATCGTTAATCTCTGTTTGCAATATTTATTGTGAAAACCTGACCCTATCCCCACTGTGTTGGTAAAATAATGCTAATACCATGGTGATTATTATTACTATATTTATGAACTCCAAGGTAGAAACAGTGTCAAAATAAACCTACCATTACATGTTACTTTTTGTAAAACGAAGCATATCTAAGGTGAACCTTTAATAATAATATTTAAAAACAAACATGGTAACCAAAAATAATTATGATTATAATTTAGCTTACTGCTATTGTTTACACTGTAAAATAAATTCAATTCAATTCAAACTTTAAAATAATATTGGCAGATTATATATTATATATATATATATATATATATATATATATATATATATATATATATGACTATTAACTTCTAATAGTCTCATTTTAATTTTTTCAATTTTTAGCATCCCAGGATGCAGCCCATGACATAGACACATTAAAGAAATTAAAGGTAATGTAATGTAGTTTTTATTGTTATTTTACATATTTATATTATTTATTTTAAGTATCTTACTATACCTACTATATTACCATGGTACAATGGTATTAGCATCACATATATATATATATTTGTGTTTTAGGTGACTCATGTGCTGAATGTGTCGTATGGGGTTCAGAACGTGTTTCCTGATCTCTTCACTTATAAGACTGTCACCATTATGGATATTCCAGAGACAGACATCACCTCATACTTCCCTGAATGTTTTGAGTTCATAAAGGAAGCCAGCAAACAGGTGTGTGTAGATGACAGAGAAATAGTGAGCGATATGTGTGTGTCTCTATAATCTTTGTTCTGCATGATCTTCAGGATGGAGTGGTTCTGGTCCATTGTAATGCTGGAGTGTCTCGCTCTGCATCTGTTGTCATTGGTTTCCTCATGTCCCAGGAGAAGATGTCGTTTGATGAAGCCTTCAGCACTGTGAAAACTGCCCGGCCTTCCATCCAGCCAAACCCAGGCTTTATGAATCAGCTGAAGAAATATAATCCATGATGCCACACAAACATTTAACTGATCTGATGTTTCTGCCAACCAAATTGTTCTGTATATATATATTAAAATGTTTACACTTGTTGCATGAATAAAACTTTTTTTTTTTTAAATGACTGCTGATTTATTGGTGATATTTACATTTTCATGAATTTTAGTGGGTGACTTTTATTTTGAAACTTTTTTTTTTTTTTTGGATCATGACGGGAAACTGTTCCACCGTTGAATCCACAGTCACGTCACAACCCAGTAACTGAAGGGACTTTGGCAAAACAAATGTTTTAGTCACCTGTGTTTTATTAAATATTTAGTGATATTTCAAAGGTGTGTATAGAAGTATGTCGTGTGAACCCTCCATCCAGAAACAACTGCTCCCAATAATGGACAGTTTAGTCTCATCTATAGTGACAGAAATTTGTCAACTTGATATTTTTCAGTCAAAACTTCAAAATGGAAATACAGAAACTGATATTAAATTGGTAAGTCCGTTATCATTGATATCTTAACAATCGTAAATTATCCACGAAAAATGATCGTGGTAACCATAGTTATTGCTAAACATACCATAGTTTTCACAGCTGTAAAATAATAAATAAATAATTTGCATTCTCTTTCGCTTTTGTTACTTTGTTTTATTTTCATAATAATAATTTCGTTCCTCTAATAGCTGGCTAATATTAAACCGCCACAGTTTATGTTTGAACTGAAAAAAAAACGTTTCAACGTTAAATATGCTGTTAAAATTCAACTAAAATATTTTCATTCTCTTAAAATATTTGGTAACACTTTATTTTACAGTGTCATTGTTACATATGTTACATGTATTTACTATAGTAATAATTAGAAACTATGCATAATTTCATGCAGTTACCCTAAACCAAACACTCATCCTAACCCTATAGTAAGTACATGTAGTTAATTGTCATTACTCAGTACTTAAATGTATAATTACACTGTAATAATGACATTAAATATTTCGATAAGTAATGTTAAATGTGTAGTTACATTAAGTTAATCTGAACTTTTAACTTTGCCTCCACGGTTACTGATATTTGTTGTTTGCTTCAGAAGAATCTGACAGCTGCTATAAAGAAAATAACAAATTCAACAACTGAACACATCTGCAGAATCCTTCAGAAATCATCAACTGGACCAAGAAAAGATCTCACACAAGCAGATAAACTCACCAACAGCATAGAAGAGCGGTCTGCTGGGACGGGAAGACCGCTTACGACTCAAAACCCCAATATCAAAGGTGAGGAACTTATCAAAGGTGATTTTATCATAATTAAAACCATGTATTAAATAATGTTTGAAATTATTAAATAAGAAAAATGCATTGTTGTAGAAGGAAACCGGGAAGATGTCATCTCAGACGAGTCAGGAATCCAGGAAAATTTGAATCGCACCACATCTGGTGAACATCTTCCTCAGACTGTCCAAGTAACCCACATTCTGCTGTAATTGTTTGCAATATTAAAAAACATACAAACTCTTTAATTTGCTGTCCATCAAACTAACATAGTCCTGTCTTTATCTAGGAAGAGCCTGCGTTTAGATTTGAAGATGCATTTGGCCATGAAGAGGAACAAGTCGAGTGTCAATCTCCTGTTGTACATGGTACAGAGTCTGCATGTTTGTGTCTTGGAAATTAATGCATATGGTGTAATATGTGAGGACAAAATATCCAATATCGTATCTATAAACATAATGTTCATGTTACAGAATCAGTAGAGCCTGAAGAATGGGAATCTGTAGACCATCAAAGAGAAGGACCAAACCCCAAAGATGAATCAAATGACATTACAGTCCAGTTAAACATAGACACACTGGATGTACCTGACATTATCGAAACAGGCTTGTTTGCAACTACAGACACTACTGAAGAAGTGCAACTGGATGCAGAAGATGAGCAGAAGACATGCAGAACCTGTGAAAAGACCTTCACCAACCTCAATAACCTCAAAAGACACCAGCAGAAGTTCCACAGTGGAGAAGCGTCTCACAATTGCCAAGAGTGCGGAGAGTGTTTCGGCAGCAGACGCCTCCTCCAAATCCACTTGAGAGTCCACAAGGTGGAAAAACCTCACAAATGCACTCTCTGCGAGAAGACGTTTCGTTTGCCAAACCACTTGAGGAACCACATGATGAGTCATGGTAACGAGAGACCCTTCACCTGTTCCACATGTGGTAAGAGCTTCACATTGATGAGCGTCCTCAAATCTCATGAGCGAACGCATGGTGGCGAGAAGAACTTTGTCTGCTTGCAGTGCGGTTCCCGGTTCCTCACCAAGTCTTACCTGGATTACCATCAGCGCGTTCACACCGGTGAAAAGCCATACCTGTGCAAACACTGCGGGAAGAGCTTCGCTCAAAGGGGCAACCTCAAGGCTCACGAAAGGCTGCACACCGGGGAACAACCCTTCAGATGCGAAGACTGCGGCAAAAGCTTTGTACACGCCAACAGCTTCAAATCCCACAAACAGCTCCACACAGGAGTTAGAGCATTTTGCTGTGAGCTCTGCGGGAAGGGGTTTCGACGAGGAACGCATCTCAAGACTCATCTACTGACTCATTCTGGAGACCGACCGTTTAGTTGCGACATATGTGAGAAGTCCTTCTCCCTCAAGGGCTCTCTGAAGACACACAAGCTCACTCATACTGGACAGAAGAGTTATGCTTGTAATATCTGCAATAAGCAGTTTACTCAGGCCAGCTCACTAGCAAAACACAGAGGGGTTCACACGGGAGAGAAGCCGCATCGCTGTGGAAACTGTGGCAGATCTTTCTCTCAAAGCAGCCATCTTAAGGAGCACTCGAAGGTTTGTCACTCTGGGACAAAAAGTTCAGTTAACTCTACTGTGGAAGACAACTAACCTGTCGTTCAATCTGTGCCTTGTTTAAACCGAACTGTGACCAAATACATGTGAGAATTTTCTTAGATGAACTGATTTCATGTTCTGAATAGGATTCGAGGGATATTTCATGCTATTTCCTCAATATTTCACCAATAAATCAGTACAAATACTACTTAAAATGTTAAATAATTGTAATGCAACTGTCTCAACTGTCAAAATAATGATTGAAAATGAGAAAATAATGAGCCTTCATTTTCTTTATGCAAAATATTTATTTTTCATTTTGGGATGAAATACAACACGAAGCGCCCAAGGGAACAAGACAATGGAAAAAAATGAGATGGGAGGAAAAATTATTGGTTAGTGCTTTTGCATTCCTTCAAGAAACTTGGCATTCACTCACAAAAGCATTTTCTTCCCACCTCGTATTATTTCCATCATAAAAGTTTAATGAGCAAATGCAAAGACACTGAAATATAGTTTTAACTCCATCTCAGTTTTTCGCCATCACCATGTCCCTTTACAGATAGACAACTCAAGCATTTCAAACAATTTCGACAGACAGTGCACCCATGAATGTGTAATATTAAGTTCAGTACACAAAACCTACTTTTCCACCATAAACGAGAGGGAGACACCAATAATAAATAGCCCATTTTACTAATAATGTTAAAATAATAATAAAAAATACACAAGATAGACCATTTCCTGTACATCTACTGACAAATACTACAAAGCAATTAAAGTATTACACAGATGTTTAAATTAACATAGTAACAAATGGTAAACGTTTAAGTTAGAAATAAGAAACATTAATTCAACATTCAGAGGAATGTAACAATTATTTGTATTTTCCTTGTAAAGAGAGAGAGAGAGAGAAAAAAAACATAAGCACTATCATGTTCTCCAGGTTTATGTACATAAGCGCAAAATATCCGGACCAAAAATAAACGGCTTATTTTTAAAAAATAAGATTCAGCACATTATAAATAAGTGAGCTAAATGGAATTGACCTGTAGAACATGGTTTTTGAAACCAAATCGGTTATGTTCGTTCACAGATGAATCAGCGTTCTTTGGTCTGTGGCTGATGTGAGTGATCTGATCCGAGAACAGTCTTAGGCGTAATTGTTGTTGTGCTCTAATCGAGTGACTATGGTGGACACCAGCCTCTCCAGCTGCTCCGCTCTCTGTTTTCCCGTCTGGAGAACTTCCTCGTGATTGGCTTTTTCCTCGCTGTCGTAGTCCATAACCGCTTTATTAGTTATCAAAGACAGAGCGAAGACACGAATCCCACAGTGACGAGCCACGATCACCTCGTGAACGGTGCTCATGCCTAAAACAGACAAAGTCTGGTTATTAAACTAGTTCACAGAAGAAAACATGTTTAGTTCATTTTTATTTCTGTTACAGAAGTTTCACAATACAGTACAATAACTTCATCCAGCTGAATCAGAAGGTGAATCATGTGAGCAGTGTCTGCATTCTTATTGGTCACTGCATCACTGCTCATTTGCATGAAGTTAAGTTAGTTGCATTTAAAAAGTTTGAAAATGAATCATAACAAATTGTTGTCAGTGTGAACACTCATTTTGGCCCGTCAGAGAAATGCGCAACTAAACTAATAACGCTTTCTGATTGGATCTTAGCTCTTACCGACAGCATCAGCTCCCAGCTTGTGCAGCATGCGACACTCCGCGATAGTCTCAAAAGAAGGTCCTCCTAGTACGCAGTACACTCCCTCTCGCAGGAAATCACTGAAACCAAGCTCCGACCCCACGTCGAACGCCAGCTGCTGGAGTTCCCGATCATATGCGTCAGACATGCAGGGGAATCGGACACCAAACCTAAACAAAGCAATGAGTTAAAGCTTATATAATGGAACAATATCTACAGGATTATTGTGTGGAATCTCTGCGTGTCAAAACAGCTCAATCGCGTGAGGGTGTTGATTAAAAGATAGTGCTACAGGACATAAAAACATACCTTTCATCATTGGGTCCCGCAAGGGGGTTGTTTCCAGCAAATCCAGGCATGTTGAGATGATCTTTGATGATCATGATGTCGCCTACTTTATAGTCCTGGTTCAGACCGCCAGCAGCATTGGTAAGAATCACGGTCTCCACTCCCAGAAGTTTGAATATCCGCATAGGCATTGTAATCTGGAGCAGAACAACAATGTTAGATTGAGATGCTCAGAGGAACCTGGCATCAAAAACAAAACAAATGGAACGCAAGAACGTGTTCCATGTATACAAGCATCTTGTCACACATTTAATGTTTTAATGTCTTTGCATTCCACAGAGTTTATGCTTCAATCACACACAAAACACAAGCAATTAAAACTAATTAGGTTTTCAAATAAGGTAATTTGATGATTTGATTAATCAAGTGGTGTAGAGCAAAAACGGCTGAACTTCCTGGTTCCTGGTCAAGAAGAATCTTTAGGTCAGGGTTCATAAACTCTGTGCAACTTGGAATTGTAGGGATACTTAATATATAGAAACCATCAGGCCTGGATCAGTAACCAAGAGGACTGCTTGGATCTCAAATCCAGCAATACAGCCATAACTACCTCGAAATCTTATGGAAGCTTGTGCATGCCACTGAATAAAAAGGTAATTACAACTCCTTTTTTTTTTCTTTTTTCCCCCTCAGGATTGGACTTCATAACTCGCAATTGTGAGTTTATATCTCACAATTCTGAGAAAAGAAGTCACAACCGCAAAACGTAAACTCGCAACTGTTAATGTAATTCATTTTCCAGGAGCTCTTTGCTTCTACCTTCAGTTAAACTGCTAACTCTGATTGTAAATTAATTACCTAAATTATATTATTTGCTAACTGCATCCTTTAAATTGTAATGTTGGCATCCATTCTCTGTAAAGCTGCTTTGAAACGATATGTATTGTGAAAAGCGCTATACAAATAAATTTGAATTGAACTGCGTCAGAATTATGACTTTATATCTCATGCGACTACATCATACAATTTTGACTATAACTCTCATTTGTGACTTTCTTGCAATTTTGAGAAAAAAGTCAGAATTGTGAGATGTAAACTCAATTGCAAGGGAAAAAAAAAAATCTGAATTGTGAGATAAAAAGTCACAATTATTATTTATTCAGTGGCGGGAGCAAGCTTCCATACATACAAGCCATTAGACTGCCGGAAAAAAGCCATATCGTTTACGTGGTATAAATGTTGGTCTCTGACAAGATAGGACATGATGATTATGAGGTGTTTGTACCTTTTGGATGGGATATCCCTCATAAAGATGAAACCTTCCCTGCATGCAGACACATGGTCTACCCTTCAAAGTGCCAAACACCAGTCGACCTGCGTGACCGTGCACTGCAGAACAGAAACAAATGCACAGATTCAGCAAAAAATATGAGAAGTAATGGTAGGGTTTTTACAAGGTAATATCTCGCATTTTACAGAAACACTCACCTGTACTTTGGGGGAAGTTGGGGATGTCCTTGTAGTTGAAGGCCACCTGGTCTTTCAACACATCAGCCAGTCCACCCAATCCTGAGCCACACACAATACCCACCACAGGACGCACTGCAGTCTGGGACAGAAGCCAGTCAGCTGTGGCCTGGCAATCCTCATAGAAGTATCTGCAACAAGAGAGTGGCAAAAATGATGAGAAATGCCGGGGGTCACTCAACGGCACAAACTCAACGACCAGAAAAATCCACACACATTTATACCTTACAAATTTTTTGCATGAAAGTGTTCTACATTATGAATGGTAACGCTCATACTGGCCTGACTTGTAGTTCATTTTATTCATCAAAGTCTAGACTTATTAAATCACAAGAGTATTTGTAGATTAGATATTTAGTCTCCTCTTTTGTGAGAAGAAATTCTCATCAACCTCTCCCCACATAACATTTCAACATCACTGATTTCAACATAAACATATTCAAAATCATAAAGTAAGAACAGACTACAAGTATTGTAATAGAATTGAATAGCTATGAAGTCTGCAGATGCCAAATAAAAATATCCAGGGAGATCTGAAACTTGAGCCACAGTTTGACACACATACTGTAATGTGAGAGGCTGACTACAGAAATAAACTTTCTTTGAAAGAGCAGCTTTATGATTAGTACTATGCCCTTTACTGTTTGGAAAACAGTAACTTATTTAAAAAATAAAAAAAATAATAATAAAAAAAAAAATTGTAGAAAATATAATTTAATACAACCAACAGTCAAAATATCTCAAAGAATGTGAAAATAGACAACATATGAGAAAAAAATAATAATTTTTTTATATATATTATTATTATTTTGCTATGAGTTTAAGTAAACCTGTCAATGCCTGAAATCGTCCGCTTACATAAAACCGAAACTCGTGAGTTACAGTTCAGTTCACTGGCGTCTCGCATCACCACGTGCTCCTCACCGTGACGCTTCGATGAAACGCAGTTTCATATTTTGATAAACGAATGAACGGATAAACTATGATAGGTCAGCTTTAACGAACCAAAGCCCTGTACTATCGAGCGATTATATTACAGTCACCATCGAAACAGAACACAAATACGCTTTCAAAAGACAAAAGAAAGTAGAATTAAACAGTTATTTCGAGAAAAAAAAAATAATAATATTAGTTTACCCAGTGCTGTTCTCAGGAAACATCTTGAAAATCGCTGGTCAGATCCTTCACAAATACTGAGAGGAAATATCGACGTTTCTATAGCGCACCGATGTCAGATACTGAATACAAATACGCGACAAACGACCAACGAAACAAAAAACGCAGCTACAAATACAAAAACCACGTCGAATGAGTAGCGACAGTCAATAAAAACACTTTAAAAATTCTTGAAGCGTTGCTCACGTCGCCGGTATTTTATACATTCCCAGTTTCCGCCGCTCCTCCCCGCGTTCTGACGCAAATGAGAAGCGGGACACACCTCCTGACGCAGAAGCCCCCGGCGAGGGTGGACATGTCCACTCAAACTTGAGTAACAGCCAACAGCTGATCCCTTACAAAAAAGAAGTTTATTGAAGTGTTCTATTAGTATACTTCTTTTAAACTAAAAATAAGTATGCTTTCAAGTATAAGTATGTCTATTTTTTATATACTTCTCAGAAATACACTTAAGTATACTCAGGGTTGGGGAGTAACGAAATACAAGTAACTTAGTTACGTATTTAAAATACAAAATTTGAGTAACTGTATTTCATTACAGTTACATTTTAAATGGGTGGTAATCAGATTACAGTTACATCTGAAAAGTATTTTAGATTACCAAAGTGATTACTTTGAATTTTAATGTCATTTAAACAGCAATTGGTGATTTTCCGACTCTGACAGTCTGAAAAAGCGGAGTTAAGAATCTGATGCTTTTCCCTTCAGCATGTCAGTCGCAGTGTCTGGTAGCTGACGAAACGCGCTCCATTATGGACAAAAAGAGCGAATAAAACAAGTTAAGATGACAAAAAGTGCAATCCTGCTGTTTTTTATCTATATGTTTGCTCTTATGTATCAATCGCAGTGTCTGGTAGCTGTAAACAGTGAGAGATCTTGAGGCTGGCACGACGCTAAGCTGTGGCTGGCGCGACGCTGAACTGTGGCTGGCGCGACGCTTACTAGGAGCCACGAAACGCGCTCCATTGTGGACAAAAAGAGCGAATAAAACATAAGTTAAGATGACAAAAAGTGCAATCCTGCTGTTTTTTATCTATATGTTTGCTCTCATGTATCAATCGCAGTGTCTGGTAGCTGTAAACAGTGAGAGATCTTGAGGCTGGAGCGACGCTTTGTAAAAGGAAAAGCGTTTGGTTAATGGTGAATATTAACCTATTGTGCGTACCGTTCTGGCCACCGTTGGCTACAGGGGATAGGAGCGGCATTTTGTTTAAAAACCTCTTACATATTGTGTAAGGTTGCTAAGCAGGCGCATATATCTGTGACGGGTCCCGAAGCAGGCGCATATAACAGTGGCGGGTCGAGTGGCAGGCGCATATAACTGTGGCGGGTCGAGTGGCAGGCGCATATAACAGTGGCGGGTCGAGTGGCAGGCGCATATAACAGTGGCGGGTCGAGTGGCAGGCGCATATAACAGTGGCGGGTCGAGTGGCAGGCGCATATAACAGTGGCGGGTCGAGTGGCAGGCGCATATAACAGTGGCGGGTCGAGTGGCAGGCGCATATAACAGTGGCGGGTCGAGTGGCAGGCGCATATAACAGTGACGGGTCGAGTGGCAGGCGCATATAACTGTGGCGGGTCGAGTGGCAGGCGCATATAACTGTGGCGGGTCGAGTGGCAGGCGCATATAACTGTGGCGGGTCGAGTGGCAGGCGCATATAACTGTGGCGGGTCGAGTGGCAGGCGCATATAACTGTGGCGGGTCGAGTGGCAGCTCCCCCTGCCACGCAAAGATTTTACCCCTACTCGTTAAGCTTCATGTTTTCGACTGTTTTCATGTTTTGTGATAGTTGTTTGTGAGTCATTTTATAATTCACTCGTCACTGCATCTTTTTCTCACAATTTGTTTTTTTCCCTCACAATTGTGAGTTTGCGTTTCACAATTGTGACTTCTTTTTCTAAGAATTGCGAGATTTAAACTCACAATTGCAAGTTATAAAGTCAGAATTGGGAGATATGAACTTGCAATACTGACTTTTTTTCTTGCAATTGTGAATTTAGTATGTGAGTTAAATGTCATAATTCTGACTTTTCTCAATATTGTGAGTTTATATCTCATATTTTTGACTTTTCTCAATATTGCGATTTTATATCTCATAATTCAAACTTTTCTCAATATTGTGAGTTTATCGTAATTTTGACTTTTCTCAATATTGTGAGTTTATATCTCATAATTCTGACTTTATAACTCGCAATTGCAACTTAATATCACGCAATTCTGAGGGAAAAAGTCAGAATTGTGAGATAAAATTTTGCAATTACCTTTTTTGTGTTTGTTCCACACTTTTTAGTATTCCAAAGTATTCTAAAGTATTTAGATTAAGTTACTAAACTTGAGTAATGTAACGAAATACGTTACAAATCACCTTTTAAAGCATGTATTTTGTAATCTGTAGTGAAATACATTTTAAAAGTAATCTACCCAGCCCTGAGTATACTTTACTTATACTGACAGAAAAGTCTAAGTATATTTGGCTTATACTCAATCTTTTGATAGAGATATACTTGAAAAGTATAATTAAGTATTCAAAGTATACTTGGCTTGTAGCTGAGTAGTTGTACATACAGTCTTATATTCATGCTCTCTATTATATATATTATAACTTACATTGTTTGAAAGTATTGATTTATAAAGGAAACAGATTTTTTTGTAGGCTAGTCTGCTAGTAGTGTACATAGGAATTCACTTCACTCTTTTACCACCATAGACTGAATTTTCCAGCTATCCATGTTTTTTACTGTTATACTGTAGGGGGCGCTGTGACGCATCTTCTAATAGAATCTCTGAAACAAGCGATGGACGATGGATCACGCAAATGTAAAATAACGCGATAATCAAGCATTAAATAACATGTAAATCGCACCTGCCTAGCGTTACTGAATGAAATGATGAACCCATGAAGACGAAACGACTGTGAATCTTTGGAGATGTTCATTGACTCTCTCTTCTCCATCTGTGTTTTGATCATCAATCGGATCTTTGCCAAAAATGTAATTTTCTCAACTTTTTGTTTAAAATGTTGCCTTTCTTTATTAAACGTGCGCACATTCAAGTGTTGATAAAAACGATGCATAAATCTATAATAAAATGTTTTTTTTTTAATTAAAGTACAGTTAATGGTATATTTTAAGTATAAAAAATAAACACCTAAATTGGAACATACTGAAAGTGCAAAAGTAATGTATAAATAGTAAACTATAAGTGTGATGTTATGTTCACTTAAAGTAAACTATTAGTATACTTACAAGTTCACTTGTAGTACAGATGCAGTACAAATGAGAAATGTTGTTGTGCACTTAAAGTTTACTAATGTTACGCTTATAGTACACTTAAACGTAAACGTTTATATACTAAATGTAGGCCAATTTAGTCCCAAGCAGTATTGAAATAGTACACTTACAAGTTTACTAATAGTACACATTGATATTAGTATACTTAGTGCATAAAGTATACTTAAAATATACTTGAACATTACTTAAGTATACTTAATAAAATTAACTAAGTACACTTCCTTATGGTGTGGGATGAGCACATGATAACCTGGAAACTGATTTTCAGAGATTAGATTTATGGCTAGTCAAACAACACAAGCGCATGTGACTACAAGTCATCCAAATATCAACATCGTCATGTGGGTTCATGTGTATTTGGTTTATTTAATCTTCACAATGATTCAGATTAGGAAATCGTGAAATTTTATAAACAGAGCACCAATAATCTTTTCTCTTTGCCTATGAATGAACAAGGCAGACCTCGTGACGAAGCAGATGGTGCGTACTATTACTTAGGATTTTAGGGAGTGTAGGCTACTTAAAAATTCCAAAAACTCAAGCCCCCCCGCCCCCAGTTGTGGGAATTGAACATATTTTGACCCACTTTAACTATTCCAGAGTCAACATTGCAGAAACACTCTAAAGTTACATAACAAATCAATTTAAGAATTCGGTCCTTCAACATTCCCCTCATTTGCCCCAAGTTGTTGGAGCATGATGTGTTAGAATGGTCACACACTTCATTTTAGACCTAATCTAAGAACAGGACCAACCAGGGCTGCTCGGGAACAAAAGGTCATGACCCCTGTTGACCTGCGACTCATTTCAAACATATCACATTAGGTAGAAGAATTCTATTTATATTAGCACCTCGCTTCCCACACATGATCATGTCCATCAAAACCGAGCCACTAATGAATAAAAATATCTTTCGAATAATGTTTACTTTTATTTGATCTCGTCTTTCTCTCATTCTGTAAATGCCAGCTTTTTGCAATATCTGTCTTAACACGCAGTTCATAACCAATGAAATTACTCAATGGATCCTAATCCTGGCATCATCGCAATTCATGACATCATTGAAATACTTATTCTCTGAAAGCACTTCTGTTATTTGATGTAGCCTGTTGTTTTGATCGGCCCAGCGGTGCAAGGTTCACACGTGAATAAATGACGAACAGATAAGCACAATATTTACAATCTCACCTATAATGTAAGGCGTGTTAGAGGCCACTGTTTTTTTACCTCAGTCATTGTTATGACTGTTTATCATCAACTTCAAAAAACATGGAAGCTAGAGAAATGGCGATATGGCGCTCGATCTGTATCAGTGACGTGGTACAAGCTGACACGCCTCCATCCTGACCAATGGCGTGGCCTCTCAGGCTCATGATGCCACAAAACAATTTAGCCTTTTCCTCCAGAGACCTTGTAGAAATCAATAAAAATGTTCCCAAAGCTGTCACGATGCCAAGATCATTATGCAACAAGTCTTGCAGAACAAGGTCGGGGGGCCCTTATAATTTCTCACCTTTATGATTTGAAGCAATTAATCATTACTTGAAAGCCTAGACTCCATCTAAACACAGTCTGCATGAGCAGAGTATGATCCTATGATATTATTCAGTTGCTTCTAGTTTGAAATTTAATCAGTCTTGAATGAACACTGCACAGATAATAATATTATCCATGCCAAATAACTACAAAGTATACTCACTTCACACCAAGAGCGTGCATGAAAGTCACATGTGTCATCGTCATACACAGCGACCCCATTATTCTTAATTCTTAGAGTTTGTGCGGAATGTGTGAAATGCCTGTGTGAGTTTAATGGGTGCAGCTTTACTTCTCCGAGCCTGACTAACTGCCACACACAGACAAGAAAATGTGGTTTTGCTAATCGAATACAACGGTGTAGATGCATCAAGAGCGCAAGTTCAGTCGAGGCCGGTCATGAGCAAAACTCCCATGTCTGTAACTCTGTATTAGACTCACAGATCTAGGATTTTCTGTGGTAAGTTGCAAGACCGTGCCTTAAGAACTAGACCAACTAGCATTTAAGCATATAGTCAGTCTTACTTTTCCAATTCAAATGATACTGATGTACCTTATTATGTAACCGACTTTAAAAAGTTATGATCAGTCTTAAAGAAAAAAATTAGATGACTTAAAGCAGTTTATGCAACGGCCACTGCTTTAACTTTGACCCTTTCTGATTAGGATTTACAGATTGACACACAAGCACATTGAGAATCTGCAGAATCGTTTTGTCCTGCGCCACAACATCTGATTTAATGAATGAAGTGCGTCTTATATCGGCTGTAGTCAAAGTTAGGAAATAAAACAATCCGGTAAACGAGCCACGACCCTTAATTTGTGGTTTCCCGAACTGACAAGCATTGAGTTTTTTGTGTATTCTGCAGTTTAGTGAGAATCTTCTGAATACTCTTAGAAGAAAGAGTTCTAAACCGTAACTCATCATTTCATGGAGTGTTTTTTTATTTTAAGTACATTTTATAAACATTTAAGCAGCTCATATGCATAGTTTATCAGTAGGAAAAAAAAATCTAAATAACTTTTAAAACATGGATATCATTTAATACATTTCTCCTTACACAGAACCCTTTTGGCTTAAAAGGTTCTTTAAAGTGTCTCTGTTTTAGCCTGATCGTTCACTCCTCTGAGCTGGAAAAGTTTGAGAAAATGGGTGTGTAAAGCTCTGAAAAACTGGGAGTGTGGAGGGGGAAAGAGGGGAGAGAAAAACCAATAAAACACAGACCTAGAACACACTCATTATACAGAAATGCGGAAGAACATTTAAAAGGGCTGATAATAACTCATTTCATTACACTACAGTTTCACGATAATCGACGTGTCAGTTTAACGCATAAGGAATAAAGGCAAAGTTACTTTTTTGTCCATTCTTCTTTGAGTTTTCTGTCCAAATCATTGTCTTTTGTGTATCAGAATAATCAATCGTGTCATCGCGTGTAGATACACCACTGTATCAGTGTCCAAATTTGCACGTAAATATTTCATTTGATGATGAAATATGTGTGCATACACCGTGCTGGTTCATGATTGGTGCAGGAGAGTGTGTGAAATATGTCAATAAATACCTATTCTGTGTATGATCTACGATCCATGTGTTGAGTGTTGTTATAGCCTCCAATCATGGAAACTGATATGCTTATGCTTATGGTTATATATTAAATGTCGTAAAAATCGTATTATCCGCGTGTTCATGGTCAAACGCATTTTTGTATTGTAGCACTGAGGAAACGAGGACCTACGACCTCCCTGAATGACAACAATAGGCAATGAGACAGAAGCAAAAGAACAGAATGATAATTCCCCATGCATAATAACACAGTTATAATGTTATGCATACTACGGCGCAGTGATTGGATTGAACGAGCTCTTTCTCATGAATAAATGCTGAGAAGCGCTTAACGTAGATCTACACACTCCGAGGCCCAAATCAACGTCAGATTCTGTGACGTAGCTTCGACTTTGCTTTTCAAAATGTGAAGTATGAAATTGCTCTGAAAAATGCAAAAATAACCAATTTCCACTTGTTGATAAACTTTCCATTAGTGTTTCAACCTGTACTGTTCACATCTCAAAAAATGTGTTCTGGGGTTTCATGACACTATACAAAACCCATTTTTTAAAAGTGATATAGTGGGACTAAGAAACATGGTTCAATGTGTTTGAAAATGTTATGTAATGTGTGTTTGGGTCAGTTTGACAGGAGAAATTCACAGCCAAATGTATTTGAACTCAGACCAAAGTAAATGTCGGCTTTGGTTTTCTCTCACAATCATTCATGAATGACTTTTTTAATGTTGAACTTAATGTGCAGCAAACACAGAGAGCTTTAGTAAATATACAGATGGGTCCAAAAGTCATTAGTGAACTGCTTCTGTTGGGCATTAAAAAAAAAAAAAAAACTAATACAGAATATTTGAACTGAAAAAGACTTCAGAGGTTTTCAACACTTAATAAGAAATTGAAGAGGAAGAACATTGAGAAACATATGAGGAAATGTTGGACATTATAAAAGTGATGTAAAAGGAAGGGTTGGTTTAAACTGCTAGCCATCACCTATGATTTTTCTCATTCAACTCTTCACTGCAAAGGTTTTCCAGATGAGTTTGTTGTGCCTCAGTCTTATGAAAAGATTTTCACTGAGTCATCTAGACTGCCACCTACTATCAGAATGTGGACACTGTGCCAACCTTTTCCTTCTAGAACATGCCATCAGTCTTTATGTAATCTCTCTTATCACCCTCATAATAAATAGTGTTACAAGAGAAAGCAATAAGAAGGGAAATGGGTGATAAGCCACGATAAGTGATAAGTTTTATCAATAAGGCAATCTTTTGTGTCCACCATAAAACAATTTCCATTTAAGACTTGGTCAACAACGGAAACTAGTTGGAATTTACAGTTTTGCAACAAACTTATGTAACTCACCCATCACAAGAAACAAAGCATTTAGCATTACTGAATTCCAAATGGAGGCATCTGATGAAAGCAGCCGCAGACTTATTATTGCGTGCAGACACTGTTTATTTTAGCAAATATTTAGGCCAAGGCCCTAGTACAGGTCAGTCAATGCATAGTAAACCGACGTGAAGTGAAGGAACTGTGCGGCATGCCAGCAATTGGCGCATACAGGGGGGTGGTGCGACGATGGAGTTTCATGTCATTTAGAGAATAAAAGTGAATGTCCTGCATGTCCCTCCCTCAGCTCTGAGTTTGATAGATCGTTTTCTTCTATTACTATTGCACAATGCTCCATGCTTTTTGCAAGTCATTGTATGATAAGTTTAGGGATCAGTTGGGTTCTTGGTGTAATGAACACACTTAAAGACAAAAATCCCAGTGTTCAATTCTTAAAAAGGGCTTATTCATTCATATTGAATTTCATTCATATGACTTTCTC
The DNA here is from genome assembly GCA_038088235.1 of Zacco platypus. Lineage (NCBI taxonomy): Eukaryota > Metazoa > Chordata > Actinopteri > Cypriniformes > Xenocyprididae > Zacco > Zacco platypus. The sequence continues at coordinate 39,783,570 of CM076085.1, read as the reverse complement.
TCATCCAAGCAACTGTTTTGCATTCAATCAAAGACGCATTAAGTTTAACACCACTGGTCCTCAGCTTTTGCTGCACAGACAGCTGCAACTTGGACATGCGAACATTTCAAAATCTCTTCTTTTCATTGGAGAAAGAAATCAAAAATGAAACATGCATTAGACTTAAGTTCACAAGTTAAAAAAGAACAGAGTTTTCTCTATTTCTCAACAACGAAGGGGACATTGACGTCGTTCGTGATGTCAGAGATCGTTCATGCTCTCGTTTTTCTCTCAGACAAAAATTCTATCTTTGTAGAACAGAGTCAGTTATAGGAGAACATATCTGGAGAATCTCACTGCAGTGTCATGCGTGAAACTGGTGTCATTCACAAGAGTGAACTTGAAGGACTTTATTGTTGGAAGTAACGTGGTTCTCCTGAAACTGAAAATTAGATGAGCTATTTGAGGGGACGTGCCGTTTCATATTAGATGTAACAAGTTGAGGAGCAAATGCGAACCTGCCCGTGTTCTGCACGTGAAAGAGAGAAAGTCAGTTATAATGAGGAAAGTAGAGAGATAACTTCACCAGTAAAACAAGATTAAAGACACCTTTATCATCTGTTTCGTCACAGGTTTATAAAAACCTGAAGAAGAGAAATTCTTTTCTTTTGAAGCTTACTTCCTTTCCCTTTCAAACGGTAAGCTGTTTCAGTAACCGGCCTTCAGGAAAAAGATAAATCGTGGATTCTCCTTGAACTCATAATTAGATGAGTGGACATGTGTCATCAATAATGAGGAGGAAACTGCAGAAAAAACTAAAAAGACAGATCGAATGTGAGGCTGTCTGACAGTAAACGAGCGATCTTTATGAAATCAAGTCAGGACAGTTTTATATAGAACTTTACAAAGTGCTTATTTCCTCAAAGTGCTTATTTGTGCTATTTCCTCAAAGTGCTTATTTCCTCAAAATGCTTATTTCCTCAAAGCAGCTTTACAGTAAAATACTGTAGTATTAATGTCTGAACTGGATACATATATTAACGTACTGATGGCAGCTTAATGTGCTGATAGTTGGTGATTGAAATGAACATTAGATAGCACTGTTTTCTACCTGAAATGCAACAAAAAAGACAAACAAAATTAATTAAAATCAAGGGTTTGAAAGACTTAACTCAGGATGAAGACCATCTTTATCAGGGTTCCATGTGACAGGATGGAACTGTGTTTCAGCAAGAGCCTTAATCTTAACATATATCATCTTTCAGCTCATGCATTTTTCATAATTTGGAATAGAATAAAAAAAAAGGTAAGTTACTCACCTTCCCAAACTTGTATGATTTGCTTTCTTCTACTGAACAAAGAAAGAAAGGTTTTGAAGAACACAGATTTATGTGAAGAACAGACAGTAATTGAAGTTGTCATTCACTGATAATAACATTCCTCTCAAAGCTATTGCTCCATGCACATTTCGTCCCTCAATTCCACCTCTTTAAACCCAATTTAGGTTAAAAATGTGAAATATTTTATGAGCAATAATGCATATTGTTTTTTAAATAGTATGTGAAGCAGTATGTAACATGCAACAATGAACATTGTACATTGTCCACCTTACTGCATTGCATGTTTAATAAAGCGTAAACCTTTTCAAAGGTTTGTGATCAAATATTTTGTTTAAGAAAAAAAAAAGAATGGGTGCAAATGAAGGACATATGATGGCATCGCATAAGCTTAGGTGAGAATTGACGAACATGGAAATGCTGAGGATAGCAAAACAAAAAGCCAGTCACGAATCAGAAGCTTTAAAGAAAATGTCAGAGGATTTCAATATAAGAGAAGAGAAGCTACATCCTACAACATCGGGAACTTGACTCTTTCATTGGTCATTGCCCGAAAGCCAGAGATCATAGATTTTAAATTTTTAAAATATTTTTCTTACAAAAAACCATCTCTTCGTTTCAGAAAGCATTTATTAACCCACTGTAGTCATATGGATTACTTTTATGATGGATATTCAATACCATTACAAAGCTGGGAAGATCCAGGATATTATTTAATAACTCTGATTATGTTTGGCAGAAAGAAGAAAGTCAAAGACTTAGGATGGCTTGAGAGGTGAGTAAATGATGGGATCATTTTCATTTTTGGGTGATCTGAACTGACAGAAAGGGTATGATACTGAACTGAATGTCAATAGCTCAGAAGAGCGTCACTTGAGGGAAAACACAGAGAGGGACAGAATAGGAAAAGCAAGTGAACTATGTGTTCAGTAAACAAATGAAGTGTGATGCCAGAGAAAAGGGTCAACAACGAGAGGGAACAGACTTTTCATTTTTAGGTGAACTACTCCTTTAAAGCTGCATTATGTACAATTTTTGCAGTAAAATATCCAAAAACCACAAGGCCAGTGTTATATATTTTGTTAAATTGAGTACTTACAATATCGCAAATGTAACTATTTGTAAACTATGAGAAAAATTGCAATTTTAACAAGGATCCGGGATGTGTGAGGCCTGTAAATGGTGTCAGATCTGCGTTATCCAAGGTTTTTTCAGGTTTTATTTTGTAGAAACCATGGAAACACCAAATACACTTTAATATATTGTTGTAACACAGACAAGGGAACGTCTGTTTTGATAAATTTATAGACATAAAACCAATGATTCTAATATAGCTCAACACGTTTAGTCTTATTGTTTACATATAAATTTTCTTTCATGCCTCAGAGAAAAACACTATTTTGTCAAGTAGCTGACAAAGCATAATCAGATGCAGCTTTATTTGAACAGTAATACAGAATTTTCTCCATCATACAATAAGTTCTAAATTTAATTGCATGCCATTTATCAACACAAGCCTCATTTATCAAAACAGCGGCCTTGTTCAGGCTCTGCTTCATACTGAAGTAACATTAATAATCGCTTCCATGAACATGATTTCTGTTCATGGAAGCAATTGATTCCGGGTCCCATCACGATTCGTTTCCGCCGGCTGTGAGGTGAAGACCACATGTCCCAAGAATCCACGCTCAAACTTGCCGTCATCAAGCTACACCTTTGTTTTGAATAGGCGACCTCTAGTGGACAAAAAACTACTTAGTGCACTTTTAAATCAGTGGTTCTCAAACTTTTTTGGCCATGCCCTTTAAAATAAATCTTCTGTCGGGATGCAATATTCAGTGCTGTGTGTTCTGTTGTTCTAATCATATAAAACAATTTGCATACTATGCATTGTATATTGCAGAAATAGTAAGTGCAGTTTGTTAGTGAGCTAATACAAACATAGCCATTGACATACCCTTGTTGTCCAAGTACTCTTGAGTCTGTATACTGGTGATTATTTGTGCAGTACCGCCCTCTACTGGAGGTATTCATTCTTCGCTCTTTGCTGAGATTTTCAATAAAGACAGAAGATTCGGGAAGAGAAGAGAAATCCAAATCAGCCAGGCTGTTGATGCATACCATGTCCATAGACATTTTAAGGTAAAGTTTAAGTTATAATGTATATGAATTTCAAAGTAAAGAATATTTGACGTATACTTCCAAAAAGTGTTAATGCCAGGCCGTCAAATATCCTAATGTAAGACAAAGACAGAATGCATCACAAAATATTGTGATCCAACATTAAATATATTCTGTGTTTCAATATTACAGAGAATTGAAACCTACCAGCTGGAACAGTCTCTTTCATTGCCACAGGAGGGCTCTAGAACTAAGGTTCCTAAGAGACCAAGGAGCTGATTGCAGGAATGGAAGAACACGATGGAGAATCCCTTGGCTGAACCATGAGGCCAGCTGTGAGTTACAGGAGTTAACACAGTCTGAGCACTGATTACCCTAATAAAACTTCTCTCGCTGATTGTCCAAATAAAACTTCCCTCACTGGGACGGCATAAAACATCACTGAGCGGCTCCCTTGGACAGAAAATGGGCACCGCTACCCCACACATTGTCCTAAGGGTTTCCTCTCCTTCTTTGAATAAAAAAACTGAATGAAAGTTCCAACGCTCAGTGTGTGTGTGTTTGTGGACTGGACTACAAAAAACATTGAAACTCACTATAAAGTTCAGCTTAGAAGGTATAAACTGGCAAAAAGGGTATGATACTGAGATTGAATATCAACAGCTCAGACGGGGACACACACTTGAGGGAGAAACAGAAAGAGGGACGGAAGTTGAGTAGGAAAAAGCAAGTGAACCATGTGTTCAGTAAACAAACGAAGTGTGATGCCAGAGAAAAGGGTCAACAAAGAGAGGGAACAGAAGAAAAAAAGTCTCTTCCGACAGAGCTGCGTCCAGCCAAAAGGAGTCCTGACCGACTTACATCACCTCTGCTTTCTTTTGTGCCTCATCCTGTTCTCTTCCATCCATCCTTTCTTCTCTTGTTTATCTACATCCTCTTATTTGCATCTTACTTCCCTAAGTGCCAATTTTCTTACTTGAAATGCATTTATTTATTCTCATAACTTTGGGTAGTCATACTTAAATACTGAAGTAATGTAGACTTGATTTAAGCAAATACCTGAAACTTACCTAATAAGGTTCTTCCGGCCCAAGAAAATCGCGCGCTTTGGCAGATGGGCGGGAACTCGAGATTGATGCGCGTGTGAAAACGAGTCCCTCAAGTTGTCTCGAGGCACTAACGGGATTGTACCTCAGTCCGAGTGAGGATATATGTGTCTGCTCCGTCTAGGGCACGCGGTAAATTTAACTTCCGCCACAACAAGCTTCAGTTGTCCAGCCTTCAGAAATAACCTTTTGATCGTAAATAATTAAATTTCATTAGTTTCTATTACAGCCACTTGATAGTTTTTAGACGATGTCGCCAACAAAAGTCTTTCCTTAACAGAAATTAAGCGCAACAAGAGCTTTATGTGTGAGGGATAAATGTATTTATACTGGTGTAGAAAACTTGTTACAGAGAAAATAAAATAAAAATACACATTATTACAGGCACACCCGTATCGCACCTGCTGCCAACGTCAACCGCGACGCCATTACGTTTTTGCCGTTAAATGTGAATGAAACCACATTTAAAATATATTTCTATTTTACACAAACTTTGGGTTGTGAAAATAAGACCTTTTGCCACTACAACCTACTCAACTCCTATTATTTACTTTAGTTCAATAGAAAAAAAGATAAAGAAATAATATATAGGCCTATTTCTTTTTTTTTTTTTATATATTTTTAAAAAGTTATATTTATGTTTAAATTAAATAATTCACATATAATATCATTGTACATTTTATTAAAATTTTAATAGCCTACATTTTGTCTGCCTTTTTTTAGTTAAAAATAAATATTCATAAATATTGTACATAATACCCGAATCATAATGAGCAATTCTTTGTTTGCCCCATCCAGCGCCTCTTTTAAAAGGTTTGCACCTTTATTCACGCGGACATGGATAGACTTCAAAGCCAAGTCACTTTGAAAAGTCGCAAATTCCGCTTGGATAAAGAAATAAAGGGGTAAAAAAAAAATCGCCACAGAACTAATTCAACATCCGAGGTCGCATGTATACATAATGAATGTGTCATCCGAACAATAGCAACATACAGTTTGTTCATTTCGACATATTTAAATCAAGCAGAAAAGTTTACAAAGGCTGAACAGCGGAGGAGCTCAACAAGGGCTCTATTTACAGACGGAGACACGGGGGGTGGGAGGAGGAGCGGAGGGCCACTGAATTAATGAATTAAATAGTGCTGAGGCGCTGAAAGTACGTATTTTCATCAACAATGAAAGGCAGTACTGAGACGAGAGGAGAAAGTTTTCAGATAGAGCTGCTAACAAAACTTATTGAGCACTTCCACTTAAGACAAGACAAGAGATAGAGAGAGAGAGAGAGAGGGAGAGAGACAGATATAGAGGAGGGCATTACATAATAAATCGGTAACATTCGCCCGGGACCAGCACTGACTGACACTTAACTTATTATTAGAGTCGAACCGATTATATAGGCTATAGTTTTTTTTAGCTTGAACGATTGCATACCAGTTTAAGTGTATAGTACATTTCTGAAGTCGTATTAATTGTTTTAAATGTCTTTATTTGAATGATTATGTAGAATTATGAGACCTCCGCAGCTTGTCACTCTCCTGGCGCGGATGATGTTGACAAAGTTGTCAGGAACGCGCTTGTTTTCCTTCTGAACGCTTTCACAACTTTCGCCTCTAATTATCCTCTGATGTTTCCTGAAATTGGAAAACAGGAGTAAACTGTTGCCAATCACATATAGAGAGCTCTGCGTCCTCAGTCAAAGGTAAGTGCTGAAGTAAAACTTTAAAATCCATGCTGAAGTCACTTGTGAGGCCTAGTGTGTGCTGAGATTGTGTGTCATCTAAGATGAAGGAGCTTTATGAAGCCATAAGCAAGCCATTTATTTGAAATATGTGCATTTTTGAATCCGTTTGTCATCCTCAAATATAAGGAAGATCCTTTCAAGGTATAGACAACTCCATGTGAGACAGCAGGTGCATCTCAGCAACATGCATTATAATTGTTAATGTTAAAACATATATCATACGTGCATTGCAAATAAGAATCAGTGCAGTGTAATGTGTTCAATATTGAGTTGTTTAGCCTGCTGTTAAATTTGTCATCTAATTTGCTAAAATTATTTTCTCATTACATTAACAAGTGTTAGTTAATATTGAGTTTGTATCACTCTCTTTCAAGCTTCTCATTTGAATGCTAAATATGTAAACAAAGTGTTTTCCTTAATTTCAGTTTTATGAAAAATTTGACTGAAATTGAACCTGTAAATGCTGTTTTTATTTGTTTGTTTGCCATGTATTGGCTTTGGTGTTGTCGAATGCATTTGTCTGCAGTGAAACAACACTTTAGACATTTAAATATCGTGATCTTTTATTAGAGAAGTAGATTGATTTATAATTAGAACTTTCAGCAAAGTCGTTTTACTCAAAGAAATCTGTTTTCATGTCGAGGAATAACATTTACTGATGCGGAGATATAAAAGAGGAGGCATATCTGCCACTATCAAATAATTCCATAGAGTTTGACTGAAACACAACATCGCGTGGGTCTTTTCCCTTTTTTTTTGTTCCTTTCAACTGATCTGATATGCTCCCCATGGCTCTTTCTGGCAAACATCAGAACTGGCAAAGTTTTTGGATTTTCTCTGTGGACTTTTTCCCCTTCATTCATTTCAACCTGGTTATTTTGGAGATTTAAACAAGAGCTATTACTGACCCGACTTCACGCAGAGATAACCGTGCAATAGATTAAATAAATGTTGATCTGTTAAGCGACTCGATTTGTTCGCAGAGTGATTTCCAGAGCACTCTGTGCTGGATCAAAGACGTCGAGTACATTTGACTGTGACTGTGAGAATTGCTTTGGATCTGGTGAATAGAGGAAAGTAAAAGTTTGAACAGCCACAGAATACAGATGAGAGTGTTTTAATATCTGCCAGTTTTCAGTCTGTCCATCTCTCGGTGTCATTCCTTCCTTTCTCTCTCTTTCTCTTTCCCTCTGTCTCACTTTCTCCCTCTCTCTCTCTCACACACACATGGAGTGTTGTATTTTTCAATGGTGGCTTTTGTCTCTTTCATCTCATCTCCAAACAAAAGGATTCTTGTGTATACAGGACAGGGAGTGAGAAAGAAAGAGATTGAGGGAGGAGAGGAAAAGTGACAAAAAAAGACGAATACAGTTTGTAAACTGTGCAGCGAAACTCTCGCCACAACATGACTTCTTTAAGTGTGGCTTTTTGACGCTCTCTCTGAAGTCACGACGTATTTGAGTATAATACGAGTCCGGACACACCTCCTTAATCTTTATTATGACTGTTTGGCACATTGTTGAACACTCATAAAGTCATATAATAACACATTGAAATATGTTTTTTTTGTTGTAAACTGTCCCTGAAGGAGTTTGCATGTGAAATGTTCATAGTAAAATATTCATGCGTAGGCAAAATGTACAAGCCTTTAGATCAAAAGGTCTTTGAGAGCATGAGAAATACATTCAGTGAAGTGCGTGTCAGCGTTCGTCTGCTGTACTGTATTTGTGTGCACGCATGTGGGCGCGTACTAGCCGGAGTTCAAAGGTCAGCTGTGTGTACACTCTTCTTATAACACGTGTCTTGGCGAAGAACCGCCTCCTCCCTCTCGGCCAGCGTTAGTATTCAGAGCACAGAGATCCAGACAGATACCTATTCATTCTCTCAGTGTGAGTCCAGAGAGAGAGAGAGAGGTCAGAGAGGGGAGAGCGTATCAGATCGCCCTGGTACTCATTCATTTCATTTATTTATTTTATTTGGTGCAGAAGGCAGAAGCTGAGTGAGACTAAACTACCACTTAGACGGAAAAGAGTGAGATTGAACATAATGAATGAATGGGAAGTTGCGTAACCTCCCTAAGATATCACCACTGTGTGTGTAGAATATTTTAGAGGTTGCGCTTTCATATTTCAGGTGACTGCATAGAGTTTTTAGTTATTTTTTTTGTTTGAGTATTAACTTTATTTTTGCTGTTAGTCCTCAAATTCACAGATGAAGCACAAATTATTCCATTGTTTTACTGAGTAAAAAAAATAATGTGTATCGCAGATCATTGATCCTGTAAGATTTGAATCAGCCAAATACATTTAAATAGTGGTTTTCACAATACACATTGTTTCAAAGCAGCGTTACAGAAAATCATGATGATGAATCATGCCTTAGTCGCATTTAGCAGATTATAATATAGTTAATATTTTGCAAAGATACAAGCAATCAAGCTGATATTTGCTATATAGTGTGTATTGCATTACATGAGGTGACTGTAAGGGAATGCATGCAGATAAAGTTGGACATACTTTATATCTGACTTCCGTATTGAGATTTCAATTCATTGTGGACTAGGAGGGGAAACACTAGAGAAGACTGGTGCCTTTTTTTCTTAGGAGAAACACTTTTCTCCTTCATTTTCAACTCAGTTTGTTTGGATCAGCTGGTGGTTTGGTATTTTTTTAAACAAATTTATGAAGTCAGTTCTCTACAAGTTCACACTGTTGTCCTTTCTCAATACTGATTGGCTTCATTTTCAGCATCAATTGTTCTGCCATTGTTTTAGAATTTCAAACCTAATAGACATTTTTTTGTGACGTGCTTTAAAAGCATGTTTTTTTCTGTAAAATGTTGATATTTTGCTTTCTAATGTAGTGAAAATAAGACAGTTGATAGTTAATTAAAAGCTAATAACTAAGTAATAAAAAAATATAGAATTAAAATAAATAATTTTGAAATAAAAACAGCTTCAGATGGCAGAGGAGCTATTAGGCCCTTTTACACTTATTAAAAAAGATGAAATATTTTATTTTTTTACCTGCATGTGACCAATTGACATCAGAGAACCGTGAATATGCAAATGTATTGTTAAATTATTGAAATATTAACCTAAAATCTCATAAGTTTTTTTCATAAACGTTTCTTGTTTTATTGAATTGCTGCTTAAAGGCTCTCTTCAGAGTTAAAATTTCCAGATCATTTACTCACCCCTACGTCATCCAAGATGTTTATGTCTTTCTTTCTTTCAGTGGAAAAGAAATTAAGGTTTTTGAGGAAAACATTCCAGGATTTTTCTCCATATAGTGGACTTCAATGGGGTTCAATGGGTTGAAGGTCCAAATTGCAGTTTCAATGCAGCTTTAAAGGGCTCAACACAATCCCAGATGAAGAATAAGGGTGTTATCTAGCGAAACGATCGGTCAATTTATATAAAAAAAAAATTGCATACTTTTTAACCACAAATACTCGTCTTGCACTACCTCTGCGATGCGCCATGCATTACGTAATCACGTTGGAAAAGTCATTAGGCAGAAGTACCGTAGTTTGCATCAAAATTGCATCTCATTTTCTGGTCCAACTTCAAAATCGCCCCAACATTGCTGATTTACCTTTTTTGGAAAGGGTGTTTGGCTTAGTCTTTGCACGTTTGCTTTATAGACACTGGATCGGTACTTCTGCCTACATCACATGACCTTTTCAACGTGATTATGTCATGCGTGGCGCATCGCAAAGCTGTGCAGAGCATTTGTCGCTAAAGTATGTACTTTTTTCTTTTCTTTTTTATTTTAAGAAAATGATCGATTGTTTTGCTAGATAAGACCCTTATTCCTCGGCTGGGATCGTGCAGAATGCTTTGAAGCTGCATTGAAACTGCAATTTTGACCTTAAACCTGCTGAGCCCCATTGAAGTCCACTATATGGAGAAAAATCCTGGAAAGGTTTCCTCAAAGACCTTAATTTCTTTTTGACTGAAGAGAGAATGACATTACATAAACATGGGATGACATGGGGGTGAGTAAATCATCAGGAAATTTGAATTCTGAAGTGAACTAATCCTTTATGTGTCCAGATACTTTTGAGGCCACCGCAGATGTATTTCTAAAGAATTAGGGGAAAGAAAGTGCGGAGTCTAAAGAGTTTCTCCTATGACACCGGACTGTATTGGTTCTTGAATAGTGTATTGTGAGGCTTTATTCCAGGAAAAATTGGGATTAACAAGATCTAGATAATGTGTGACTTGAATACACAAAAACGTTTGAGCTAAAGCCGTAGAAAAAGTGAGTGAACCAGAAACTGGAAAAACTATCCAAGCAGCATCTACCTTCAAACAAAGTTTTTAAAGGTGAAAGGTTGGGAAACGTCATCCTCAGTGTAACAGAGGAATGCAGGGAATATGGAAAACATTGTGGTGTTCTTTTCATCTCCTGATTCCTTCCTGCGTTTTTGTGTTTTTGGATGGTGAATAAGTCACCCTTTTCACCGCTCACCCGGGCCAACCGAGCACGGCATGTGAGTTGGTCAGCGTTGACGACTAGCCTTTAAATGAGAAAGGGCAGCTGCTTCCACTGTGTGAATGAGGGGCATTTAATGTGCTTGGGCAGCTGCAGGGTTTGAATGTAGAGTCAAGAAAGAGTAACGGACCACCAGGGTCGGCCCCCCAAACCCGGCCCTGTACCCCTTCCTGGCATGCATAAACCTCGAGAGAGAAGGATGCGCTCACGTGTCCGTGATAATGATCGCTGAGAAACCTGCTTTGCCCGCTTTGGTTCTTAGAAAAGTCGTTTTTTTAGATACTGCTAATGTCGCTAATGTGTCCCTAATGTGGCTCTCTTTACTTGGATGATGCACGTCTTTCAGATAAAGCTCAGATAGAGATAGAGCCCTTTCTCTTCCCATGTGCCATTTCTTCTATAATGCTACGAGTCGACCTAGTTTTTACAGAAGGCGATAAGGTGACAGGTTTCTCACAGGGAAGCCAAATTGCTGCTGGATCAGTTATTTTGTTTTAAAGAACTACTTTTTTTTATGTCAGAGTAACACGATACTAGTAGTTTCTGTAACCTACTGTGGCTTGTATGAGTCCCATCTGATAACAAGCAATGCTGCCCAGAAAAGAAATGAGAGAAATAAATGGAATTAGCAAAATATAAAAACCCAAATTGACAGATCACAACATCATTGTGAGTTCAGTATTTTTGCAATACAATTTATGAGCAAAATATGAGCACTCAAAGAGATGTCTAGGCTTATAAATAATAAATAAATAAAAAATGAACTATTTTAATGAAAATTTTTAATTAAAAAATTTATTACATTAAAGAAAAACATTGAAAATAATGAAAGGCAATAGCAGACACATTACATTAATCAGATCTGGGGGTAAAACATTTAATTGTCTTGAAAAGGTTTGCATTTTCTTTCTGCAAAATATGTTTTTTTAATGAATTTTTTTTTTGTCATTTCACACTTTAATTGTGAGGGAAAAAAGTACACTGTTTTTAATGAAAGCAGAAGGTATTGGGCTATAAAGTTTCTGTGAACTGCTTAATATGGTAAATAACGTCCAAAATAAATACACTGTAATTTCTTAGTTTTCTTCACAGAGAGATTGTAAAATGTAAAATTCGTGCCATTAAACTCTTACTGTGAGAGTCACTTTTATGACACACAATATTAGCTTTTGATCATTGTCTGATCTGATCATTGCAGTGTTTATCACAGAAAAACATGTTACTTGCATAATTGATAATTAACCTAATTATAGTCTGTATGCTTTAGCAATCTTTTATCTACAGTTTTAGATGAAGAAAGCCTTGTCACCTGTGCTTCTTAGAACTTATACAAAAAAAAAACACCTCAGAAATACAGCAAAGATTATGCTTCATCACCATCATTCAATATTAGCTATGTATATTTTAAAGTAGAGCAGACTCTTATACTCAGACATATTTGATCTATTATAAATAAACTATTGAGTGATTTTTAATTTGCCATTGTCAGTGAACATGCACACTTTAAAGTTTCTCTCTCTTCTGTCCTAGCTATGACCTCAGCCACGCCCCCTTCCTCCCGTAGCCCCTCCCCACAGAAGGTCTGCCACTCCCAGACACAGACAGACGTTCTAAAGCCACTCCTGGGGGGAGTAGGCGGGGCTTCAACAGGAAACGGACCTGCAGCGTTGAGACGTCGCCGACGGGTGCTATCTAAAGATGGGCGGAGCAATGTACGTATCGAACACGTCACTGGCCGAGGGACACTTTACCTGCGTGACCTGTGGACGACCTTCCTGGACATGCAGTGGCGCTACAAGCTTTTCCTCTTTTCCGCCACCTTCGCTGGCACCTGGTTTGTCTTTGGAGTGCTGTGGTACTTGGTGGCACTTGTACATGGAGATTTGCTAGGTGAGAATGCTCTTCAACTGTGCCTTAAATTAGAGGTGGAATTTAGCTACATTTTATTTACATAAATATTTGTATGATATTGCAATGCTGCTATTTCTGGGTGTTGTCCTTCCTCACCAGAGTTTGACCCTCCGTCCAACCACACGCCGTGTGTGATGCAAGTCCAAACTCTGACGGGAGCATTCCTTTTCTCCCTGGAATCGCAAACTACGATTGGTTACGGCTTTCGCTGCATCACTGAGGAATGTCCGCTTGCTATCATCCTGCTTATTGTCCAGCTTGTCATCACAATGGTGATGGAGATCTTCATCACTGGAACCTTCCTTGCCAAGGTACAACTCTGGAAATTTGGGTAAACACACTGTATTTTAGTTGTCATTGTAAGGGGCCGTTCACGCAGAACACGCTTTTCCATTCCACTGCACTACTTAAAAGCTTTCAATGAAAACTCGCTCTAGACCTGCATCTTTTTTTAACAGCAAAAATGCATTCTGTGTAAAGCGGCCCTAAATGTACTTAAGAGCACTGGATGTTAGGGCTGCACAATCTGGGGGAAAAAAACGAAACAATTTTTTTTGTTTTCTTAGAATTTTTTTTTCATTTTTTTAAAATTTATTTACTTTTTTAATGCTTCAGGTTTACGTTGCTGTTTGGAGGAATGCACAATTTGTTCAAAGATTGTGTGATTTATGTCAATATGACATAAAATAATAATAATTAGCATTTATAGTAAAATATTTATATAATATATGCAATATATATGCAATGTGACTTCAATTACTTTATTTTCTCTGTTAGATTTAACATTGTTGATTCTTATTTCACTCTTAATTTTCTATTTATAAACTTATTTATAAATCTACCACTATTCACGCATTACAATCACAACTGAAAACAAATTGAACATTCAGTCTTTGTCACTCTCTCAGCCACTTTCGATGCATGATGTACCGCAGGTATGATATTATCAGCTGCAGCCACAGGATAAAAATATAGAAAATGAAATGATGGAAAAAAAACAATGAAACTAAAACTGCCAGTAGGTGGTGGCAAATCATTATCTTAACGAGTGAGTCATTCAATCATTCAGTCAAACGATTCCTTCGAAATGTGGACTCTAACAGACAAGGTTCTAAGTCTAAAACGAAAGTCACCTAACATTAACTTCTTAATTATTGAACTGTTGTATAAAATAAATTGGATATCACATTTGCAATCGTGCTGATATTCAGGAAAATAGCACTCTATATCATGTTATAAATATTAAAAACAAGAACTCATACTGGGACATTTTTGCCCCATATTTTTGTGCTCTTTTTTTGAGCACAAGCGGACTGAGGCCCCTTATGATGCGACGCCTGTTTCAAATTGAACTGATTATAACTGTACTTTGTGTTTTTAACTCTAACACACAGTGCATATATGTACTTAATTTAATTGCAGCCTTTGCAATTTGATAATTGCACTAAACCATATTGGATTTGAAATTTTATTGCAGTTAACCTTGTAGTCCTACAGGAAGTAAATTAATTACTAGATCTGGAACAATGTCTGATCTAAAATTGACATTTAATCTGTGATTCGTAGGTAGCCCGGCCGAAAAAACGTGGCGAGACGGTAAAGTTCAGTCAGCATGCTGTGGTCTCCAATCACGAGGGCCGACCTTGTCTCATGATCCGTGTTGCTAACATGCGTAAGAGCCTCCTCCTGGGCTGCCAGGTAAACACTTCTCTGTGAAATTCTGCTGAAATAATGGTGAAACTCATACTCATCGTACATTTACAACTCATCATATCTCTGATTTCTCAGGTGACAGGTAAGCTCCTGCAGACGTCACTGACTAAAGAGGGTGAGACTGTACGTTTGGACCAGAGGAATGTAGCCTTCCAAGTGGATACGTCCAGTGACAGTCCCTTCCTCATTCTGCCCCTCACTTTTTACCACATCATAGATGACAACAGCCCACTGCGGGCCTGGGCCGCCAAAGGTACGCAAGCCTCTGAGATTTAGAGGGGTTACTGGAACAATAAAACGTTATGATTTTGGAATTTCAAAATGTAGTATGAAAGCCTAGAACTGAAAACACATTCCTTACTTTCTAGTGTAAGTTGAACTGGTATCATTGTAGCTCAACTAGGTCTTGGGTCAAGCATCTGCCAACTGTGCAAATGTAATACAGAAGAGGCATCATTTCAACTGGTGCAACCTTAGGTGTCTTGCTTCATTGGCTCATGGACCAACAACCATCTGGTTACCAGCCCTGAGCTTGTGTCTTTGTTAGCACACCCACCTCCCATGCCAGAAACGCTGCTTCGAATCCCTCTCTTCGAGTAGAACCAGAGGGTTTATATTGGTGCCGTGACCCGGATGGGAGTGAGGATGAGTAGGGGGGTGAGTGTAACGGAGCTGTGCCACCATGCATGCCGGAAATGCCGATTTGAATCCTCCTCGTTGCAGTGTGAGTAGAACTGGAGGGATTACACCAACAACTTTGGGATTCCTGTAGCTCAAAAAGTAGTAAGGGTTTGAATCTCAGGATATGCATGAATTGATAAAATGTGTACTGTGAATGCAATCTAAGTTGCTTTCGATAAAAGTGTCTGCCATATGCGTGAATGTATTTTAGGTCCTAGCACTTTGAAAAAACTTGCGACGTTATTATCGTGCAGGAGTGCAGAGGTGGCATTAGCTATGATGGCAGATGAAAACTGTCAGTAGGATACACCTGAGAACAGGGACAGTGTGGTACGGCTCCAGGAGAGTTTCTCTGAGGATAGAGTGCTGCACGAGAGAAACGTGAAACAGCAGTGTGGGGAGAGGTGTCAAAGACACCAGAGAAGCTCTGTTTCATTGCTGAGGTCACGCTGCAGGCAAAAAGTTCAGGGAGTTCTGGCACTTTGAGCACACAATGGTGGACTATTTCCACTGACACTTCACACCTGAATCAAGTGCGCGTGGCTGGCCAAAGTGGCTCAATTTATGTTTCCATGTTGCCTCTACTTGATTAATCATGAGAGTAACTGAACTAGATTTGTGCATTTACTGTTTGCCTGTCCAAATCCTGCTGCCATGATTCTAGGGTGTTGTTAGGGTTTCACTAGGTGGTTTCTAGGTAATTGTTAGTGGTTGATGGGGTGTTCTGGTGCGCTGGCCGAAGTCATAATGTAATGCTGTTTTCACGTCTTGTCAGATAGATCGTATTTAGTAGTTGAACGCAAATGAATGGCACCACAATTGATTCAATTGATGGAAAATGTTTTCTTTGAGCTTTGAGTTTATGAGTTTGGGGAGTGTGTCTGTGAGAAAAATGGTGGACTCATTGGAGATGATGGTAAATTTGTTGAAATGCAATTCCTTTCATTTACAATAAAGCTAAGTTGCATGTACAAAACATGATAGTATTAGACAATTACGAACAAAATATATAAAAATGCAGTTAGCAGTACCTTTTAAAAATTGTATAAAAGTAATGAAAAATATAAAAACATATTCATCGTTTTGTAGAAAAGACATTGCCATCTTGTTTTGGCCAGAGTGATTTGAAAGCACCTGACATCATAATTATGACTTCCCAACTCATTAAAACGAACTTCCAAGGAGGACTTTAACACTCTATAAGTCTCTCATTAGTGTAAGTTTATGAAATTTTTTTATTTTAGCCTGTTTTATTTCTAAGTGAAAATCATGAGTCAGATTGTTTAGAAAAGTAATGGCATAAATTCCTAAAGCCACACTGTATGATTTAGAATATTCCTTTGCGATTGTTGCTTGTCAGATCTCATTGTCTTTAATGTCAGACTGTATGACAGTCAAGAAGATTCGTCCTTATTGGTTTTTGACGGTTGTTGTAGGAGAAATCGCACTACAGGGCTGTGTCTCAAAACTTCTGACATTGGCAGAATTTTATCGGAGGTCAAATTTGATTGCGATGGTCATTAATCGCCTGCCGCTGTCAGTGACAATGAGACTAAATGTCAGGTGTTCTGATCTCCAGTCCCTCCATCAAAAAACAAGATGTTTGAAATTATTTTAACCATTAACTGAATGAACGCTAATTCGATTTTTGCAAGTTTGAGGGTAAAAATCAGGAAAACAGCTTAAAGCAGCCTGGCCATTGTGGATAAGCTGTCTAGATTGGTCGGTTTTGGTGTTTTTTTTTTTAAGGTAGGGATGCACGATATGAAAAAAATAGCTGATACAGATAACCGATAATTAAGTCCTTCTCATTGCCGATCCCTATATAGAGAACGATAACTAATAAGTTAATATTTTTATATTATAATTTTCATATAATCTACATTTTGTGCACCCAGGAGAATAGAAAATCTAAGATGCCCTGATGAAACTGATATTTTAGTAGCCCTGGCACCACAATATTTATTAACAGGAAGGGTTTAACAGAACTATGACAGAATCTGCACTTAACAACAAATTTATATTCAAGCATTTCATGCAAAACAAAAAAATGCATCTATTCAAGCTTTAGTGCATGAGGATGAGGAAGGTATATAGACTAAGTCACATGTTTTTCAAATACATAAATAAAATGCATGAACATTTGTCAATCAAATTAACAACAAAAGTGCATCCTCAACAAAAGAGGATGAATCTCGGATAAATGAGACTGATTAACTTACCAGCCAGCGTACTTTATCGGATCTAGTTATCGGATTTCATTTATTATAGCAATTAAAATGGTGTCATTTTCACCCATATTGCCCAATAATTTATCTGTCTGATAAATATCGTGCGTCCCTATTTTTAAGGGATTTTGGCCGTTTGACAGCTGGCCAAACAGGAAGACCAGCTTAAACCAGTTTTTCAGCTAGAAACTCTGAATAGAAATATAGAAATCCTTTGTGAGAAACACTACACAATTTTAATTGAATTATTGGAGGTTAAAAGTCCGAAGCAGATTTCATGTTCTCTCTGCACAAAGTTTTAGTGTGACTTGTAGAAAATTTAATAATGACTTTAATAATGGGGGGGTGTTTACAGGAACTTGGGGTTTCTATTATTGGCAAATGAGCTACATTTCCCATTCTCTCTTTCTCATTTTCCCTCTTTTAGCCCCATTCACTTTCTCTACAGACGTAGCTTCCCTCTATCTTTTATACATTCTCTCTCTTTGGCTGGAATGCGTGTATGAGAGCGTGCCAGAGCGTCTCATTAGAAGCACAAAGCAGCCCAGTTCCTGGTGCTGACATGCAGGTCGTGGATCCAGTTACGGTCCCAGTCTCTACCCTGTCGAGGGCCCAAGCTATCAGACCCTCCGGTCCCCGTGTTTGCACTTTATTCACTGAATGTGACTCTCATCTTGCACGTCTATGGGTTTTTCTTGCATGTGCATCCTCTACCTCTTTTTTATGGTTTCTTTCTCTCTTTCTCATTGCATTTGTAGTCTAGCCAGATCGCCCCAGTGTAATTGACTGTAGTCGGATTATACGGTATAGGGTTATACTTAATAGACCCCACTTACACCTAATGCTACCTAATCCAAATGAAACTCTTGATGACTTCCTGTGTCATCTTATCAAACTGGAAATGACTCCGTCTTGTATGTTGACCATAACATTTGTTAATATGAAGTATAAATAGCTATTCAGAATGCTCCCATGGAAGCACATTTGCACATGAATGGAGCTCAAAGAAGAACTGGCATCGGTTTTAAAAACGTGTGCGAAAGCGTGTCGCTGCCTTACAGTGTTAATCTGTAAATGCATGAGTGGCTGTGAAATGTACGTGTGTGGATGTGTGCCCACAGTGTGTGTGTGTGTGTGTGAATCTATAGGAAAAAAAAAACAAAAACTAAATACACAGTGTGCCCATCTGCTGAATGTGGCATTGTGTTTGTGTAAGAGGCTGAGGAAGAGAGACACGGGCCTCTGAATGCTGGAGCCCAATGACAACTCCGCACAGAGCTATATGAACCACATGTGCACGAAAAGACAAAAATCTTTTAAAAATTTAAAAGAAATTCAGCTTAAAGAGATAACTCACCCAAAAATTAAAATTCTGGCATCATTTACTCACCTTCATGTCATTCCAAACCCATAAGGCTTTGGTTAATCTTCGAAACAATTAAGACAATTTTATGAAATCTTTAAGATTTCTGTCCCTCCACTGACAGTCCAGGTAAACAAAACTTAGAAGATCCAATAAGTCATAAAGATGTTGAATTGAGTTAATTAAAATAACTGTTTTCTATTTGAATATATTTTACAAAGTAATGTATTCCTGTGATGGCAAAACTGAATTTTCGGCATCATTCCTCCAGTCTTCAGTGCCACATGATCCTTCAGAAATCATTCTAATATGATGATTTGCTGCTCAAGAAACATTTCTTCTTATCATCAGTGTGTTACGGTTGCTGGTCCAGGGAATACACGCACGACAAGGAAGTTCAGGAATATATAACATTTACTTGTAATTCAGGAGAGGACTACCATACAACACCATAAAACCACCTTAAACAACCTTAACGTTCGACAAAGGAACAGAAGGAACACAGGGCTTATATACATTTTTTTTCAGGATTCGTTGATGAATAGAAAGTTCAAAAGAATAGCATTTATCTGAAATACAAAGCTTTTGTAACATTATACACTACCAATCAAAAGTTTGGGATCAGTAAGAACAAAATCACCCCAGTTATTTTACAATTAATTAATTACAATGAATTATTTAGGAGCTATTCAAGTCACTTAGTGAAAATTCCTGTATTTTTTCTGTATTACACTATATATTGCAAAATTTTAAAAACAAAAAACTGTCACTTTCTTTCTTCTGTGCAATACAAAATGAGATGTTTTGAAGAAAATATTGATAAACATGTTAATAAATAACCAGCTTTTCATGTTGAATTAGTGCAGCATCCAGAGACATGACAGAAATATCATGTTTAAAACATTTCAAATGTACTCTTATGTTTACTTATTTATTATAGTATAATAAAAGAAACATAACTAATAGGATTTTCTTCCTTTATTCCGTATATTAAATCATATTTGAAGTGGACATGAAAATGTACTGCAAGGAATGACCCATATATAAATATCACTTTTCCTCAAACACATCAAAGACACAGTCAGAGGTCACATCAGATCTACTGTCAACATGCCTGCTAGAAAACACACTGACATCCCCTGAGGGTCTTTCCACTGATCTCTGCCATGATCAGCATGTGAACGACACCAAACTGATAATGAACATGTCAGTGTATTTGCATTAATTAGCCAGTATGATTTGAAGGGGAGCATTTGATATGGAGCTTCCGTCTCTGTCTCTAACCAGTTTTGAGCGCTTAATGCCATGCTTACTGACTGAATGTCATTACATTAGAAAATATCACACCATTTGCCATTTGTTGCTTTTGCATTAACAATGAAACGATACAGATCTCACAAACTAATATCTCTGAAATGTTTCTGTAAAAAAATACAATAACACGTTACAATAAGGTTCATTAGTTAACTACATTAGTTAACATGAACTAATAATGAATTGCACTTATACAGCATTTGTTAATATTTGTTAATGTTAATTTCAACATTTACTAATACATTATTAAAATCTTGTTAACGTTAGTCACTGTGAACTAACATGAACAAACAACTGTATTTTCATTAACTAATGTTAACGAAGATTAGTAAATACAGTAACAAATGTATTGCTCATGGTTAGTTCATGTTAGTTAATACTTTAAGTAATGAACCTTATTGTAAAGTGTTACCATAATAATACGTAGCTTAACGTTTGCATTTGCAGTGACATTTGTAAGTGTCTTACAATACTTATTTGAAAGTGAAGTGACACATTTTTGTGTTAATGTGTATTAATTCCAGAAACACACTTTGCCAATGTTTGTGAGCATGATGAAGTGATCTTGTGTGTTTGTGGGTTATGAAACCCCATGTTTTTTGCTCCCAGAATGCAGAACTGGCTCTGGGTTAAAGGAGAGACTGTTTTCACAGATGACAGTCTCTTGCTCTGAATGTGGGATGTTGATGCAGGTGTGTGTGTGTGTGTGTGTGTGTGTGTGTGAGTGATTGTGAGTGTGTGTCAGTGGGTGAATGGCATGTTTTTACGAGTGAAAGCATTTGAATTTCTGCTGGTATGAGCCATACGTTTCCTTTTTTTTTACACATTTTTCTGTATTGTGCATATCTGAATGTCTTGCTGCTGCCTGTTTTGATGCAAAGGGTGAGCATGATGAGTCAAATTGTATTGCAAATGGCTTCGTGAGTAACAAAGGAATAGTTCACCCAGAAACTGTTAGGCTCCAAAACAGTCCCAAAAAAACTACCCTAAAACTATTCAGTATGACAGAGCAATTTGCTTATGATTTGAGAGCTGCACCACGTTTTCAATAACCGTGCTGAAAGAAATTCATAAACAACATGGGATGACTTATACTGTACGCTACTGTAAGTCTGTTTAACTGCGTATCTTTCTTTCTAAGGTGGTGGGTGGACGGATCCGGAGCTGGCTGACTTTGAATTGCTTGTGATCATGAGTGCTACTGTAGAGCCGACCTCGGCCACCTGCCAGGTCCGCACCTCCTACCTGCCCGACGAGATCCTGTGGGGCTATGAGTTTCCTCCTGTCGTCTCCCTCTCCCCATCCGGAAAGTATGTAGCTGATTTTGCCTTTTTTGACAAGGTTGCCAAGACCAAGACCCCGCCCCTTTTTAAACAATCCCCACCTCCCAACACACAGTCGCCGCATGGCCATCAAGGCACCGGCAGTGGAGACCAAGGGGCGGATATGGAGAAGATGCGATTGGAGGAGAGCTACCGGGAGGAAAGGGGGCGGGACAGGGGGCGTGTCCGAGACCAGCTTAGCGTCCGCATTAGTAACGTCTAGAGAGAGAGAGAAACAACTTGGATGAATGACTGAGAGAAGGATCTGTTGAAGATAAATTGCTTGAGTACTCGTCTGATTCAGCGTTAGCCAACTTTTTTTTCCGATGCCACTGAGCTTACCTGTTTTACTAGGTAGCGTGCCAGCAGAGTTGGCTGGCGCTGAAATACACTGGCATACAAGCATGAAATTGAGAAGAGAAAGAGAGAGTGGCTATGTTCGGAAGAGCACACTAGCATACGACTCTTGCTGTTTCTGTAATATACAGTATGCATACTGTACACAGCAAGACATTTTTGTCTATGAACAGAACACACAGATTATCTACTATGGCAAAATGATTGGAAAAAACGGCCGTAAAACACCAACAAATATGATTCCTTTTCATACAGATTGCGATTACAGGGGCACGTTATTCCTTTATAAAACTAATTTTTGTGCAGTTCCTTACACAATATAATGTAATGACCTGAAAACATCTTTACCATAGTACTTGATTTGTAAAATACTATATTTTGATGTTTTCATCACTTAATCATCTCGACATGAGTGGCTTTTCTGATGCAGTAAACTTGCTCAGTAGCTCACTTGGTACAACATTCTCTTTGCGATGCGGAACGCTCGAATACGAGTCCCGTGAAACACGAGTCTCGATAAAAGAGCTCAAAGACTTGTAGAGGCTTTTTTTAATCTCGTTTGCGTTTTCTCACACTATTGGTTAGGTTTTGGCTGGGCTGCCAACTTTTGAATTTAGCTTGGAGTGAGAATTATGGATGGGGTTGCGTGGGTTGAGGGTGATATTTGACTCATAAGCTTGTGATTAAATCTTTATCTTGTTTCAATATTGATTAATATGGCTAAATATCTGGTACAGTAGGGCCTACATGTTATTTTAACAAATCTCTCTCAACTAATGCTGCAAATGTACAGGGAAACCTCTCAACTGGTATTATTATTGAAGGTTAAAATTAACATCTCATTCTTATACAATTAATATAATGTGTTTTTTATAATAATGTTATAATATTTTTAATGACATAAGCGCAATGTAGTACATATATTTAAAAGACTCATCGAACAGATGCATGTCTCTGAGTGACAGGTTTTGTTCGTTTTGTTGAATCCACATTTTGAACAAATCAGTTGAATTGAATGATTCAATGATTCACTCATTAGGTGTGTTCAACTTCATGCGGCACTGCACAGACCGATCGGCGAGAGTCGCCGCTTGCAGTTGGGGACAGAATTGAAAATGGAGCCATCAAGTCTGCTTTCCTTAGTGATGTGCATGTTATTCGTGTACTTTATGACAGACAAAGTGGATTAGATGCAATATTTTCACAAAGCAACAGAAAAAACTTTTCATATACCGCTTAATACAGTGCCAAGAATAAAGTTCAACGTAAGCTTATACTATTTAAATACCAATAAAGTGGTATTTTTTAGCAGTGTTATTTTGATAAACATGAAACAATAACAGTATGGTTAAATGAAGAGTTTCCACCAATATAAAAACACGTATTTGTGAGCATTAGCGGAATTTAAGGTTTCAGAATAAACACGGAACACGTCATCATTGTCATTGATGATCATCAAAACTTGATGCGATACATCACAGTGACGTATAGTCATCACGGACTCAAGTCGGACAAAATTTCTAACCAGCATGCACTGCTTCATATCAGATGCCGATCGACCTTTGGAGTGCCGCATGAAGCGCCAACACCTACTGGCAAATATTGCAGACATCAAAATAGCCTAAGTAATTGTGATTAATCTTATGATTTTGCAATATGT
This sequence comes from Zacco platypus, assembly GCA_038088235.1. Taxonomy (NCBI): domain Eukaryota; kingdom Metazoa; phylum Chordata; class Actinopteri; order Cypriniformes; family Xenocyprididae; genus Zacco; species Zacco platypus. Next base: position 39,760,238 of record CM076085.1, on the reverse strand, counting down.
ACATGTACATTTTCCCCCCACGTACAGCCTTTATTATTTTGAAGGTATTTATAACTTTTTCCTAGTTTGAGCCACTGCTCCTCAAAATGTATGTGGACATCCCTGCAACATACCTTCTGATGTTCACTCATGTTTATTTGGTGCTATAACTAATAATAAAGAGGAACACAAATCGGCTCACATGCCACTTGAACTGAGATGCTACAGCGATCTGTCACACCATATTAATACAGTTTGGAGCTCTTTTATTCTTAGAATTTTAATAAACTGGACAGAATTTGAAAGCTAAGACTTTTTCATATCAAAATGAACCTGCTCGATGTTTCGCTGCGTGAGAAAATGGATGTGTGCTGCAGGGTTGGCAACAATGATGTGGCGTGGAATTGCGTTAGTCTAATGCTTAATGCTCGAGAGTTGGCAGCCCTGGGTTTAGAATGATAGACCTACGTTATTTTCAAATGCGATAGTGCATTAATCTTTTAGCGCACTCACCGGACATTTCATTTCCAAACTGCTGCAAATTGTACAATAATCAATGCAATAAAACATTGCCAGATTCAAGTCAAACACACCTTCAGAACAGTAAGGTGAGCATGATTTTATCATTTATATATATCTATATGTTTCCAGTGCTATGCTCAGCCAGTTGACGAACCTATTTTTCCTGACTTTCTTTATTGGACAGCGAGAAGTTATAGGCCTAGTCAAAATGCAATTAAAAGGGCAAATTAAAGCATATTATTTGTTTTTAGCTATTAACTTGCTGAATTAAACACATTGTGATGAGGTCATTTGACAACAATGTAGCATACTATTTGAAATGCTTATCAATGCACATAGTTTCACGTTACTTTTAAAAACAGTACGCAGTACATAGGCACAGTATCCTGGTGTACCATTCCGAACATAGTCAAAGACGTAAATGAGAAATACTGTAAACTACTAAACTTTTAGACCATGTGGAATCAAATGATGATTCAACATAGATCTGCTGCTTTAAACATGACAAAACAGCAACAACCGCTCGTACAGTATGATGGAGCTGCTCACTGCGATGGACTAGTTCACCACCTTGTGGCCAAGAGTAGCAATGCCACAGATTTGAGACACTTTGAGAAGAACAGCTATTCCGTAAACTCTGATGGACATTACCTGATTTTATAAACACATGGATATTGATCTATTTTTGCAGAAGAAGTATGAATTGCGATGGACTGGAGGGTTGCATGACATAGACTGAAAAAATCATATTTAAACCACTGTACTGTAGTTATTGATAGAGCAAAGGTACAACATTTAGAGTGAATAACTTGTGCGTGTCTTATTGAGAGACTGCGTTGGAATCCATCTATGTGATTTTTATCTTGTGTCTAACAGTGCCAGTTATAGAGCTATTTTGGGTAAAGATCTAGTTTTTTTTTCTCCCTATAGTTGATCTTTTGTCACTGGAATAAATGCAATGATGTTTGTTAACAATACTAAAAGCACTTTAACCTGAGGAGGAGGGTTTATTTTTGATATTTTCTTTTGGTCCAACTTAACTGTACCACGGTCTGTTTTATATGTGAAGAGAATGAAGAAGAGTGAATGTATTTTGAATTATAATAATTGATATAGTCAAAGTGCCTATGAATTATAAATAGTTATTATTATTATTATTATTAATAATAATAATAATAAAATCACTGTTACTATTAGTTAGTATTTTGTTTTTGTTAGTGATTTGAACAAACCCATGAACTTAAGTATTGAACTTTCACACATAATCTGTCCTGTACTTTTTGTTACACACATGAATGATTCCTCCAATCATGCAGATTATTGAAATGAAGTCTATTAGTTTTATGAAATTAGTTTTATAAGTGATGCGATGGGATTTTAAACCTGTATGTGATATAAACCACTTAGTAATGCCCTGTTAACCACTTATAAAATATTATTATTACTATATTATTATTATTATTATTATTATCAGATGGCTTATGTTTGTTGAAAAGAATGGCTTTGGTTCGTCTTTAGCACATTTTGCCTGTCTTAAACCGTGGCTGTAAGGCAAAATCTGTTTCATGAATTTCCTTTTGTGTTTAGTCATTTTCAGAACTGGACTTTCATCACTTTAACTGCTAATGATCTCAAATGACTGTTTTTAATAAATGAGAAGTTTTGAAGCAGTCGCACTGTGATTTTATCAGTGTGTTCAATGGACAGTGTTAAATCTGTTTCGTAACACCTGTGCTATTGTGTGGTAAGTATTAAAAACACCCGCTGTGTATTCCCTAAAATTCCCAGCATCATGAAAATGAAAGATTAAAGTGATTCAGATGTGTCTGCGGTGAAGTCACTTTACAGCATTTTTTTTTAGCATAACTGTGAACAATCACATATACACACAGAGAATCAAAATACTTGTTACTCAATAAGTACAAATACTTGTAACTTGTTACTCAATATTTATTGATGTTTTTACTGTTCTGTCTGTGCTTCTTGAATTATGTGTGCTGTTTATGGAATACAAGACCAGTTTAAAGAATTATGGGACAGTTATTGGACAGTTGCTGCTTGAATGATTTTGTATTTATATATCTTAGTGTCAGTGCAATAGATATATGAATGGATGGATGGATGGATGGATGGGTAAGTAGATGGATGGTTGGACGGACGTGTGGACAGACAGATGGATGGATGAATGGATGGATGGATGGATGGATGCATGCATGGATGGGTGAGTGGGTGGGTGGACGGATAGAAGGATGGATGGATGGATGGTCGGACGGATGGACGGATGAATGGACGGATGGATGGGTGGGTGGATGGACGGACGGATGGGAGGATGGATGGATGGATGGATGGATGGATGGATGGACGGACGGATGGATGGATGGACGGACGGATGGACGGAAGGATGGATGGATGGATGGGTAGGTAGATGAATGGACGGATGGATGGACAGATGGAAGGATGGATGGGTGGGTGGACAGATGGAAGGATGGATGGATGGCTGGATGGATGGATGGATGGATGGATGGATGGGTGGGTGGGTGGATGGATGGACGGATGGGAGGATGGATGGAAGGATGGATGGACGGATGGACGGACGGAGGGATGGATGGATGGACAGACGGATGGACAGATGGAAGAATGGATGGATGGGTAGACGGATGGGAGGATGGACGGAAGGATGGATGGACGGATGGATGGACGGATGGATGGATGGATGGACGGACGGATGGATGGATGGATGGATGGATGGATGGGTAGGTAGATGAATGGACGGACGGATGGACAGATGGAAGATGAAGAATTCATTGTGATGTATTAATCATAGTACAGTTAGAGTTTCCATATGACATCACTTTTGTATCATGGGAAAACTGAACCCCTGTCATTCGCTTATGCAAATGAGCAGGAAGACTTTATAATTCGGTTGTGTGAGTGGAAACCGCTGCCTCTCATCCTGTTCAAGACATAGGTAAGATTTTATCATGCTCTCGCCATGTGATCGATTTCACAACTTTAATATAAGTAATATGCTCTTTTGACAACATGCTAGTTTTTTGTACGCTATAAAGTGTTAGTTTTTTTTTTTTAGATGACATATTTAAATATATAGTTAAAGCAAGTGTTCCCTGGTTAAGATGGTTTAGCTGTTTGTGTTTGTGCATAATCTGGTTGACACATAAACAGTCGCATGACTTAGAAGAGTGCAAATTTAATCTCTATGATTTAATTTTGAAACGATAATATCTGCTTGTGGAGTAAACTTAGTAGTCGAGACTTAAATAATGAAACTCCATGTAAGTTGTGGCAGGGTGTTTGTGGTAACCATTTCTGCTGCCTGTGACTCATTGTAAAGAAATGCTCAAAAAAGCACTGAAAAATTTCTCAAACTCGGGAGATTCAGATTTTCCACCAGAATAGGCAAAACATTACATAGATACGCACTACTAACTGCATAACTAAACCCACCCACACACAAACCCACCCACCCACCCACACACACACACATTAATTGCTTATTTTCTGTTGTCTATTTTGTTGAGCTTTTACAGAAGTAGTTTGAGGCTGAGAATTGAGAAATTATTAGTGGACATAAAGTTATTATTTTTTTCATTCAATAATAACTCAGTGGTTTGGTGCTCCGTACGTAAAGCTTGTTTTGCAGAAAATTGCTCAGCTGACGTCGACTGTTTTTTTTCTTCTTCTCTTTTTCCACCTGCAGGTGCTTAACAGGAAGTCTGTTAACTTATTTTCAGTCTTCAAAGTCGAGCTGACAGTTATGAAACTCATTCTGCTGTGTATTTTTGGCTTCAGTTTAGGTACGTATTACTTTATGAAGGATTTCCAATCTAAAGATTCCCTCACAGGTTCTTGTTCAGCTTAAATATTGAAGAAGCATTTCTCACTAAAGCGTTGTTTCCAAACTTGTATTACTTTCATCTGTGAAATAAAACCCAACAACAATATTTATAAGAATTCACAGCCTTTCTTTAATATACAGCATCAGGAGTACCTAGTATATAGTGTAAGAAGTAGTCCATATGCTTGTGCACTATAAAGTTTGCTGAAAATTCAAACCGCAAACACAACGGAACAGATCTTTTGTTTTTTGTCTGTACTTCAAGCAATTTCCACAATTCTAGTTTTGTATTTTACATATTGCTATATGCTTCCGGCAATGTGTGAAAAGCAGGTATTGTATAGAATGCCTATATATAGAAAGCATGAAGTTTGTAGGCAAAGTATGAAATGTCTGTTGTTGTGGCAGAAATTTAACTCATACTACATAAGAGACAAACTCAGTGAAAATTGTCTTTATAAGAATTTATTCCTTGCAAGGAAGGTCAGACAGTCATACAGAAACACAGGTTACTGCAGAGTGTGACCTAGAATGTTTCCTCAGCGTTTATACCCCCGTACCCTTCAAGGTTACATCTCTTAACATCAGTACTTTTCCACACATGGTAAAAAGAAAAGACACTGTTCCATGACATAAGGCCTATACTTAATACAAGATGACCGTTTTAGATTTAGGACAGGATGACCCTTCAGGTCATGAGCAGGCTCCCTTCAGCCCTGCTGCTGCTTTCCTTCATCCCAAATGTGTGTTCACAGCAGATAGTAAAGCATACATTAACTTTTAGCAAACCCCTTAATATTAAAATTTCCCTCACATCTGTTTTTTGTGATTACGTTGAATACTTTTCCTAGGCAAGCCGGCTGTCCCTTATTGTATAGAATGTCTGTGTGTGAAATATAAACCACTTGTTTGCTTATAAAAACTTCAGGCATTCTATATATTCTCTAGGCATTCTGTACACTGACAGATTTCACACATTGCCAGTAACATATACACTTTTTATATTTGTATGTTTTATCACTCAAAAGTTTGGGGTCATTAAGTTTTTTTTTTTATTAAATAAATGAATGCTTTTATTCAGGAAGGACTGAAATAAGTAATATGCACTTTTGACAACATTCTATTTTTTTGTACGCTATAAAGTGTTAGTTTTTTTTTTTTTAGATGACATATTTAAATATATAGTTGAAGCAAGTGTTCCCTGGTTAATATGGTTTAGCTGTTTGTGGTGTAGTCTGCCTAATTTTGCGTAATCTGGCTGACACATAAACAGTCGTATGTCTTAGAAGAATGCAAATTTAATCTCTATGATTTAATTTTGAATTTGCTTATACAAACTTCAGGCATTCTATATATTCTCCAGGCATTCTGTACAATGCCAGATTTCACATATTACCAGTAACATATACACTTTTTATATTTGTATGTTTATGCACTCAAAAGTTTGGGGTCATTAAGTTTAATACGTTACTTTTATTTATTTAATTTATTAATAAATTAATACTTGTATTCAGCAAGGACTAATGAAAATGATCAAAAGTCACAGTAAAACATTTATAATATTGCAAAGGATTTATATTTCAGATTAATGCTGTTCTTTTAAACTTTTTCTTCATCAAAGAATCCTGAAAAAAATGTTGTTAACCTAAATGCTCAGTTTCATTCCATTGTTTCACTATGACTGTGAATGTATTTGTATGATCACTATCGATGATTCAGACATAAATTGCATTTTCATACCTGCAGATTTTGCCGCTAAATGCCAAGAGAATCATTATGGATTGAAAGGAAAATCAACCCGTCTGAGCATCAGCCTCGGAAATCACACTAAAGTTGTATGGCGACGATTCGACAGGAAAGAGTTGCTTGCAAACTCAGAGGGAGTTTCCCCTGATTATAAGAATAGAATGAAATTAAACTTCTCAGATTGGTCTTTGACAATAAACAACCTTCAGGAAAATGACAGTGGACTATACGAGGCCCTTACAAAATGGGAGAAAGAAAGTCTGGCTGCTTTCACACTTGCAGTGGAGAGTAAGAGCTGTCCATCTAACCATCTTCATTTACATACTTGATATATACTTGAGTATCTCAGCTCAGATGTTGCCGCTAACCCACCTGTGGTCCTTTTCCAGACACCGTCTCTAAGCCTATAATCGAAGTGATTCCCCATGGTGTTAATTCGTCTGCTGGAGCGTGTCAGGCCACAGTGAACTGCTCCGTTGATGGCAGCTGGGCCACGTATGACTGCGACCAAAGTCTCTGTGCGTGGATAAACAAATCTCAATCCTCCATCAACATGACTGTCACTGTACGGGACAGCAAAGAGTTCCAGTGCCACGTCAACAACAATGTGAGCAAGAGTCATTCTCTGGCTCCCAACGTTATCTGTAAGCATGAAGTTTATTTAATACTCATCTTGTTTCATGTTTGACACTGTTTGTACTTTACCCTGTGACAATTAACCCTTACGTTGGGGATTTCACACTGTACATTTGTTAACCCCTAGTTAATGTTCTTATTTATGAGATTAATAACATTAATTTGATGAGTACTGGATACAACAAGTGTGTGTTTCAATAGTTGTCACATCTGTGGAAACGTGGTCATGTAAATCCCCTCTGGTTTCTAATGAAACAAAAGCTGAAGGAAGGAATGCAGAGGAGTGTTTATTTCACTGTTTAATTTCATCATCTGGAGGAAGAAGTTTCTGTGGCTTTACAAAGTGCATGACTATTTAATATTCATCAGTAAACATGTAGGTGGTTGATGGTTAACAAGTTAACAAACTGGTTGATTTATTCATATCATCACAAATAAGTAAACTATCCTATCGCCCAGCTCTGACGTGCTAAATGTGGACAGTTAGTTATTGCGTTAAAAGTGTTAAAATGTTAACAATATGAGTTTCTGTAAAGCTGCTTTGAAAAAATTTGAGAAATTGCACTGAAAGTCGACAAAGTAAACTGATTCTCTAAATTACAAGGAGGAAAAGTATGTTCTATATAGTATGAATGTGTGTAGTATGAATATAATCTGGACGTGGATGGAAGTGTCCATCATCCACGCATAACTTTGGTAGCAATTTTTCTGTGGAATTAAGAAATCTTTCATCCTCTTCTACTCTAATGAAGTGTGGGGTTCTGCAAGGATCGATATTGGGTCCAGTCGTATTTTCTATTTACATGCTTCCATTGGCTGATTTTTGTCAGAAACATAAAGTATATTATCATCTTAATGCTGATGATACTCATCTTTATCTCCATATAAAAATGGGGGATAATTTGGATTTACAGTCTCTCTTTGATTGTTTTAATGATATTAAAGAGTGGATGGCAGCCAATTTTCTCCACCTGAATGAACCAAAGACTGAAGAAATACTAGAAACACTAGAAATACTAGTGTTTGTCCGTCAGAGTGCTTCCAAACATATGATTAATCAATTACACTCTAAAAAATAATTCAGTGGCGTAGTAAATATCACAGTAATAATCAACTTTATTAACTTAATAAAATCTCTAAATATAATTTACTTGATTGTTTGAGTTGAACATAACAAATTAATTGACTAAAAATTCAACAGTTAATTTTGTCTAAAACTTACAGTTATATTCACGCTTTTTTCACTAAAAGAATTTAGTATTTCACTAACTAATTAGTTTTTTTTAAAATATACTTAATACTTTTGTGAAATTTCCATCAAAATATTTGAGAATGGAGAATTAAACTGATCTGTTTCAAGAACCACAAATATCACTCAATTCAAATCAATATTATTAATCTCATTATTACTAAACACACTTAAGAAATTGAGTAAATTAACTGAGTTAAAACAATGCATTACACTTCATTACTTTAAAATGTTTGTTACATGAGTTTAAATATAAACAATATTGTATTCATGTTAAAACAGTATAAAATATGCGGTATTGCTGTACTCATCGACAATAAATCCAATGTCACGTAACTTACCTGTGGTTGTGTGGAGTATTTTATAAAGCTGTAGAGAATATTAAAATTTTATATTTCTCATTCTATAAAAGTTAATATTTTAATAAATAAAACAAATAAAAACAATTAATATTACTCATAAATTTTGTTTTTTTAAAAAAATGTTGTGATGTTTTAAGATCTATACAAAGGTTTCAATTTAACTTTTCAGTCTCGACTAAAATGGAGACAGGGCCTTTTCGGTTGCAGCTCATCGTTTATGGAACCTGTTACCTCTCCATGTTAGATCTTGTTCCACCCTTGATGCATTTAAATGACATTTAAAGACTCCTCTTTTCTCTCTCGCATTTGATCGTAATTAATTTTATGTGATTTTTGTAATTGTTTTATACTTTTATAATCTTATATTGTACTTGATTAGGTATATAAAGCAACATGTGGCCAATGTGTGGTGTTTTTAAATGTGGTATATAAATAAATGTGATTGATTGATTGATTGATTGATCTTATAACACTTCAGAATCCTGCTGGAAGTAGAAGGTCATTTGCCAATTCTTTCTGAGTTCTATGAATTCTCACATACTTTTGTCACACACTGTTTTTTGCCTACTGTATTGAAGGAAGTGTGTGAGTTCAGATACAGCCCTTATTTCAAGTGTTTATTTTTTTTTATATAAATGTTTATATTTCCATTTATTTTCAGGCCATGAAAAACAGCAAAGTGAATTGCCCTCTACACCAGGCCTCACCTCTTGGATGGTTGTCACCGTTGGTGCTGGTGTTGCGTTTGGTTTGTTCATTGCTTTGATTGTAGTAATTGTCAAGAAAAGAAAGTCTTCAAAAGTTCATCCACAGGTATCAGTAAAATTCTTTCTCGGGATGGAATTATTTGTCATGACTGTCATTTTGATTTTTTTTTTAAACTCTGTTCTTTCTCTGTATCAGTCCAGTCATGCTGTGACAGGCCGCGGCATCACAGTGATCGAACAGCATCATGAAACGATCTACAGCACAGTGCAAAAGCCCGACGCATTCCATCCTCCAGCAAACAACACTGACAGCAACACAGAAGGAACCATCTATGACATTCCATCACGACATGTATGCTGAATCATATCTATTTAGTGATATTTTACCTTTTACAGTTTTTTTTTTTTTTTGTACCTGCTGCACTGAAACTTTGTTTGACCTGTTTATTTATTGGTTTGTGTCTTTCTCAGCCCAAGGCTTGTCAAGTACACAGTGTGGTTGTAGAAAATCAGGAGCAACAGCGATCTGGACAAGACAGAATTGTTAAAGTAAAAGCTACAGTACACCAGGCAGAAGAACCCGATTCGGAACAAATGAGCACGGTTTACTGCAAGCTAGGAGAGATATGACACACACAGATACTGTACACGTCAGAGAAAAAAAATCATGGACGGTATTATATGGCACATCAGTTTCAGTTTTTCATCTCAAGAGAACCAAAAAAAAAAAAAAACAATTTTTAAAGGTTTTAAAAATTTTAAAGGTTCTTCGTGGAACTATCGATGCCAATAAATAACAACAGTCCTATATTGTTGTCCTGTGACCTCATTGTGTAGCATATTTAATCCAGCAAGTTGCTATCTCTTGCCATCTCTATTTTTAATTTTGCTTTGCATAATAATTTCATAATCATTTTGTCCAAATAATGAGTCACTTGGACATTCATCACACTTTTGGTAAATGCAGTCGGTCTTCCAAGTACTTAATGGAAACCAAAATTGCATAATGTGCACAGTATACGTACTGCAGAAACAGAATCTGAACATAATCATGGAGTCTGCTGTGTTACACATTCTCTCTATCGCACTGCATGATGTTTTATATTTCTTTGGTGCTCAGGTTTGAAAGAATCTATTTTGCGCATTACAGCATATGAAACTCTTTATATATAAATATATGAAATATTTTTTTACTAAACAGTTATATTTTTGTAAAATAAAGGCAATTTTAGAATATTTGTTTTGTTGATTTATTTATTTGCTGCACTCATTTCATTTAAGAAAGATATTAAAACTGACACAATCAGGTTGAAAAACGATCCAGATAATGATGTATTTAGCTGAAGGAGAGCACATGATTAACGATTTCCGCATATAACCCATGTGGTTTTTACTATAGCAGCACACAGGAAGTTCACATTTGTCTTTGTTGATTGAAAAAGGGACTCAAATCATTTTCAAAAAATGCCATAGAGAAAATTTAAAAAAAATATATATATAAATATTATACCTATATTTTAAATAATTTTATGTTTTTAAGTTGAGTTGGACTAATAATAATTTAATTTATTTTACAGATAACATCTTTAAGGCATTTGTCTGTATACTATTTTACAGAGCAAATAATGTTTGGTTTTGAGTTGATTTGAATATTTTGATTTTCACCATTGTTGAGATTCATACGTTGATTCTTGATATCTTTGTGTGTCTAAATAATGCAGGAGTTCAAAACTTTCTGTGCACAATATTATTGAAATCATCCAGATTATCTGATTGTTACAACTCTGCTGGGTCTCATGCTGTAACCATATCACTTGTGTAATCAGAGTTTTAGATTCTGAATGAGATCACCACCTGATTATATTTCTTGGCATTTTTGCTATAATAAATGTCTTATTATTTTATCTTAAGCCTTATCTGTGAAACCGGGGGTTACACAGATGCAGCCTATCCTTCTGTCGGCCGGTGAATGGCTCGCATGGCCCACTTGAGTCAAAATCAATTTATTTAGCATGTAACGGACACCAGCTAGTAGTCGCTTTGCGAGTAAACCTCTCTCCTCTGATTTCAAGAGACGCTTTACCAACTGATGCTAGAGGTTGCAGCCTTTAACCTCCTTGTTAGAGTGTCTGACTCCCACACCAGGGACCCGGGTTTGAGGCCCGTGCAGAGCGGGGTGAGTAGGAGCATAGTTAAACTAAACTACTGAAGAGCAGCAATTCTGGTTTATGTCTGGAAAGCTCTGGGCCACATGTATAAGGAATGTTTGAGCAGATCTGCTTACAAATCTGTTACAAATCTGACTCTCCTTAGGCCACAACTGCCCCAAGACATTATGCAGGCCAGACACAAACCACTTAAAACTACTTTATTGACTTGAATAAAATACAAGCAGTGCAGGAATGAATGAAGGAGTAACACACAGAAAACACCAAAAAGAAGACACTAAAACACAAATCAAAAACTTTCATGTAATGCCATCAATCAAATTGTCTCTATATGGTGACATCTAGTGGACAATGAGAGGATAGATAGGCTACATGAACATTATATACAGGATTTAACTTCAGAATTAATTTGTAGAATATTTACAAATGTTATGCTTTTTTTTTCTTATAATCATAATTCAAAAACATAATACTGTAATACTGTATCAGTGATTAGAAGCCGTTACAGATAGTTATTTCTCTAGACCCTCTAACTGATTGGCCACTAACAGGAGAAAACTGGCCTTGAATGACTTTGCAAGTGTCCATATTTCAAATGCATTGTAAAATAAAACAAAAAGAGCTGAGATTTTTTTTGTTGTTGTTGTAATTTTACAGACTTTTACAGAAAAAATTAAATCAAAATCCTCATGTTGTTGTGCTGACCTCAAATTAGCGATGGCACAAATCATGTTATAAAACAGATTATGCATATTTGCTGGTTATAATTAATACCGGTAATTTAAAATATGTCATTAATAATTAGGGTATCTCCAGTTCACCAACTTTTGGTACATTTTTGAATCCCAATTCTGTTGAAAGTTTCGCCTCTCGTTTTAGATCCAGCAACAGCACCTGCAATTATACAAATACAAGTAAAATGTATATTTTTGTAATTGCATGATATTGTGATATTTTGAGTTTTTTTTAGTTTCTCTCACATTAACCCGTTTCCATCTTCAGTTTGGAGTAAACAGTTCTCTCAGTGGTCATTCCTAACATGATGACAAGAGTGAGTGTTCACTATTTAAATGACATCACTATTAACACCAATCATTTTTTTTACTGCATTATGTTACAACCAACACTCAGAGATATACACCACAGCTGATCCACTGTGGTCATACCTTTGTTTTCTTTCTTTTTATTCATTGCCTTTACTGATATCAGGTCAATTTCAACATAGGTCCCATTAGAAGATCCCATCTCCGTGTCTGCGTTTCAAAAAGGATTGCATGAGACCTCTCTTTTTCTGGTTTCACTCTTTCAGTTATTTGTAGTGATTGTTTCCATTCAAAACTGATGGCTACAATTTTTATTTACCATGACGGATAATATATATATATATATATATATATATATATATATATATATATATATATATATATATATATATCAGTGTCGCTGTACATAATTCTGTTTATTCTAATTTAAAATGTCAAAATAGAAATTTGCAGTTAAAGATATTGTGAGTATTTCTGGGTGATGGCAGACTGACCGGACTGTGGTGGTGTTTGTTCATAGTTCCTCTGTTCTTCTGTCTGTCTGATGTTGTGCTGCTGATGGTCAGTAGAGGGAGACAGAGATCCTCCACCTTCTCAAACACAGAAGCTTTAGCAATGATTCCTAAAGATCATCTGTTCTCAGTTTACGACAGGTATTTATATAAAACTGGCTTCAACCATAGAATAATTATATTGCAGTTCGTCTCTGTTTATTTTAGGAGATGAGAGGAACCTTTGTTGGGTTTGCAGCGCCACAGCAGGAGCAGTAAGAAGGGAAGACAGAAGACGCTCAGTCCCGCGATCACTCCTATTATCAGCGCATGAGTTCCTGATGTTTTAAAATAAAAGGTCAGTAAATCAAATTAATCAAGTCAGTTAAGGGTAGCGAATCTACCCGATTTATTTTCTGTTGCATTTAGCCATATTGTTTAAAGGATTAGGACGTTCATTCATCTTCAGAACACAAATTAAGATATTTTTGATGGCTCAGTGAGTCTCTATTGCCAGCAAGACAATTAACATTTCCAATGCCCGGAGAGCTAAAAACATATTTAAAACAGTTCATGTTAATACAGTGCTTCAACCTTAGCGACTATATAGGCTAGTTTTTGTGCACCAAAAAAGAGCAACAACTTTTCAACCATATCTAGTAATGGCCGGTTTCAAAACACTGCTTCATGAATCTTTATGAATCTTTTGTTTCGCAAAGTCACGTGATTTCAGTAAACGAGGCTTCGTTTTGTCAAGCCTCGAAATTTCTATAGGTCACGTGACTTTGGCAGTTTGATACGCGATCCGAACCACTGATTCTAAGAAAAAGATTTGTAAAGCTTCGAAGCAGTGTTTTGAAATTGTCCATCACTAGATATTGTTGAAAAGCCATTATTTTGTTTTTTGTCTCACAAAAAGTATTCTCGTCACTTTATAATATTAAGGTTGAACCACTGTTGTACTCACATGAACTGTTTTGAATATGTTTTAGTATCTTTCTGGGCATTGATAGTGTTAATTGTCTTGCTGGCAATAGACTCACTGATCCATCGGATTTCATCAAAAAATATCTTAATTTGTGTTCTGAAGATGAACGAAGGTCTGAGGGTGAGTAATAAATGACAGAATTTTAATTTTTCTGGGAACTAACCTTAACCTTGCTCTTTGCTTGTTTTATTTTAACATGCGAGTTACTGTTTCTTATTTCTTATTTATAGACATTTGTGAGGTTAAACTGAACACACTCACCTGATGGCTTCAGTGTAAGTTTATCACTGGTGTGTGACTCTCGTGATCCTCCCGTCTCTCTTCCTCTGCAGCTGTAATGACCTGCGTGAGATTCATTAACAGAACTGATTCTGTATTCTTGAGATTGACTCTCATGAATCACTGAACCATCTTTATTCCAGGTGTAGTTCCAGCTAGTGACGTTTGTCTCCTGTATGTCACATGTGAGAGTGACCGTCTGTCCTCTGAACACTTGTCCATCAGGCTGAACGCGCACTACAGGTTTGGGTCTCTCTGTGTAAAATGAACTGAAGATTAATTTCACTGGCAGCACATGATACTTGTGAAGGATGACATTATTCTGCTTAACATAAGTATTATTAAATCAGACTGCTCTGTGAAACAGCACTTACCTCTCACTGTTAGAATGACTGTATTTTGACTTTGTGTTATGGAGCTCTTTTCTCCCTGTACACTGCATCTATACTTTCCTCCATCAGAGACTTTCACATCACTCAGTGTTTGTGTTGCAGCATCAAATTCTAACCTCTTGAAGTTTTTGTACCAGATAAACTTCAGTCCAGTTGACCGTCCCACATCACAGCTCAGAGTAACTGTGTCTCCAGTGAACACTGAACTCTGGGGACTCACAGTTACTCTTGGTTTGTCTGTAAACATTTCATGATGAGATCTTGAGTTAATATACAGCCTTCAGTCATCGTCTATCACTGCTTATGGTTTCTGTCATTTATATTAAGGGTGACGGGGGTGGATTCTGGAACTACAGGCTTTGGTCTCGATCACAAAAAACATTTAGAAGTAGTTTAAAAATTAATCATACGAGACATTAGTTTCAAACACAGCTCAGCTCATTAAAAAGGACTCAAAAAATGACATAAACACTCCCAACACGCTCTTTCTGTTCCACTGTTTTATGTGTAAAGATTTGAGGAAAACATAAATGTATAAATCACCTTGAGTTTGTCCAGGGTGGATGCTTGAAATCAGCACTAACAAGCAAAAAGAGACAAACCACACAAACACACACGCATATATTCATTAAAAACGTGGGTGAGATAAATGAAAACAGACTCATTTACAGAACACTTACACCTAATTAAAATAGAAAGAAAAACAAAAAAACAAGGAGTGGCAATGTTGATGATGCAATATAGTTTAGCTACAGCTCAACTCTGTCCATCTGAAGCCCATCTATTTTTATTCTTTCACATCTATATAAGGCAGTCACTTACTGGACACATTGAGGGTGAAAGAGGAAGTGTGAAAAAAAAACATCTTCATTCTTAAGAATATCTAGAGACGCTGTCATACAACTGAAACCACAAATGAAGAGAAGTTCACACATTGGATGCAGATCTTATTCTTATGGGAAGTGACATCGTTGGTCAGTAAAGTCCCCCACATAAGACAAAGATACACTACAGCTGTAGTGAAAATTGTTTACTTAGAAGAATTGAATAAATTCTGAAATTCCTTAAATTCAGCAAGTAAATCATCATTTTGAGTTGATAAAACTTACTACCACTTGGTAAAAAAAAAAAAAACTTGAGTATGGTAACAATTTTACAAGTTGAGTACTTAGTTCAGTCAACTTAAAGATTTAAGCTGAACTCAAACAAAAGAGTTTATCTAACAAGCTTTTGCCTGCATGATTGAATTAAATTTCTGAAGTGTGTCGTGCTCAAAGTTGTAAGGTGTTTATACAAAAAATCGTGTTGGACAGTGAATTTATTTGTATTTATTAAACTGCACATACTGTTCAAATATATAAATATTTGAAATTTAGCTGAATTACAAAAACATCTTAACGTACTAAAAATATCACTGTAATACAGTTAAATTAATCAACATGCAACATTTAACAATTTTTCTAGGCCGTCTTCTGAACTGAAGCTTAGGCTCTGTTCTTAAACACAATGGTGACCCTCAAAACTCAACAGAATCCTGTTAAACATTGTGAACTGCTTTCATGTCTAGACACAGAGAGATAAGTAATCTGTGTATAAATCTCAACAATGGTAACATGCTTCATGTTGCATTGCTAGCTGGGAGCTGGATGAATTTTATACTATGATGGCTCCCAGCATGCATTGCAGCATGAAACATGTAACTGTTGTTGTGATTTACACAACAAAGTTTAAAGTTCACTGAACCAAGCACTCAGTTTGTAAATTACCAATCGTCAAGATTTCTTAGTCGAGAGGGGTTTAATCTTCAACTGGCTGGCAGGAACCGCCACTTGAAGGTCACGTGACCTGCCAGAATCAAACTGGCAGCTGCCACCAACCACTGACAGGTCATGTGATATCGTTTTCCCTAAAATAATGTGTCCCCTACCACTCTTGCTGCATGGAAGTGCATTATTTTATTATTGTAAATACATTCGTATGATTATTTTTTTGTATTATTGACGTTTTAGGTTTGTTTATCCCAATTAAAACAGTCAAATGACCGTGATCACGACTGGCAGCTTACTGACGCTTCGCTGAGCTGCCACCAGCCACTGATTGGTCACATGACCTGTCCTGCCAGCCAGTTGAAGATCGAACCCCTACAGTCTTAGTCTCTACTATGTGGTAGTTGGCTTTATCAGTTCAAAATGAGAGCTAATTTACTTGCTAAATGTAAGGCAATCAGTTTCCTTAAGTTTTTTTTTTTAATGTAAACCCAACAGTTTAAGATTTCTAAGTAAATTCAACTAATCAGAACATGACAGCATGTCCGATTCAACAGATGAACCATTACAAACCTTAAACTGAATGACTGAAGATGTCGCAGTAATGATCAAAACACTAATTTCGTTCAGCTACAGCAAATCCGACTGTTTTTCACTCATGCGCTACAGGTGGATTTGATACTCAAAGAATAATAAAGAGATTCAATACAATACAGATGAATACTGATTCACTACATAATTATACAAAATGTGAAAATGATGCATAAATGGAAAAAATAATACTCACAGAGCATTAGAGGAAGTGAACTGAGCTCCATACTCATCTATGTATGACAGGCTGTCAACACAGTCTGTTTTAAAGCTTCAGCACTTCCTGTACGAAAAACATACGGAAGAAATCGTAGTTCAAAACATGTCGAAATAGAACTGACAGACTTTCTTCCTCTCTCAGGCCTCTGGTAGTCTGTGGGTGTCAGGCGTTGGTTGGCATGAAGTCATAAGTGACATCATGATCACCGCAATGAGAATCAGAATAGAATTCATCTTATTATTCAGAAATTTAAGATAATGGAAACAAACATTTCCTTTATTTAGCTGTTTTTATATTTCTGTCATAGTATCAACTGTTTATTGCCTACTTCTAATGTTGGGCCTATGTATAATCGTGTCATTACTGTTTAATAACAATGAAGCTTTAGTATTTAAGAAAAACATATTTGCATTACTCTTTCTTCAATTAATTGTTTAAGAAATCATGATCAACTTCAGGGGTCTTGCAGCACTGAAACGTGAGAATCAGACGCAGACGGATGTCTTGTGTGCTTCAAGCTGCGCAAAACAACTTCTGAATGAAACACTCCACTAGTCTCTCAGCGATCTTCCTTTCATTAAAGCCATTGTCAAAGTGTTAGTTCAAAACCAGGATGACACACTCAATCATTCGCCACTGTCAATACAGAAAATTACATGAAATAGACACGGAGCCTTTTTCATTAGCAGTGCACGCTCTGCATTTGATATGACGATACTCAGAAACATTTTCATTTGTCACGTGTTTTAGTCTACAAATAAAGTTCAACATCTCTACTCGATGAGTACGTTGTTTTTACTCCACTAAACTATCGTACAACTCCAGTTTTTTTCCAAATATGAAAGGAGAAAACACAAGCGAAGAAGTTATTGGAGGAGCGCAGACACTGAACAGAGCAGGTTGAATCTACACGGTTCTCATGCTGTGCTTATATCCGCAGCGCCGCCCCGCAGCGCTTCATTGTTGATCAGTCAGTTATTGAGTCCAGATTTGTTCAGAGAAATCATGGCAGAAACCGCACCAGCAGCTGCCGCGACTAAAGCGGCAAAGAAGAAATCTGCGGTCAAGCCCAAGAAAACGGGCCCGAGCGTCGGCGAGCTCATCGTCAAGACTGTGTCCGCGTCTAAGGAGAGGAGCGGGGTGTCTCTCGCCGCCCTGAAGAAAGCGCTCGCTGCCGGTGGATACGATGTGGAGAAGAACAACTCCCGCGTCAAGATCGCCGTTAAGAGTCTGGTGACTAAAGGCACTCTGGTCCAGACCAAAGGGACCGGCGCCTCCGGGTCCTTCAAGCTCAACAAGAAACAGGCCGAGACCAAGACAAAGCCCGCCAAGAAAGCTGCTCCTAAAGCCAAGAAACCTGCCGCTAAGAAGCCCAAAGCTGCTGCAGCAAAGAAGCCCGCCGCTAAGAAATCACCGAAGAAGGCGAAGAAACCAGCCGCCAAAAAGGCGACAAAGAGCCCTAAAAAGGCAACAAAGAGCCCCAAGAAGGCAAAGAAACCAGCAACTCCTAAGAAAGCAGCCAAGAGCCCAAAAAAGGCAAAGGCAGCCAAACCTAAAACAGCGAAACCTAAAGCAGCCAAGCCTAAAAAGGCAGCAGCAAAAAAGAAATAAACTCTATATTTTTTCCTTGTGATTTATCAAAACGGCTCTTTTAAGAGCCACCCACTAATTCACAGTAAAAGAGCAATTATTTCATCGGTCATTATTTCAGTTAAAGTGCCATTAGCTTTATCAAGGCAGTGTGAGAGCAAAATAACGTCCGTTTTGTTCATTTGTAAATGGGTTAATGAAATGAAGTACATTTTTGTGTAGAAGTACATTATTTTTTAAAACAGTTTGATAAACGCATGACATCACTTTATTCTACTAGTCGAGTCATCTTCATTTATACATCGCTTTTCACAATACAGAATGCTTAAAAGCAGCTTCACAGTGATAATATAGGAAAATTAATGGACAGGGATTATTTTGACTTCACAGCAGCTCTAAGAAAATATTATCCAGCTAAAGTAGGTTTTTGATTGAATCACTTCCGTTGTAGAAATGATTAATTATTAACTTAGGGGCCGCTTAAATGACACCTTTCCAACTGAAAGCCGAAGATCTTTAATGCATTCTTGCCGTTCATTTACGTGTTTAGTCTATAGGTTTGAATTACTCTGGCATCATTTTAAGTCTAAAACCTTTCATTTAAACAAATTTTATAAATATCAGTTTTAAAGCTGTTGAGATAATTGGAAAAACTTTTGTCCAGCAATTTGTATCTTCTCGAATGTCAGGGTGGTACAACTGCAAACATGGCTCTTTTATTATGAATTGACAAGATGATAACAGGAAACATGATAATGCTTCATCCAGAGGACCCCAATGATCCTTGTGGCAGAGTGAAAATGTTTGTAGATCACTTAAATACTGGTAAAATGTGCTAATTTCAAGTATGGTTGAAGTTGGCATTTGACAGGCGGTACAACTACAGTATATACAACTATTTGGTTGTACTGCATGACAGAAACAGTCAAAAAATAATTTAAACACTTTGAAATGTCATTTAACAACTGAAACTTGTTTAATCACATTGTTCATGACAATATGCAATTTTGAAAATTGATTTAAAATACACCTTTTGAAGCTTTATTTGTCAATGACCCAAACACATTAAGACAGTACACTTGATTTTCAACAATGTGTTTGATCTGCCTTCATTGACACCATTGTATGATAACTGAACTGAGCTGGATGATTACATCACTGTTTTCTCCAGAGCCGATGTGTAGATGAATTGACTAAACTAATAACTATTGATTTTTAGGAATGAATCAATACTGAGTTTACTTGCGCTGGAGGCTGATGGATTTTCTTCCAAGAACTGTTCTGCAGTCAGAATTAATTGCCAGTTATCACCGTCAAGCTGCTTTGACACAATCTGCATTGAAAAAAGCAATATATAAATAAAGGTGATTTGATTTGATGCTAATGTGAACATTTTCATAAAATATGAAAGATATGCGCGTAGATGTTAGACATGTTTATAGCAGTAAACTAGACTACACAGCTACAAGACCAACTTGTTTTATTGTTGATCAATTAAAATGCTTTAAAAGTAAGAATTTGTATAGCGGTTTGTACAGGATGGTAATTCAGAGTGTTTTCCATAAAAAAAAAATAAATATCGTACAAACGAAATATTAAAAATAATGAAAACTAAGAGATAAAAACTGAAGAAATTATAGTAAGTAATCAAAACAAAATGATTTGTATTTAAGGAATTTATATTTGTATATGTTTATTATTATTATTATTATTATTATTATTTTGTTTGTATATTTTTTATATTATATTATTATTTATTATATTTTTATTGTATATTTGGACATGCTGTATTTAAAGGAAGCTAAGAGGCCGTTGAACAGAGATACTACTGACATATGGGCCGTCAGTAGCAGAAAGAGGGCTGGCTTAGGAGTTTAGAGAGAAGTTCACTGATTGGCTTGATGATGTGTTCAGACTCCAGCCAATAGGAGACGATGCGCTTTCATTTAAACATCTAATCACAAGACGATCGACACTATTACTTAGATTACGATCTTTTGAGTAAGTTCTACATTACAATGAGCGGAAGAGGCAAAACCGGTGGCAAGGCTCGCGCCAAGGCCAAGAGTCGCTCTTCCAGGGCTGGTCTGCAGTTCCCCGTCGGTCGTGTTCACAGGCTTCTCCGCAAAGGCAACTATGCTCAGCGCGTTGGTGCCGGCGCTCCGGTGTATTTGGCCGCTGTGCTCGAGTATCTTACTGCTGAGATCCTGGAGTTGGCTGGAAACGCCGCTCGCGACAACAAGAAGACCCGTATCATTCCTCGTCACCTGCAGCTGGCGGTGCGCAACGACGAGGAGCTGAACAAGCTTCTGGGTGGCGTGACCATCGCTCAGGGTGGTGTGCTGCCCAACATTCAGGCCGTGCTGCTGCCCAAGAAAACCGAGAAGCCAGCGAAGAGCAAGTAAACTGACTGGAGGCGCTCTTCAAACCAAAGGCTCTTTTAAGAGCCACCCAATTTATCCCTAAGAGTGATTTCATTCATTATATTATTCTTTGAACGTTTAAATAAACTAGTTTATCTGAAAAGTGTAAAAAAATATCAGATGGATTTTCACAAGCCTACAGTTCTTGAATTCAATGTGTCGGCAAAATATATATGACAGATTGAAATTCAGGTGAACTCATACTCCTGTAAGCTAGAAAGAACTGAACTGACCTTCCATACAAGATTTCACGGTAACACTTTACAATAAGGTTCATTAGTTAAGCATTAGTTAATGTATTAACTAACATGAACTAACCATGAGCAATACATTTGTTACTGTATTTACTAATCTTCGTTAACGTTAGTTAATGAAAATTCAGTTGTTCATTGTTTGTTCATGTTAGTTCACAGGGCATTAACTAACGTTAACAAGACTTTAATAATATATTAGTAAATGTTGAAATTAACTTTAACAAAGATTAATAAATGCTGTATAAGTGCAGTTCATTATTAGTTCATGTTAACTAATGTTGTGAACTAATGAACCTTATTGTAAAGTGTTACCGATTTCACTAAAAACACATGTGATCCTTGGTCATTTTTAGATGTTTTATTGTCTATTTGCACTTAGATGTGTATTTTGAAAATGCATTGATTTATTAGCATGGCTAAATTACACTGGTATATTTATGTATATAATTTAAAAACAAAAATATATTTAACGTGGTGATATAAGTATATATTATATTTATATCCCGTTTGGGCGGGAAACCAAAACCGTCGTCTTTTGTTTAAGAAAAGGTCAACCATTGGTCTATTGGCAATAACCAATCAAATGTCTCTGAAGTAAGCCGTCCAATGAGCGCATGGCAGCTCTGTACTTTAAATAAGCGCCGTTCTCGATTGAACTCTTCATTCGTTCGCTTTGTTAGAAGTAACATTGGTTCAATCTACCTGATACAATGGCAAGAACTAAGCAGACCGCTCGTAAATCTACCGGAGGAAAAGCTCCGAGGAAGCAGCTGGCTACTAAAGCTGCCCGTAAGAGCGCACCAGCCACCGGAGGCGTTAAGAAGCCTCATCGCTACAGGCCCGGTACCGTGGCGCTGAGAGAGATTCGCCGCTATCAGAAATCCACTGAACTGCTGATTCGCAAACTGCCTTTCCAGCGTCTGGTCAGAGAAATCGCTCAAGATTTCAAGACGGATCTGCGTTTCCAGAGCTCAGCTGTCATGGCCCTGCAGGAGGCTAGCGAGGCTTACTTGGTCGGTCTGTTTGAGGACACCAACTTGTGCGCCATCCACGCCAAGAGAGTCACCATCATGCCCAAAGACATTCAGCTGGCCCGCCGCATTCGCGGAGAGCGCGCTTAATTTTAGTTCTTTAAACTTCAAAGGCTCTTTTAAGAGCCACCCCAATGTTTCTGAAAAGACGATTTTTTCCTTAAATGAAATTTTCTTGTCTTAGTAAAAAGCTATACATGGTGCTGTTTATAATTACCAAATTTGAGCTCCGTATTGTGACAATTGCTCAAACCGATAAGTTCAGGATGGAGAGTATTTTAAAATGGTTTTCAAGCTTATTCACTCAGAACAGTGTGAAGCTTGACGTGTTGAACAGTACTTTTTATACATGTTGTCCATTTGCGTTTCTTTATTTACATTGTATTTATCTACAAGAATCAACCGCTGAAAAACAATTGCAATATAGGCGACGAGCTGCTCTTTGCAGAGCAATGGGTGGAGCGTGAGTCCAGCTCTTCGGATGTAATTTGGGCATAATGGGTGGGGCTAGAAGATCTAACCACTCAGAGACAGAGGTGGAGCTGGATTTGGACCCATGACGTCTAGAGAGGTGGAGTTAGATGTCATTTTGCTCTGCGATGTGCACCATTTAGAGGGTAGAGTCATGTGACGTTTAGTAGAACCGCCCATGTATGTGGTTTCAAGTAGGTCCTCTAGCTGATTATAAAACCCTTGCCTCTACTAGCTTACCTCTTACTTCGATTACTTAGGTTTGAAGCAACTGCTGACATGTCTGGAAGAGGAAAAGGCGGTAAAGGACTCGGGAAAGGAGGCGCTAAGCGTCACCGAAAGGTTCTTCGCGATAATATCCAGGGAATCACTAAACCCGCTATTCGTCGTCTTGCTCGACGCGGCGGAGTCAAGCGTATTTCTGGCCTGATCTATGAAGAGACTCGCGGTGTGTTGAAGGTGTTTCTGGAGAACGTCATTCGTGACGCTGTTACCTACACTGAACACGCCAAAAGAAAGACCGTCACCGCCATGGATGTTGTGTACGCTCTGAAACGACAGGGACGCACCCTGTACGGATTCGGAGGTTAAGAGATTCACGAAGAAAAATCCAACGGCTCTTTTAAGAGCCACCCACATTTTGTGTAAAGAACAAGTTTCCAAGTATTGAAAATGAATTTTATTGTGAGTTTTTATGGTTGTAACTTTAAGAAATAAGTGTTATGTCAGAATCCGCAACATCAGCCCATTGTGCAGTTTTATGCTGTTTTTATGTATACATGTATACATTTTGTTTGTGTATATATGATATGTATGAAGTGTTAAAGCATAATTAATGCTTTTAAATGTAACTATAAATGAAATTAACAATATTTTGCGTTCTATACATTTCGAAAACTGCGGGAAAATGAAACCAAGGAACAATCGGATGGGGCGATGGGCGGGATTAACATTTTAAAACCTCTGATTGGCTCTTCTGCATATCAACGTTTAATGTGTCCAATGAAATCATTTTATGGGTTGGTCGAAGGCCTTTCCTGCCGTTTGAAATTAGCATAGGGCAGTATATAAAAACCCGCCGGTAGGTTCACTGCTGTATTGTTCGTTGAGTATCTTTGAACGAATCATCATGCCTGAACCAGCAAAGTCCGCACCCAAGAAAGGCTCGAAGAAGGCCGTCACTAAAACCGCCGGTAAGAGTGGAAAGAAGCGCAAGAGGTCCAGGAAGGAGAGCTACGCTATCTACGTGTACAAAGTCCTGAAGCAGGTCCATCCCGACACCGGAATCTCCTCCAAGGCGATGGGAATCATGAACTCTTTCGTCAACGACATCTTCGAGCGGATCGCCGGTGAAGCGTCTCGTCTCGCTCACTACAACAAGCGCTCCACCATCACATCGAGAGAGATCCAGACCGCCGTGCGTCTGCTGCTGCCCGGTGAGCTGGCCAAACACGCCGTGTCTGAGGGCACAAAGGCCGTGACCAAATACACCAGCTCGAAGTAAAGCAGTGCATCATCTGATCAGCAAATCCAAAGGCTCTTTTAAGAGCCATCCATGTTTTCTTTAAAAAGAGTTTCAAATGATGGTTATTGCTCCCTAGTCATTAGGAGACAACGCGTATCTCTATTATTTTGCGTGAGATTATAGGCAAAAATGATGACTGTCCTTTACATTAAGTTAAGGAGAAATTCTTGCACACTACACAATGTACATTACAGCTGATGGGTATCTGTACAATTGTTAAACAAATTCAGTACAACATTTATACTGACTGGCAAAAGGAATTTTTATGATTTTAACTAGAAAGTAACATTTTGTATTGGTACAACTTCATAAATATTCAGTTGCATTAATTTGGGAGATTAATAACTCAAAGATGACTATAACAGTTTAGAAAATGTCTGTCAGTGCTCTTTCACCTAAAACTGGGATTTCTAAACTTGTCAGTCAAATTCATTCAACCTAAATATTTAAGTACCAATGAGATACTATTTTAACACATTAACATGTGTTTGAATGGGTTTCCCCCTTATGCTCAGATTCTCCCTGTTTACATCAGCTTTTACTGACAATTTCAAAAGTATCATATTTCTGAGTAGAAACATCTCACTACTCCTGTCAGTGGAAAGAGCATTTTTCATTCATAGGCCTGTTATAATATGCTGTAAATGATGAATAAATGAATTTGAATGATAAAATGCCTTCAAAAAAATTAACAGCGTTGCAACAGTTAATGAGACGTTTTATTGAAAGATTCTTTGGTTTACCATAGTTGCGCTCTTGACCCTTGACTTATTTT
Organism: Zacco platypus; assembly: GCA_038088235.1. NCBI lineage: Eukaryota > Metazoa > Chordata > Actinopteri > Cypriniformes > Xenocyprididae > Zacco > Zacco platypus. Next base: position 39,735,174 of record CM076085.1, on the reverse strand, counting down.
TCCCTCTGATTACTGTTATAGTGTGTTTATAAAACACATTTGCATTAGTAAAGAAAACTGAGATAAAATGAGATCAGATGATATTGGATAATTATTGATGGTAATATGTGACCCTGGACCACAAAACCAATCCTAAGGGTCCATTTTTTGAAAGTGAGATTTATACATCATCTGACAGCTGAATAAATAAGCTTTCCATTTGAAAATCTGGAATCTGAGGGTGTCAAAAAATCAAAATATTGAAAAGAAAATAACCTTAAAAGTTGTCCAAATGAAGTCCTTAGCAATGCATATCCACTCACAAAAGTACATTTTTTATATGTTTACAAAATATCTTCATGGAACATATCCTAATGATTTTTGGCATAAAAGAAAAAAAATGATAATTTTGACACACAATGAATTGTTGGCTATTGCTACAAATATACCCTGATTTATGACTGGTTATGTGGTCCAGGGTCACGTTTAATCATTATGAAGAAGCTTCATTCACTGATCATCTCTGTTGTGGATGAGCCTTACGGTTGGAGGCAATAAGGTCACCACCACAAGCAGGAACCTGTTCGATGCAAAATTTATTGTACTGAACATGTACAGACTTTTACGCAAGACATAATACATATGATAACCCTACAAATATTGAACACAACCCTTTTTATGCCTTTCCAGCATCATAAAAATCCATGTAAATGTATGTTATGTGTGCACATACATGAATTACTATTATTTATTATTATTATTATTATTATTATTTATTTATTATAATTATTATTTATTTTCAATAAAACATCATCTCAACCTCTGTTAAATCACTAAGAACGTCTGTAGATGTATTACAAGTAAAGTCAATCCGGTTAGTAATAAGTGAAGCTGGTAAAGCTGTTTTTGTATTTCTTTAATCATCCTCTGCTGAGATTTTGAGATATTTAATGTCTTCATCTTCAGCTGGTTTCATCTAAGGCTGTGGCTGGAAGTCATCTGTAGTTCCCTTTCTAGGGAACTCGCGCTGCTTCAAGAGTTTTGACGCAATGGGAACACTCCCTGAATGCGAGTCATGAAGCACATGTGAAATCAGTCCAATGGTGTAGCGAGACGTCAGAGGTGGGTGAAGTCATGACCAGGAAACCATAAAGCATGCTCAAAACGTTACAACGTTAGCTTCTGTGTCTTCAGTAGTGCTTTGTGTGATCTGTCTGTATTATTTGGTGTTGTTTTGTCTGATTGAACTTATTATGGCGAACAAACGGCAGTTTAAACTGTGTGTCCCTCCCTGCCCTCGTTACATCACGGGTGGGAATACACACAGTTTATGTGTCGTTTCTTTGGGAGTGGAGCATGCACGGTCAGCACTCGAGGGCTGTGAGCAGTGCGAGCTGCTTCCCTTGCGGACGCTCCGCTCCCGCCTGACGGTCTTCGAGGAGACCGCTCAGGCTCACGGTCCTTGTGGCTCGGGTCCCGCTGCTGCTGAGGCACAGCGGAAATCTAGATCATGGGGATCGCAGATGGATCTGACAGAGGGGTTAGAGACGGGCCCAGCCTTATCTCTGCCCTCACCTGGCAGATCCAGCGCTTTCTCTCAGGGTTTGCAAGCACGCGCTGCGGTTTCTTCCGCCCTGATTGAAGCGCCGATACTTCAGATGTCCAGTTCTGAGGAGCTGGATGTTCGAGAGTGTCGATTATGAGGACTCACCAAATGTTAGCACAAGCACTGATGAGGAGTTGGTGGAGGTTTTGTCTCGCGCTGTGGCCAGATTAAACCTGGATTGGCCCACAGTAAGGCAGGACGTTCGTCCTAAAAGCAAATTAGACGAACGGTTTCTGCCCTCGCAAGCTCAACCTCTGCTTCGGGGCCTTCCGTTTTTTCCCAATCTCCACACTGAGGTGTCGAGATCGTGGAAGAAACCAGCCTCATATCGAGTGCACAGTGCGCTGACTACGCACTATTCATCGATATTGGGGCTGAATGAGCATGGTTATGGGTCCATGCCGAAAGTGGAAGAGACGCTTGCGAATTATCTCTCTCCACAGCCGGCATCGGCCTTAAAGGTCCCGACGCTGCCCACCAAACCCACCCGTGCCACATCGAGTTTGGTGGGCAGAGCTTATCAAGCCTCAGGTCAGGCTGCGGCATGCCTCCACACTATGGGCGTGCTGCAGGCCTACCAGGCTGAGCTGCTAGGAGATCTGGAAGAGGGCGGGGGCATTGGTCCAGACGCAGTCGATGAGCTGCGTAGAGCCACAGATCTGTCTCTCCGGGCCACCAAAGAAACAGCCAGATCAGTAGGCCGCGCTATGGCAGCGCTGGTGACCTCCTGACCTCTTCGGCGATGCAGTAAACACTGTTGTCGAGAGGTTTCAGGGGGCAAGCAAACAGGCAGCGGTGTTCCAGAAACTTCTCCCCCGCTGCTCTCAGATCTCTGGGGCTGCTGAGCGGGAGCAGCCCCAAACATCTAAATCCAGCTCCTCATACCGTGCTGCACAGAAACAGAGCGTCGCCACCTGGGCCCCTCCACAGAGAGATGGGGGGGCAGGGGAGGTGCTCTGAACTGCAGCCTTCGAGGGGTAAGACGGATCTGAGGACCGTCCTTATCACTAAGAAGGCTGTGGGGAAGAGACCCTGACGGTTATGCTGTCAGGCCTCTGAGGGCAGTCCCCTCCAGAGGGAACTGGTCAACACCGCAGTATACGGTGCCCGGTTCTCTTCTGTGCCTTCAGGGGACCGTTCTGCCAACCCTGCCACCTCGCGTGCTTCAGGGCGCAGCGGTCTCCAGCTAGCTTTTTTCTCAGTGTCCGCCCGGCAACGTAGCAGCACTGGGAATGCTCACGCCCTCTCATGGGGGTCCCAGAGCGGGTGGTTCGTGCGTTTCCTACCGGTCCGCCATTACAGGACACCGAACTAACCGCGCTGGGAACACCAGAGGCCAGCCTCGAGAGGCTGGTTCCCTTAGTAGATTTCCTGGCAGTGTGGAAGCTACTGCCAGGTATTTCTCGTTGGGTCCTGGGTACGATCGAAAGCGGGTATGCCATCCAGTTCGGGTCGCGCCCGCCCAGATTTATGCGGGTCCTGCCAACGTTGGTGGGGCCCCAGCAGGCTCTGGTGATGGGACAGGAGGTAAAAACTCTGTTGGGGAAGGAAGCCATAGAACGTGTGCTTCCTCCCGACAGAGAGTCCGGGTTTTACAGCCGGTATTTTATCGTTCGGAAGAAGGATGGATGTTTGCGTCCAATTTTGGACAAGTCAGTGATGAAGCTCAGTTTCAAAATGTTAACCTTGAGGCAGATCGTGTCACAGATCAGGTCCTAGGACTGGTCTGTCACGATAGATCTCAAGGACGCATACTTCCATGTTTCCATCCTTCCACAACACAGGAAGTACCTGAGGTTCGCTTTCGGGGGCGAAGCTTACCAATATCGTGTTCTTCCGTTTGGCTTAGCGTTATCACCCCGCACTTTCACCAAATGTATGGACGCAGCGCTGGTCCCGCTGCGTCTGCAGGGCATCCGTGTCCTCAATTACATCGACGACTGGCTAATTCTAGCCCAGTCACGTCAACTGGTGGTTCGTCATCGAGATGTTGTTCTCGCCCACATAAGAAAGTTGGGGTTAACGTTGAACGCCAAGAAGAGTGTGCTTTCTCCAGTACAGAGAACCACTTTTCTAGGTGTGGTATGGGATTCTGTTGCAATGCGGGCGCAGCTTTCGCCTGCTCGTATAGACGTAATCCTTTCTACCGTAAACCGAATAAAGCTAGGCCAGTCATTCACTGTGAAACAGTTTCAGAGACTGTTGGGTCTGATGGCAGCAGCGTCCAATATCCATTTGGCCAGTTGTACATGAGACCCCTGCAGTGGTGGCTCAGGACCAGGGGGTTTTCTCCGAGGGGAAATTCGTTTCGCATGATCAAGGTCACACAGCGATGCCTACGGGCCTTGGCTATGTGGAAGAAGCCCTGGTTCCTTTCTGGTCCCGTGCTGGGAGCTCCGTGCCGTTGCAAAACGCTAACGACGGATGCTTCCCTCACGGGCTGGGGGGCGATCCTGGAGGGTCGTTCAACTCAAGGTCTGTGGAGGGGGCACCAGCTTTCCTGGCATATCAACTGCCTGGAAATGCTAGCTGTCCTTCTTGCTCTCAAGAATTTGCTCCCAGACCTCAGGGGCCACCATGTGCTCATCCGGTCAGACAACACATTGGTGGTCGCCTATATAAACCATCAAGGGGGTTTGCGTTCGCGTCCACTCTGCAAACTGGCGCACCAAATCCTCCTGTGGTCCCACATACATCCCTGGGACCCAGAATGTGGGAGCAGATATCCTGTCGAGGCAGGGGCTGAGGCCCGGGGAATGGAGGCTCCACCTCGAGGTGGTGGAGCAGATATGGAATATGTTCGGCCAGGCTCAAGTGGACTTGTTTGCATCTCGAGAGACGTCTCACTGTCCACTCTGGTTGTCCCCCACACATCCAGCTCCTCTGGGACTGGATGCTATGGTGCAGACGTGGCCGAGGTTGCGTCTATACGCCTTTCCTCCGATTGCTCTGCACCCAGGGGTTCTAGAGGGAGTTCGCCGGGACCAGGTCCGGCTCACCTTGGTTGCCCCGCGCTGGCCGGGCAGAGTGTGGTTCCCGGACCTGATATCTCTCCTGGATGGGTCTCCCTGGGAGATTCCGGTTAGGAGGGACCTGCTGTCCCAGGCGGGGGGCTCGATTCTTCATCCCCGCCCAGAACTATGGAAGCTGTGGGCTTGGCCTCTGAGGGGGCCCAGCTCATAGATTTGGGACTATCGACCAAGGTCGTCAGTACTATTCTTCACTCTAGAGCTCCCTCCACGAGGAAGCTGTATGCTCTGAAGTGGAGGCTCTTCACTTCATGGGGTATGTCTCACCAGGCAGATCCAGTCAGCTGCCAGGTCAGTACAGTGCTGGACTTCCTGCAAGAGAACTCTACACCACTCTGAAGGTGTATGTGGCGGCCATCGTGGCTTACCACATCCCTCTGGGTGGTATGTCCTTAGGGAGAGACCCGCTTGTGATGCGGTTCCTCCGTGGTACCTTGAGGCTGAGGCCTACAGTATGGGATAGGGTGCCAGCTTGGGACTTGGCCTTGGTTCTTCAGGGTCTTTCTTTGGCCCCATTTGAACCTTTGGAGGAGGACCCAGTTAAGTTCCTCACACTAAAAACTTTGTTCCTCCTCGCTATTACATCTCTAAAAAGGATAGGAGATCTGCAAGCCTTGTCTGTGTCATGCTTAGAGTTTGCTCCCGGTATGGTATTGCATCCCAGACTGGGGTACATTCCCAAAGTTCCCGCTAATGTAGCTAGGGCAATAGTGCTGAAGGCATTTTGTCCTCCTCCCTTTCGTGACTCTGACTAGGAGAAACTGAACTTGCTGTGTCCGGTGCGGGCGCTGGATGCCTATGTCCATAGAGCGGCGCTGTACCGGAAAACGGAGAAATTATTTGTGTGCTTCATTCATCAGATTTTATGACCTTGACTTGAGCACCACTCCTGGGGCTAGGGTCCTCTCTGCTGCGTCGCCCTCCATACTTCCTGCATGCCTGTCAGCGTCTACTTCAGACTTTCTGAAGCTAACGTTGTACTGTTTTGAGCGTGCTTTATGGTTTCCTGGTGGTGACGTCATCCGCCTCTGACGTCTCGCTACACCATTGGACTGATTTCACATGTGCTTCATGACTCACACTCGGGGAGTGTTCCCATTGCGTCAAAACTCTTGACGCAGCGTCTCGTTCCCTCTTCAGGGAACTAAGGTTACAGTAGTAACCGAGACGTTTCTGTTCTTGTTGTTTCTCTTTCCTTCTGTGATTCTTCTTTGTGAAAGGATTAGTTCACTCAATAATTACACACCCTCATGTCGTTACAAACCCGTACGACTTTTGTTCATCTTTGGAACACAAATTAAGATCTTTTTGAGGAAATCCCTCCATAGACTGCCTTCACAACTGGAATTTTGAGACTTCAAAAAGTTCATAAAGAGATTGTGAAACTAATCCATATGAATTGAGGGGTATGGTCCAAATTTCCTTAAGAGACACAATTGCTTTATATGATGAACTGATTTAATTTGGGCTTTTACTCACATATAAACATTTGTAGGAACACAAATGAACACAGCCTCGCACTCCAAAGATCAAAGAGATCCCAATGAACCATCACTGAGCTGTTTGTAAGATGTACCACATTTGAACTATACAAGTTGATTTCTTTAAATTTTGACCAAAACTCTAAGGAGATTGGGCACACCCAATAGGAGGGACATTATGCTAATCACATGCAGGAACAGGAAAACTGGGCGTAGGACCCGCGCAAGGTGATACCTGATTGGTGGAAACACCCAGAAGGAGTGGTCAGTTGGACATGGTTAAAACTCAACAACATGCATTTCCACTTTGCTTTTTTGCCTCGGCTTTTGTTGTGATTCGTGCAGATTTTGCCATCGTTCTGCCAGGACGATATCCCTCTTCAAGAACTCTTCAAGACTCATCAACTTTCCTATACGAGCCGTCGTGAAACTTCGCCGAAGAAAACCTTCTCAAAGTCCATTGCTTCAGCAACTTCACTGAGACAGAGATACTTGGTTGCGCAGCACAACGCATAACCTGGCAACGGACCCATGAAGCTCTCCCTCCTGCAAAGCCAACCATCCAGTCTCCGGTGTACAACAGAACAAAACATTGACCGACCTCCAGCCAACCGGAACCGCAGAGACTCACGTGCACACCTGTCACAAAGGAAACGCAAGTAACACAATCTCCTCATTTTGCTGAGCTGGTGCAGATTCTATTAAGCAAATGAACTAAGGTTGAATTGCTAGTATAATTCTTTCAGGTTGTGGTCTAAGAAATAGTGTTTAAAGCTAGACATTCAGGATTCCATTCATCCTCCGTAACAATAACTCCATTTCCCTGTCACTGTATGAATGAGTGTGTGTGTGTGTGTGTGTGTGTGTTTTTCGTTAGAGTAGTTTGTGTGTATTAGAGTACTTCAATAAAGTCTTGTTTGATTTTTCCACATATACAAGTGTCTCATGTTGTGTGCTTACAAGTTACTACCTTAAACTTTCGATTATGTTACCTTCCTCATAATTAGTGATCATAACTGCATATTATTACCGTTGGCCACGGGATAATATTCTGTCCAGAATTGATAAAATACCCTAACCTTAATTTATCAGTGGACGAATAATTGAAAAAGTGTCAGCCAACATACACAGAAGCTCATCCGAACCTGGGTGCTCCAGAAAGCAGGTTATGTGACATACCCAGGTATGTTTAAAAGTAAGCAAGCTGATAATCTCAACTTTCGGTTCCAAAAACGGAGGTAACTTTCAGGTTATGTAAGTAGCCATAGCAACTTACTCTCTGAACATAACGTGCTCCGGAGCAGATTATGTTTGAGGGTTAGTTTGCTTAAGAGGTATTCCGATGCATGTTATTTAATTAATATAGTTATAATAATGTAACTAAATTTGTTACATAGTTACAGTTATATATACAATATTATATTATACATGCATACATACATAAATAAGTTCATATATATATAAAGCACTATTATAATGTTTATTCAGTTCTATTTCTATTTATTTTATAGTAATCTCACACATAGATCTGCTTTTATCCTTTTTATAACAGGACTTTTTCTATTCTATAATGTTTATAATATAACACATGTGATATCTTATTAAATATTTAGCATCAAACAAACAATATAATTCTTATTCTTAGTGAATAAAGATTACTTATTCAATAAAAAGATTGAAAAAAAAATGATTACACAGCTACCAATAGGTGGCGATGTGCACTAAGTAGGTTATGTAAATCGCCATTAAACAAAGAAGATCGATTCGTGGCTCGGTTGAGAAGGTGTGTTAACCGGGAACATACTCTGGGTTGCCTGAACTTACTCCCTGTTGCGTTTTTGGAACCAGGATACCTCGAGTAAGCAAGGTTTGGGTTAATCAACCGAGAGTTCAGGATATATGTGACGGTAAGTTAACCTTGCTTTCTGGAATACCCCCCTGGACATTTTTAGATTGGTGGCCACTGTTGGGATGGTTATTGTTGCAGCACGGACTGTATTCAGTGCAACACGTTTGTTTCCTGTTGTTTGTATCTGATAGTACAGGGCGGGTTTGTTGTGCTCAAAGTTAAGTGTACGCAACTATATTGACGTTAGCCGCCCATTCTATTTATAATAGAGAATAGAATGAAAATCATCACTTAAAAAGTTAAACATTATAATTAGTGGTACCAACTGGCAGGGGTATGCCACCACAAATTGACACTTACCAGTAAGGCATTTCATATAATTATAAATTAGCATGAGTGAAAATACTACAAATCATTATGAAGTGACGCACACAATTCGGAAATCCATTCTGAAAAATGTAATCAACCATTCAGAAGTGTGATTACCTTGACACTGGCTCTTTACAATGCAGAGTTGTGTAAATCTGTAGATATTAAACTGGATTTCTATTTTAATATGGCTACAGCAAGTCAAAAACAAAACATATAGGCATCTCCAGAAGGAATGCATGTAAGAAACAGCATTGACCGAAGATGAAGAGAAGTTACACAGACGGATGTGGTGTGTGCTTCAAGCTGCACAAAACAACTTCTGAATGAAACACTCCACTAGACCCTCAGCGATCTTCCTTTCATTAAAGCCATTGTCAAAGTGTTAGTTCAAAACCAGGATGACACACTCAATCATTTGCCACTGTTAATACACAAAATTACATGAAATAGACACGCAGCCTTTTTCATTAGCGGTGCACGCTCTGGATTTGATATGACGATGCTAAACAAATTATCACTTGTCACGTGTTTTAGTCTACAAATAAAATTCAACATCTCTACTCGATGTTTACGTTGTTTTTACTCCACTAAACTATCGTACAACTCGAGTTTTATTCCAAATATGAAAGGAGAAAACACAAGCAAAGACGTTATTGGAGGAGCGCAGAAACTGAACAGAGCAGGTTGAATCTACACGGTTCTCATGCTGTGCTTATATCCGCAGCGCCGCCCCGCAGCGCTTCATTGTTGATCAGTCAGTTATTGAGTCCAGATTTGTTCAGAGAAATCATGGCAGAAACCGCTCCAGCAGCTGCCGCGACTAAAGCGGCAAAGAAGAAATCTGCGGTCAAGCCCAAGAAAACGGGCCCGAGCGTCGGCGAGCTCATCGTCAAGACTGTGTCCGCGTCTAAGGAGAGGAGCGGGGTGTCTCTCGCCGCCCTGAAGAAAGCGCTCGCTGCCGGTGGATACGATGTGGAGAAGAACAACTCCCGCGTCAAGATCGCCGTTAAGAGTCTGGTGACTAAAGGCACTCTGGTCCAGACCAAAGGGACCGGCGCCTCCGGATCCTTCAAGCTCAACAAGAAACAGGCCGAGACCAAGACAAAGCCCGCCAAGAAAGCTGCTCCTAAAGCCAAGAAGCCCGCAGCCAAGAAACCTGCCGCTAAGAAGCCCAAAGCTGCTGCAGCAAAGAAGCCCGCCGCTAAGAAATCACCGAAGAAGGCGAAGAAACCAGCCGCCAAAAAGGCGACAAAGAGCCCTAAAAAGGCAACAAAGAGCCCCAAGAAGGCAAAGAAACCAGCAACTCCTAAGAAAGCAGCCAAGAGCCCAAAAAAGGCAAAGGCAGCCAAACCTAAAACAGCGAAACCTAAAGCAGCCAAGCCTAAAAAGACTGCAGCAAAAAAGAAATAAACTCTATATTTTCTCTTGTGATTTATCAAAAGGCTCTTTTAAGAGCCACCCACTAATTCACAGTAAAAGAGCATAATTTCATCGGTCTTCTGTGCAAAAATGAAAATATCATTAGCTTTTATCAAGGCAGTGTGAGAGCAAAATAACGCCCGTTTTGTTTGTGTAAATGGGTTCGGATACATAGTTTTTTGTCCAAGTGCATTATTTCCTTTTAAAATAATTAGATAAATTCATGACATCACTGTACTCTACAAGATATATTTAGTTTGAATTAATTTTATAACATTTAAACAATACATTTTGTTTTGTTGTCTTAAACCCCCAAAATGTCAGATGGTGCAACTGCCAGAACAAATGAACTGAATAGAAAATTATTTTTTAATAAACAAAAAAGAAAAACTAAATATTATGGCATAATTTAGCTCTGAAACCTTTAATTTAAACACATTTTTATAAATTTCAGTTTTAAAGCTGTTGAGATAATTGGAAAAACTTTTGTCCAGCAATTTGTATGTTCTCGAATATCAGGGTTCGGAACAGCTGCAAACATGTTTCTTTTATTATGAATTGACAAGATAATAACAGTAAACATGATAATGCTTCACCCAGAGGACTCCAACTGATCCTTGTGGCAGAGTGAAATACTGAAATTACCAGAAATACTGGTAAAAACTGCTAATTTCAAGTATGGGTAGGTTGATACACTTTTTATGTCAGGTGGTACAACTACAGTATGTACATACAACTATTTTGTACTGCCTGCCATAAAAAGTTACAAAAATTAATTTAAACACTAAAATATTATTTAACAGCTGAAACTTGTCTAAATACATTGTTTATGACTCAAAATTGTGCATTACAACAGTTTTAATTTTTTTGAAGCTTTATTTGTCAATGACCCAAATACATTTATACATTAAATGTGATTATATTGTGAACATTATTTATGAAATCTGAAGTAACTGTCCATATACGATATTAAACATGTTTATAGCTATAAACTATACGATTACACAGCTTTAAGATTGACTTGTTTAATTTTAAATCAATCTTTATAATCCTTTAGAAGCAAAAAAATGGGCCAGAGAAGTTTATTTATGTAGCAGTTTATACATAATGGTAATTCAGAGTGCCTTACATAAAAAAATAACCTACGTACGAAACAAAAATATTAAAAACAATGAAAATTAACAAATAAAAACTGAAGAAAGATTAAGTAATTAAATCGAAATAAATGCATTAAAAGGAAGCTTTTATATTAACATTTTTAACAACAATTAACATTCCATCCATTAACATATACTGTAAATTCACAATGATTATTGCTCGAATCTGATTAATCAAAGTTCAGTGTGCAATTATTTTCAGGGAAACTCACAGCTAAAGTAGTTCTAGGCAGGTCTTGACCGCGTTGCAGTTCCATATCACTTCGCCAAATGATTTCAGTTATTGTCAATAGATTTTACAGCCTACAACCGCAAAAGAAACAAAACCTACAATGACACCGGCCAAGTAAATAAATATAGTAAACAAAAGGATGAAAATGACAATTTATTGTCATAGTTTTTGCCACAAAATACGTTTTATTGTGTCCTGAAAGCTCTCTCTCTTTCAAACGTCCACACGTACTTAGTATTGACACACTTGCACAGAAACATTATGTCAGTACTGTTCTGACTAGTCAGTAAAATAGTTTAGCAACTTAAAAACTAGGCATTTCTCACCAGCAAGGTAAGTTAATAGCTGTGCGGTTCTTGAAGTCGATAAACTTATAGTTTCGCTATTAGTAGAGACAATGCTGCCGTGAGACACACAGACTGCAGTGTCTCTACTGCGTAAATAAATGTATTAACTGTTTAACCTGTCAAGGCTCAAGCCTCCGTTTCTAGTTCTGAAATGCCGTTTTGGAATTAGCAATGGAGGCTTGGGATAAGATGCGTAAGAAATTAGTTCCACACACAAGAGTGTTTTAAGGACAAAAATTTGACAAATGTCTTGAAATACAACATGGGAACAGTGTATTAAGGCGGAATAACTGACTCCGGACTGTTGAATTCTTAGAAAATAATGCACACCCAAAGTGGTAATGCGGTCACGACCCGAAGCGGTACCTCGGGTGTGCATTACATTTGACTTTGTGCAGGGACCTAGAGTATTGACAAAGTAAAGAGATAATATATAAAATAAATAAAACTGATTACAAAAAATGGCAAAAAAAAATTGCTTTACTTTCGTTTTCACTAAGTAGGGAAAAGGAAATATCTCATCTAAATATTATCTTTTTTCACAGATGACTTTATAATCTTATTATAAAGTTTTCATTACTTGTTTCTTTTTACATAGGGAAAAAGCAAAGCTTTTTGATTCAGAGGAAAATACAAGAAAATTGGGTTTCGAAGTTGGAAATTTAGACTTGTTTTATTTATTTATGACCTTTTCCAGGCATGCACAAGATTTTGACTGCATTACGTTATCTAAAAGAACCAGCGTTAGAAAGCAGAAATAAGACCTTTTATTTTGTAATATCAAAAAGGATATTAAAAGGATGTAAAAATCAAACCTGAAATCTCTGTCCAAAATGATATTGTAAAGTGACATCAAAAAATCAAATGAAGCACAGATTCAAAAAGGAAGCTCAGGCCGTTGAGAGGTACTGCTGCATGACTCATGCTTGAGGGCTGTCAGTAGCAGAAAGAGGGTTGGCTTTGGAGTTTGAAGAGAAGTTCACTGATTGGCTTGATGATGTGTTCCAACTCCAGCCAATAGGACACGGTGCGCTTTTGCTTAAAAATCTAACCACAATTGCCCATCATATCATTTTACTTCGTGTTCTAATTCACTAAGTAATATTTTACAATGAGCGGAAGAGGCAAAACCGGTGGCAAGGCTCGCGCCAAGGCCAAGAGTCGCTCTTCCAGGGCTGGTCTGCAGTTCCCCGTCGGTCGTGTTCACAGGCTTCTCCGCAAAGGCAACTATGCTCAGCGCGTTGGTGCCGGCGCTCCGGTGTATTTGGCCGCTGTGCTCGAGTATCTTACTGCTGAGATCCTGGAGTTGGCTGGAAACGCCGCTCGCGACAACAAGAAGACCCGTATCATTCCTCGTCACCTGCAGCTGGCGGTGCGCAACGACGAGGAGCTGAACAAGCTTCTGGGTGGCGTGACCATCGCTCAGGGTGGTGTGCTGCCCAACATTCAGGCCGTGCTGCTGCCCAAGAAAACCGAGAAGCCCGCGAAGAGCAAGTAAACCGACTGGAGGCGCTCTTCAAACCAAAGGCTCTTTTAAGAGCCACCCAATTTATCCCTAAGAGTGATTTTATTCCTCCCATTTGTATTTGCATTTTTGTTACTTCAGTGAATATCACTTGAGTGATACTTATGAATGTTCATGAGTGTTTGAACTCCACAATGTTAACATATCAAAATAACTGACTTTAAAAACTCTTGCGATTCCATTCGTAAATGTATATATTTCTAATTTCTGTCTCTGGCCCACCGTTCATAAATATAACTCTTCTTTTTCAGTTTGTTCTGAAGTCTTCACTAAAAGTACATGCATCCCTGGAGAATTTTTAGGCAATGCACTGCATTTAATAGATGTTGTGTTATGAAGATGTAACTAGTTTTATTAGCATGGATAAAAAATCTGAACTTATGTATACATACAAAAACAGAAAATATTTAGTGTAAGTAGCAGTACCATCTAAATTTTTATTTCTTATTTTTATCTCAACTCTTTATTGAAATCTTAAATTTGCAATCACGGGTTTTGATGAACAAATTCAAAAAATCATTTCGCCTCTTCTAACAAATGATGTTTGGGCGGGAAAGGAAACACAAAGGGTCATATCTAGTTTGAAAACAGGAGGCGCACAGCCATTGGCCAACTGTTCTTACGACAATAACCAATCGAATGTCTCTGAAGCTACACCATCCAATGAATGCATGGCAGCCTTAGCCTTAAATATACCGTGTTCAAGTGAACCGTTTATTCATTCGTGCATTACTAAGCAGCAACTGCATTAGATAAAATGGCAAGAACTAAGCAGACCGCTCGTAAATCTACCGGAGGAAAAGCTCCGAGGAAGCAGCTGGCCACTAAAGCTGCCCGTAAGAGCGCACCAGCCACCGGAGGCGTTAAGAAGCCTCATCGCTACAGGCCCGGTACCGTGGCGCTGAGAGAGATTCGCCGCTATCAGAAATCCACTGAACTGCTGATTCGCAAACTGCCTTTCCAGCGTCTGGTCAGAGAAATCGCTCAAGATTTCAAGACAGATCTGCGTTTCCAGAGCTCAGCTGTCATGGCCCTGCAGGAGGCTAGCGAGGCTTACTTGGTCGGTCTGTTTGAAGACACCAACTTGTGCGCCATCCACGCCAAGAGAGTCACCATCATGCCCAAAGACATTCAGCTGGCCCGCCGCATTCGCGGAGAGCGCGCCTAAGTCCACAGCTGCATTACTCCTATAAACCCCAAAGGCTCTTTTAAGAGCCACTTCACCGTCTCTGAGAGAATTTCTGTCATTTTTTTTTATATGTTCAAACCCGGGCTTTACATGAAAGTTTGCTGAAGTAAAATGCTTATTGTTTTCAGTCGTTCAAAATAATAAAAATAATTCAGCATAATCTGTCCAATTTCATCAAACTGATTTACTTTAAATAGTTTAAACTAGAGTGAAGAATACGTATACAAAAAAGGCTTTTTGACGTTTTCGCATATAGAACACGCTTCTACGAAGTAATTCGTTTTTCATAAAATTCTATTAAGTTTATGGTGATTGAATAATACGTTTAATACTGAGTTTTGAGCGTTAGTGGGCACTGCAGTTTTGGAATGATTTTATCAACGCTTCTTTTTGCATATATGCATATTTCAACGTATACAGTAATATATAAAATTATAGTCTGTATATCCGTGTTTACATTGAGTAATTATTTCTCCTTAATAAATAAACATTAAAATAATGCAGAATCCTCCGCGTATGTAGTCAAGGAGCTACGAAATAACTCAATATTTCACTTATCCTGAAAAAGGCGGCAAACTGAAAAAAGAACGGGTGTCTAATGTGGGCAATGGTAGTTGTTGATGGGTGTGGTTTACATTTTAAAGCTGATTGGCTTGCCTGCAAATCAAGGAACGTTTAATGTGACCAATGAAATCGTTCTATGGGTTGGTCCAAGAGGACTCACAATCACAGAAGGCCGTTCTTCCCTTTTGAAATTAGCATAGGGCAGTAAATAAAAAAGCACTCTTTACAGCCAAGCTCGTGTCTGGAATGTAAGTCCTTTAGTGGAAAAGATTCCTTTGACTATTATATATTAACTACCATATTGCTGTTTGAGGTCTTTTTTATGCTGTTAAAACGCCAAAGTACCTGGTGTTCCTCATTACATGCATTTCAAGATATTTGTGATGTCTTTGTCTCACCTTTACTGAAAATTGTTCAAAATAATCACGTTTTTTTCATACCAAGGATTATAATTGCAGTCAAATGTACATAGGCCTATGCAGTTTTGTGGCACTGAGCATCTAAAGGACAACTTTCAGCATCTTACAATGAAATGCTATGAAAATATGATTAAGACATTTATTTTAGGCTTAGAAGATGATGGTTTACAAAGGAGAACACATGTGAGACGATGAAATACATTTATTTCACACTCATTGGTATATACACTTAATTTCAATTTATTACAGAACATGTGATCCAGAACAAAACTTTGGTCTGTATGTTTACAAATTACTCAAAACAAGTGAAACCGAACAGGTCTGTAATCAAAACCAAATAAAATTGAAGAACAGAATCATTGTCAAGCTTTCACTATTGCAATAACAAACATCACAAAGATATGAAGTCACA
Organism: Zacco platypus; assembly: GCA_038088235.1. Taxonomy (NCBI): domain Eukaryota; kingdom Metazoa; phylum Chordata; class Actinopteri; order Cypriniformes; family Xenocyprididae; genus Zacco; species Zacco platypus. The sequence goes on along the minus strand of CM076085.1, from coordinate 39,719,594 downwards.
GAAGCTTGTTCTTTTAAGGTTATAACAAATCTAAATAACATGTGCCAAATAAAAGCAGAACGACACTAAAATATTTGTCATGCTTAATGACAAATATGAGTTCAATCAAAATATGCAGACAGAAATAAAAGTATGTAAAATAAATATTATGAATCTTTTAAAACATGTTAATATCAGTTTGAAGTTTCTTCCTCTGTTATGGCATTCTGACTTTGCTCTTCAGCAGACGAAACTGTGAAACACTCAAAAACATTAATTTCCAACTCTGAAAACAACAAAGAGAGAGAGAGAGATCAGACAGAAGTGTTACCTCTCGCTCTGTAACATTTGTAAAGCAGCACGACTGTCGCTACCAGATACGGACAAACTGCCAGAAGAAAACTGATGTTGAAGAAATCTGACCTGAACGTGACACTGAAAAACAGAAACACAAGCACATTATTACGCAACATTGCTCCGTGTTAAAGGCAGAGTAGAGATTAATAGAATTTTTATACTAACTACACTTGCTTTAGATTACTTCCACACACTTCTACATACTTCATTATACATCAACATTATTGTTTATGTGCTTTAATCAAAACATTAACTCTCTTTATGTCCTTAATAAGCAAACACGTCTCGGGGATGAAATGTAGGCCAAATTTCTTAAAAAGAGACTGTTATGGCATTTTTGTAATAACCCTGTACATTGATTTATGGTGATTTGTTTTAATGTTTATAAGGGGATATTACTCCTCCTAACCCTCAAAATACTGACACTGATAATCCACATTTAAGCACATTTCGATTCCATATAGCAGATTTCAAATGAAAACAAAAAACAACATTTAATCTATGGACAGTCACATTTTGGCAGGAATGTCATTTAAGGATGTTGGATATGAGGCCTAAAAGATTTCACTTGCAATTTGTTACAATACAGTTTTTAGTTTATTTTGTATGATTCGATTTGATAGAGACCTTTGTTCATGTGAGTTATGTGAAACAATAAACATTAATAATTGCTTGTGCTCCAGCACAAATAAGAGCCAGAGACTCGTATATAATAATGGTGTGTTGAATCTCATCAGATGCTCATGAATCAAATCAAATCTTCTCACCGTTACAAACTCCAGTGACTCTCACCTCTGACTGAGATCCAGCTGTGGAGTGACTGTCCTCTCTGTGTTTTACAGTAGTAGAAACCCTCATGTGACTTTGAGACAGCAGTGATCTTCTGTCCTTTCGTCTGATTCTGGACCAGTGATCCGTCTTTATAGAAATCAGCACTGAGGATCGAGGAGTTGAATCGATGTAAACATTGTAGAGTCAGAGTCTCTCCCTCAATCACAGGATCAACAGAACTCACCAGAATCACTTCACCATCTACAAACATATAAACAATGTGTGCTTAATACTGAAAATAGTGAGAATAGCAAAACAACACATAAGCAAAATACTGATTATGAATTGAATTGTACCTTATACTTCCTGTGCTTTTTATACTAGTCTTGTGTAGTCTAACCTGATCTCTCGAGAAAACACAATTCCCTTTCAAGGGAAGCTCGCGCTGCGTCGAGAGTTTGACGCAATGGGAACGCTTCGCGTAAGCGCGTGTTGAAGCACGTGTAAAATCAGTCCAATGGTGTGACGGGACGTCAGAGGCAGTGACGTCACGACCAGGAAATAAAAGGCACACTCAAACAGAACCACATTAGCTTCTGTGTCTTCAGTAGCGCTGTGTGTGGTCAAACGTCAGTCTTATTTGGTGTTGTTTGTCTACTATTCTCTCTTTTTCTGAAAATGATGGCATCTCAGCATTTCAGACTGTGTGTTCCTCCCTTCCCGCGTTATATTACGGGTGAGGATACACACAGTTTGTGTTGTTTGTTTGGGAGAAGAGCATGTACAGTCAGCACTCGAGGGTGCTGGCTGTGTGCATTGTGAGCAGTTCCCACTGCGAACGCTCCGATCCCGCTTGACACTCTTTGAGGAGGGTGCTCAGGCTCGCGTTCCCCATGGTACGGGTACACGTTTCCTTCGTGGCACCCTGAGGCTGAGGCCTGCAGTGCGCACAGGGGTTCCGGCATGGGACTTGTCCTTGGTCCTCCAAGGCCTCATCCTAGCGCCCTTTGAGCTGCTTGAGAAGGTGCCGGTTAAGTTCTTAACACTGAAGACTGTGTTCCTCCTGGCTATCATGTCTCTCAAAAGGATAGGAGACTTACAAGCTCTGTCGGTTGCCTCGTCGTGCCTGGAATTTGCGCCCGGGATGGTGAAAGCTTTTCTCTACCCCAGACCTGGGTACGTCCCTAAAGTTCCCACCATGGTGCCCAGGTCCATAGTACTGCAGGCTTTCTGTCCCCCTCCCTTCGGGGGTCCAGACCAGGAATGTAACAATCTGTTCTGCCCAGTGCGGGCATTAGATGCGTATGTCCACAGAGCTGCCCTGTGGCGCAAGACCGAACAGCTGTTCGTATGCTTCGGGTCTCCCAGGAAGGGGGCCCCGGCATCTAAGCAGAGGATGAGCAAGTGGATAGTCGAGACTATTTCATTTGGTTATGAGTCGGCCGGACAGCCGTCACCCTTGACTGTCCGAGCCCACTCGACCAGGAGTATGGCTGCCTCTAAGGCTCTGCTCTCCGGAGTATCCTTACAGGACTTTTGTGATGCGGCGGGCTGGTCCTCACCGCACACGTTCGTCAGATTCTATGACCTTGACTTGTGTTCTACTGGGACTCGGGTACTGGCCTCGTAGTACTGGGACTTTTTTCCCACACTGCAGGCATTGGTCATTATGGCGGCATGGGCATTCTCGTTCCCATTGCGTCTGACGCAGCGTGAGCTTCCCTTGAAAGGGAACGTCTCGGTTACGACTGTAGCCTTAGTTCCCTGAAGAGGGAACGAGACGATGCGTCGTTCTGCCATACTTCCGGCATGCCTTTCAGCAACTACTTCAGACTTTTGAAGCTAATGTGGTTCTGTTTGAGTGTGCTCAAACTGTGCTGCTTCATATTTTTGTGGAATGTTTTTTTATTTTTTTAGTTTTCATAGGATTCTTCTGATGAATAAAATGTTCAAAGGAACCACATTTATTAGAAACATAAATCTTTTGTAACATTATAGATGTATTTACTGTCACAATAAACAATAAAAGAATTTACAAAAACATTTTAAACAATTTAATGCATCCTTGTGGTATAAAAATATTAATTTCTTTCAAAAATAACTAAATTAATCTTAATGGACTTTTGAATATAGTACATTACATGTAATGTCAAATTAATTCATGCATTACTGCAAAAAATGTTTCAATATCAAAAATTAATTCACCTCTGGTCTAAAGATTATGACAAATTTGGTGAAGAAAAAATACAATATAAATTGTCCTGTTACTGTTGCTTGAGAAGCCATATGTTTCTTTGAGAGAGACTTAAGTCGAAGAAGTAGATGAGAACTATAACCCATAAGACTTCCGTTTATCTTTGGGAACACAAATTAAGATGTTTTTGATGAATTCTGAGGTTTTACTTTTTTATCTCCCATAGCAACAAAATTACCATTCAAGGTCCACAGAAGAAGCAAAGACATTGTTAAAATAGTCAACGTGACTACAGTGGTTCAACTTTAATGTTATGAAGAGACAAGAATACTTTTTGAGAGCAAAAACGAAACAAAAATAACAACAGTTTCTTCTCTACCCTATCAGTCTCCATCGCAGTTTCGCCTTCCGTATTCAAGCTTCAAAGAAAGAAGTGAGTAACACTTTTTCTTTAAGTTGAATAGGGAAGGCGCAAGATGTAGCATAAACCTTTTGAACTGCAAGAGTTTTACACTTTCTTTGTGCATTGAATATGGAAGGTTGTCCGGTGGAAGCTAGATGTTTTACTTCATACTTGTTAAATATATATATATATATATATATATTTTACACAAATGCATCACTTTACTTCAGAAGGCCTTTATTAACCCCCTAGAGTCGAGTGGAGTACGTTTATGATGGATGGATGTGGATGGAAGCACTTTCTTCAGCTCATATTCGTGACCCCTGTTCACTGGCATTATAAAGCTCGGATGCGTCAGGAGTTTTATTAATATTTCTCCAACTGTGTTCATCAGAAAGAAGAAAGTCATTTACATCTGATGGCTTGAGGGTGAGTAAAGCTTGGGCTAATTTTCATTTGAAAGTGAAGTAATCCTTTAAATAGCAAATAAATACAACATTATATATAATTTTTTTACATAAATATCATATGGTCCTAAGTATTCAGACCCAGAGGACATTTTATCAGGCCTCTTAAACTGATGGTGCTTAATAAAGCGTGGTTCCACACACACACACTAACACACATATATATATTAATGAATACTTGTAATAAATGTATAATTTTTGCAACGTTCTTTGGGAGGCAGTTCTGATATTTCCTGTATATATATATATATATATATATATATATATATATATATATATATATTTCAGTATTATTATGTTTTCTGATGTATAATTTATGTTGTTTCTTTACCGACCACGCCCACTTGTTAAATGAGATTGAACAGGTTCGGACAGGAAAATAAGTGAGAAACAGTTTTCTTACCGTTTCGCTGTCATTTATGGATAAAACTTGTGTTTAAGCGTGTAAGGAAACACAAGATAAATGTTTAATAAGTGTAATATCATAGGATACAAGAGCCAACAGGATTTTTGTATATTTTTGTGGTTTAATTAAACTTGCACTTGTTTACGGATTTTAGACGTGCTTCTGTGACGAGTAAAACCCCATTTTTCCTGCCACTGTAATACCAGTGAAGTTAATCTAGGTCTTTGCTTCTACAATATTTATACACACATGAACATTGGAATCATCTTCCTGACTCCTGATCGCATTGTGCTGTCTAGAAATATTGAGAGTAGCAGTAATGAAGTCCCCAGTGGCTTTAGTTTTGTATCACAAAATCTAACCCACCACCAAACCAAACCATACACGTTTTGAAAAGATTCAAAGCTTTTTCAAAAATCCAGACGCTGATTCGATTAGTTTGTTCTTCATTATAGCTCTCTGTGCCCAGCTCCATTTGCGTCTAGATGAAATGCGCAGATGACAACACAATTAGGCCTATTATCTTGTTCATGACACAGACGAGTCTGCATGTAGATGAACAGCTGCTGTCTGGTCATAACAGCCTGAAGACAAGCTCAAAACAGTGGAGATGGGAGTGGACTTCAGGAGGAACCCCTCTATCACCCCCTCGTAGGTTCCTTTCTCCCAGAACCTGAAGTGGGACACTTTTCTAGAAAAAGGCCTAGCAGTGGTTGTAGGCCTTCCTGTGCCAAGTTTAACCTGAACTGCTGATTCAGTTTTCATTGAGTCTGTCCTATTCCCCTGAGTTACTGTCTTGTATGGCTCAGCTCCTAAACTCAACGGAAAAACATTACAACAGACACTCAGGACAGCTGACAGAATCATTGGTTCACCATCCAGAACTTGTACTTCCAGAATGAGGAAATGGAGAGACAGCGTATTCATTGAGCAGTCTCTTTCCAACCTCTTCATGCTGTAAACACGGTACCAGGTCCGTAATTACATAAATATGATCCTCCTTTCATATTTAAAAGTCTTGATGGAACATTAACAGTCAACCGACGTAAGTGAAGAGACACCAGAACGGTTTTATGTACTTGACTGTGAGTAAGGGGAGGCTTCAAATTTTGTCATGTCAGTTTCAGGTGAAAAATAAGTTTGAAGTTTAGAGCACCATCCACCAAAGCAAATACAATCCATATTATATTCAATTCCTTATTTTTTTTTTGCCTTTATAATTACGAACACATTTCTATACCTTTTCTGGGAACACAGCTTGACTCAGACAAGAGACCAATGTGCTCAAGTTAATGATGGGTTAAAATCATTGATCATGGTTTCATAACAGGCCTAAGAATGAGAAAATGTTCTTTGTACTGAGAGAGTAATGATATTGCAGACATTTTGATTGTTTCGATCTTGATTGTCACTTGGAAACCTCACTATTATCCGATATATTGAAACTATTGAATGTGTGAAATGCTAGTTTTATTGTATTTCAAACAGATCTGCACTGACAATTTCTATAAAACAAAATATCAAGTTTAAGAATAGTACTAACGGAATACATATATACATAAAAAAGCCAAGTCCCTTTATGATGCTCATTTTAGATGGAATATCTTCAATAATGAATCAACTGATCTAATAGAAGGTTTCCAAACTTTTGTGAGCTGGGTCCTTCCCTTATAAGATTAATATATTCTCAGTTAGAAAGCCTGCCCTCAAATACCACAGAACATTTATGAATCTAACAGAAAAAGTTAATGTAAAATCAAAATTGATTAATTTTACCTGGATTGTGGAAGTACTACACAACTTCAAGTAGAGAACTTAATATGGTACAACAGGTAACGGTGCAGAAAACTCTTTTAAAAGACAACATGGATGGCTCTTAAAAGAGCCTTTGGATTTGCTGATGATACACTGCTTTACTTCGAGCTGGTGTATTTGGTCACGGCCTTAGTGCCCTCAGACACGGCGTGTTTGGCCAGCTCACCGGGCAGCAGCAGACGCACGGCGGTCTGGATCTCTCTCGATGTGATGGTGGAGCGCTTGTTGTAGTGAGCGAGACGAGACGCTTCACCGGCGATCCGCTCGAAGATGTCGTTGACGAAAGAGTTCATGATTCCCATCGCCTTGGAGGAGATTCCGGTGTCGGGATGGACCTGCTTCAGGACTTTGTACACGTAGATAGCGTAGCTCTCCTTCCTGGACCTCTTGCGCTTCTTTCCACTCTTGCCGGCGGTTTTAGTGACGGCCTTCTTCGAGCCCTTCTTGGGTGCGGACTTGGCTGGTTCAGGCATGATGATTCGTTCAAAGATACTCAACGAACAATACAACAGTGAACCTACCGGCGGTGTTTTATATACTGCCCTATGCTAATTTCAAACGGGAAGAACGGCCTTCTGTGATTGTGAGTCTTCTTGGACCAACCCATAGAACGATTTCATTGGTCACATTAAACGTTCCTTGAGTTGTAGGCGAGCCAATCAGAAGCTTTAAAATTTAACGGACCACATCAACAACTACCACCCCCCAATTCACTTCCTGTGTTTCATTTCCCGCTTTTTTTTCGGAATGATTGAAATACTGTGAATGTCATAGTTCTGAGACTACATACGCAGAGGATGTTTTTTTTTTTTTTAAATGTAATCCAGAAGCAGAGTCAACGTATTAAGTACTCAATGCAATTCACTATAATTTCATAGACTAGGCTTTATATATTGTTATATACATATACGAATGCAAGAACAAGCGATAAATTGCAATACTTGTGGAAATGAATGGGGTTTAATTAAACGATAGTAACTTTATTAAACGTACTCGCACAACAGTAATTTAAGATTAAAAACAGGACTAGTTCAGCAAGTTCTTGTAAAGTGACCATACATCCGTAAAAAGAAAAAAAATGGATAGCCTTTTACGGAGTTAATGAAGTGGCTCTTAAAAGAGCCTTTAGGGTTTGTAGGGGTAATACAGCGGTGGATTTAGGCGCGCTCTCCGCGAATGCGGCGGGCCAGCTGAATGTCTTTGGGCATGATGGTGACTCTCTTGGCGTGGATGGCGCACAAGTTGGTGTCCTCAAACAGACCGACCAAGTAAGCCTCGCTAGCCTCCTGCAGGGCCATGACAGCTGAGCTCTGGAAACGCAGATCGGTTTTGAAATCTTGAGCGATTTCTCTGACCAGACGCTGGAAAGGCAGTTTGCGAATCAGCAGTTCAGTGGATTTCTGATAGCGGCGAATCTCTCTCAGCGCCACGGTACCGGGCCTGTAGCGATGAGGTTTCTTAACGCCTCCGGTGGCTGGTGCGCTCTTACGGGCAGCTTTAGTGGCCAGCTGCTTCCTCGGAGCTTTTCCTCCGGTAGATTTACGAGCGGTCTGCTTGGTTCTTGCCATTATTTCAAATAACTCAACTTAGTACTTCTTTTACGAGTACAAATGAGTAATCACGGCACTAGAACACGGCGCATATTTAAAGCATAATGCTGCCATGCGCCCATTGGACGGCGTAACTTCAGAGACATTCTATTGGTTATTGTCTGTCTATGGCTGTGAGCCTCATGTTTTCAAAAAAGAAGTGACAGTTTATGGTTCCCGCTCAAACAGCTTTGTTTGTCTGGATATGAAATAGGCGAAATCACTCTAAAATGTGTTTATCAGAAACCGTGATTTTTTTTTTTTTAAATCTTATTGAATATGCAGAGTTGGACTTGTGGAACTGTAAAAATTGTGACTATCATAACGTTAAATATATTATTTATCTTTTTTTATATATACATAAATATACCCGTCGGAGTCTCATTAGCCATGCTAATGGAAGCATGCATTTTCATAAGTTCATAAAACACTTAAGTACAGTGCAACTGTAAGAAATTTTTCTAAGAGTGATATTTTAATGAAATGTTTTTCTTTAAATCAACACTGAAGTGACTTCAGCTGAAATGCCCAATTTCTCTTCAATGTAAGGCTGATTTGAATTGTTTTGTATCTTGTCTTCATGAATTGAGTGTTCTTTTACTCCATCTGAAATACATATGTAAATACATATCTTATGGTATTATGCTTTATAAATCACGCAGCTTTAAATGCAAATAAAAATCGGACGAATGGAATCACTCTCATGGATAAATTGGGTGGCTCTTAAAAGAGCCTTTGGTTTGAAGAGCGCCTCCAGTCGGTTTACTTGCTCTTCGCGGGCTTCTCGGTTTTCTTGGGCAGCAGCACGGCCTGAATGTTGGGCAGCACACCACCCTGAGCGATGGTCACGCCACCCAGAAGCTTGTTCAGCTCCTCGTCGTTGCGCACCGCCAGCTGCAGGTGACGAGGAATGATACGGGTCTTCTTGTTGTCGCGAGCGGCGTTTCCAGCCAACTCCAGGATCTCAGCAGTAAGATACTCGAGCACAGCGGCCAAATACACCGGAGCGCCGGCACCAACGCGCTGAGCATAGTTGCCTTTGCGGAGAAGCCTGTGAACACGACCGACGGGGAACTGCAGACCAGCCCTGGAAGAGCGACTCTTGGCCTTGGCGCGAGCCTTGCCACCGGTTTTGCCTCTTCCGCTCATTGTAGTTTACGATTGTAAGTCCTATGCTGTACAAAGCAACTTGTTTATCTGGTTAGCTGTGTTATGACTTTTAAAAGAAAGCGTGCTAGTCTTCTATTGGCTGAAGTCTGAACATATAATCAAGCGAATCAGTGAATTTCCCTCCAAACCCCAAATCCAATCATCTTTCTGCTACTGACAAAGCCCTGATCACATGGTAGGACTGTTCTCAGCTAGGCTACTGTTTAACCGTGCCATAGTTTCATTTAATGTATTTCTTTATTTAAATACTTAATTTCGTCCGTTTTTATTTCTTAATTTTCATTTTTTTTAAAAAAATATTTATTCAGTACAATTTTTGATTATAAGGCAGGTTGAATTGCCATTTTTGTTTTAATTTTTGTCTAAGCATAAATTAAAGTCTGTTCCTTTCAGAATTTACTGGTATTTAAAAATATAAATGTCTACACACTAAAGATGCTCACATTATCATCAAATTTAGATCTCTAAATTTACTTGCACAAGAACAAAGTGGCCATATTTTGCTGTAACTTGATAGTGTGAATCTAATGGCACTTTAACTGTAGAAGACAGATGAAATAATACTCTTTACTTTAATTAGTGGGTGGCTCTTAAAAGAGCCGTTTTGATAAATCACAAGGAAAAAAGGGTGAATTTATTTCTTTTTTGCTGCCGTCTTTTTAGGCTTGGCTGCTTTAGGTTTCGCTGCTTTAGGTTTGGCTGCCTTTGCCTTTTTTGGGCTCTTGGCTGCTTTCTTAGGAGTTGCTGGTTTCTTTGCCTTCTTGGGGCTCTTTGTTGCCTTTTTAGGGCTCTTTGTCGCCTTTTTGGCGGCTGGTTTCTTCGCCTTCTTCGGTGATTTCTTAGCGGCGGGCTTCTTTGCTGCAGCAGCTTTGGGCTTCTTAGCGGCAGGTTTCTTGGCTGCGGGCTTCTTGGCTTTAGGAGCAGCTTTCTTGGCGGGCTTTGTCTTGGTCTCGGCCTGTTTCTTGTTGAGCTTGAAGGACCCGGAGGCGCCGGTCCCTTTGGTCTGGACCAGAGTGCCTTTAGTCACCAGACTCTTAACGGCGATCTTGACGCGGGAGTTGTTCTTCTCCACATCGTATCCACCGGCAGCGAGCGCTTTCTTCAGGGCGGCGAGAGACACCCCGCTCCTCTCCTTAGACGCGGACACAGTCTTGACGATGAGTTCGCCGACGCTCGGGCCCGTTTTCTTGGGCTTGACCGCAGATTTCTTCTTTGCCGCTTTAGTCGCGGCAGCTGCTGGAGCGGTTTCTGCCATGATTTCTCTGAACAAATCTGGACTCAATAACTGACTGATCAACAATGAAGCGCTGCGGGGCGGCGCTGCGGATATAAGCACAGCATGAGAACCGTGTAGATTCAACCTGCTCTGTTCAGTGTCTGCGCTCCTCCAATAACGTATTTCCTTGTGTTTTCTCCTTTCATATTTGGAAAAAAACTTGTAAGATTGTTTTTACTTAACTAAAATATATATACATAATTTATCAACTGTATTTGAAGACTAAAACACGCTACAATGAACATTTTTCTGAGCACCGTCATATCAAATCCAGAGCGTGCACCGCTATTGAAAAAGGCTGCGTGTCTATTTCATGTTATTTTCTGTATTGACAGTGGCAAATGATTGAGTGTGTCATCCTGGTTTTGAACTAGCACTGACAATGGCTTTAATGAAAGGAAAATCGCTGAGAGACTAGTGGAGTGTTTCATTCAGAAGTTGTTTTGTGCAGCTTGAAGCACACAAGACATCTGTCGGTGTGCGAATCATGTTCATCTGCAGTTACTACTTCCCCTCACATCTATCTCTACCTTATGCCTTCAGAATACCAGAGCGAAGCCCAAACACAGTGTTCAGTGGGTCAATTCCAGCACAGACACACATTGATGAATCAGAACCCAAACATAAACAAATAAAAACAATAGGCTTTTTTTGTAAAGATCTGCGGAAGCTAGATATTTTACTTTTTAACTTGTTAAATATGGATATTTTTTTTTTACACAAACGCATCGCTTCATGGTCAGACGTGCTTTTTTACCCGACCGGAGCCGTGTGGTGTATGTTTTTGAACATAAACATGAAATAAGAATAAGAAAGAAGTTATTGATTGGATGCAAAACTTCCTGCTTCAAATGCAATCAAACTAATGATGTTAACAAAGAAATCAGACAATGCAACGGAAATTTAGCGATGTCCCCACAGTTGTGGTCTTGACCGGTCTTGAAATAAAATCCTGAGTCCAAGACAAGACCAAGACCTTCAGTAAAAAAAAAAGGGTCTTAAGACCGGTGTGGAGTACTACTCGTTGGTCCCGTTCACTGCCATTATAAAGCTTGGATGTGTCAGGATATTTATTAACATATCTCCGATTGTGTTCATCAGAAAGAAGAAAGTCAAATACATCCAGGATGGCTTGACGTGAGTGAAGCTTCGGGTAATGTTCATTTTGAAGTGAACTAATCCTTACGCTTATGTGCATGCAGTGCTGAAAATTGCAAGATGAAATTGAAATTCCCAGATGACATTCTTGTGTTGACTGTTTATAGTCTCTGATATTGCACAAAAAGGGAACAGCTCCAACTAGATTTTCCAACTAAAGTTTAGAACAGTTTCAAAAGATATGATACAATGGTTTAACTTAATTACTGAACATAGATCCATTATGTGTTGACCGTTTACTAAAAAGACAACTTTTTAAAAGCATGGTTTACAAATTATGGTTTATTAGGGTTCTTGGATCAAGTTAGATGCATGGCCTTCCAGCTATTATACCAAGCTGCAATTTTTGACATTTCCAAATCGAGAGGTACTGTAACATACCAATAAAAATGTGCTTCAAAAAACTGAACAGCAGTCAAGAACACTAATATGGCAAGTAGGAAGCACGTTTGTGCTACTATATTTACTATATAGTGGTATTATATTTATTTTAATTGTGTAGCTCAAACAGAGGATTTACAGTATTACCCTATAGCAACAGCAAGGTCATGGGTTTGATTCAGGGAAATAAATGTATACCTTGAATGCATTATAAGCTGTTTCAGATAAAATCATCTGCCAAATCTACTCTACCTGGGGTGAACCAAAAATAACTAACTGAGCCAAACAGGTGTTATGAAGTTTGCAGATTTATTTAAAAAAATAAAAAAGATGAGGGCAGAAATCAATTTGCATATGTGTGGGATGCTGACTGTAATGAAGGGGTACGTGACAATGCGGGTGTGGTTCCACGTGCAGGCTTTATTAATAAAAAACAAAACAGCAAGCAGGAATAATGCAGGATAGGCAGATATGTGGTGCAGGTAACAGGCAATGGTCAGGCAGAAAACGTTCAAAAATGATGTCCAGGCAGAAGGTTCAAGAGACAGGCAGCAAAGGGTCGTAAAGAGGTAATCCAAAGGGTCAGTAATAACGCTCAGAAATGTAACCACGGGGAAAACAAGACCTCGCAATGTGTGCAGGTAACAGAGACTCTTAAATATGGTCCAGGTGATGAGCCGCAGCTGGCTGAGGTAATCAGTGCCAAGGTAAACGGAAGCCTGCGCTGCGTTCACTACATCAACTGCATATGACAACAGTTAAAGTTATTATTTTTGTTTTGTTTTTACACACAAAAATATTGTCACTTCATAACATTAACGGTGAACCACTGTAGTCGCATTGACTATTTATCAATGTTTTTACTACCTTTCTGGATCTCAAAAGGTGCAATGCCGTTACTGCCTAGTGGTTCAGAAACCCTCGAATTTCATCAAAAATATCTTCATTTGTGTTCCGAAGATGAACTAAGGTCTTACAGGTCGAACGACATGAGGGTGAGTAATTAATGACAGAAATGTCATTTTTGGTTGAACTAACCCTTGTTTTTCTTTCCTAGTGTACATTTATAAAAGCTACTTAAATGCCCTAATTGAACTAAGACCCAATCCTGACTTAGTCTAAGCCCTGTCTGTGAAACCGGGCCAATGTTTTTTTATTTCTTGTGTACATTTTTATGACTAGTGTAGATTATTTAGAACACTTTGAATTGCCATTGTGTATATTTTGTGCTGTATAAATAAAGTTTAACTACTCAACACTACTGTTTTTAAGCAATACTAATACTACTATTAATCATAATAATGGTGTGTGACTAAAAGTTAAACAAGTCAGGCTTGAAGCAGAATAACTTTATTATTTACTGCATGAATATCTACACAGATAATTTGGATTTCATCAATAAAACATTCTCACATCAATATCAACATAGAAATGTGTTAGCACAACAATATATACTGTGCTGTTAACATTTCAGAAAGCCAATGACAATCAATTAGAACCCATCACAATATGGTTGTGAGGTCTGGGGCCGCTCACAAACCAAGAGTTCACTGGGACCAACACCAAATAGAGACTCCACAGGCAGAAATCCAAAAAAATATATATACCGAGTACATTGGAAAATTCCAAACAATGTCTGCAAAGCAGTACTTACTAATAATTAAAATGAAAAAAAAAAAAAATCCTATCTAATGACATCACAAAGCCCTATCTGACTCGAGAGAGAAGCCCCCTTAATCATAACTTAGTGTAACGAGGTTAAAATGGTTTTATTTCACAAGATTTTCCTGTTAATATGCATTCAATATTGCTCTACAATTGTTTAAACTAATGTTTCTAAAAATACATTGAAAAGGGGTCTGTAAAGAGGTGATGCCCCCCCCCCCCTTTTTACAACAAAGTGGTTCAGGCCAGGCAGCCATATCTGCCGTATAGCTCTCTAAGCGGTCTTTTCTGTCTTTCTCTCGAACGAAAGAGTGCTACTGAGCTGAAGCTAGCGTGAAGGCCTGTCTATATAAAAATAAATTCTTTACGCAGACCCAATCCGGCGATCTCTTGTCGTTCTTCACACATATTCAACACAACGCAGAGCGGAGAAGCATACACATAGCTAAACCCTAAAACAAAACCTCAATCACAACAAATCAAATTAAATTAAAACATGCACAAAAAAATGTTTTCTGTCCCTAAACAGAAAATAAATTGTGAGTTTGAGTATGCAGACCCTTCTGCTTGTTTAACTCTGATATTTTCAGCTGATGTTTAGCTCTGTTGAAGCTGTTGCTGTCTCATCGCATGCGTTTTCACACGTCCAAGGCTTGTTGTCACTTTGCTGTTTGTTTTGTTTCCAGGAACACTTTAAGCAAATGTTTTCACTTACTGTAGCACCCTGATACTGAGTGTTTTGGCTCAGTGGCTATCTAGCAGCTCCACCCCTGACAGCAACATAGTTTACACATAGGTTTAATTCAATTCAAAATTAAGAGAAGAGGAGGAAACTGTACTTGAGTATGTGGCAGTATTGAGGAAACTGGCTTATGATTGTCATTATAGAAAAAAATTGTCATTATAAGAAAAATTGACAGTTGCTTCGGGATAAACTGGTATGTGGAATAAATGATGACCATATGCAACATAAACTGTTGGCAGAAGCATATTTAAAGAGTGGAAAACCCAAAAATGAAAATTCTGTCATTATTACTCAGCCTCATGTCGTTCTACACCCATAAGACCTTTGTTCATCTTCAGAACACAAATGAAGCTATTTTTTGATGAAATCTGATGGTAAGACAATTACCGTTTTTCTCGATTCCTTAAACACATTTCAGGTCAAAATGAAGCTCTCTTCTCAAACCCATTCAATCTTGCTGAAAAACCGAACTTTATCATCAGACATGACACACAAGCCCTCAAACACACATACACACTACAACGTAGTCTTATACACTGGTGAGATAAATTCAAAACAATACTACAAAAACCAAAAACAAAAGCCAGTAATAAGTTAAGTTGCATGTGGTTCTCCCCGAAACATTTCACATGATGAAGACAAGTGTATACATTTGCACATTTTTTTTTTATTCCCTAATGTACTGTACAATACACCAAAGAACAACACAAAATACACTGCCCCAGCATCCCGTCTTTCCATTCCATCGTCTCTGTGTCCTACAGAGATAGAAGTACTGATCTCTGTAACTGCAAAACATGCTTTTTACAAAATGGAAGCAGACAGAAACTCTATCTGTATGTGAGACAATTTGATGCATCTCTTTTCATTACAGTAGTAGCGCAACTGCTACAGGACATGTATGTGTTGTAACAGAGTACAGCATTCAAAGTAACAGTAGAGTACACTGAGGTTCCTCCCTGAAGATTCATATGATTGAGGCGATGGTGAAGAAACTTTTTGCTGTACTCATTGCCCAGCCTGCCTCATAGTCATGGACAAGGACATGCTCAAGAAGTTGCTCGAATTTCATCTGAGACTCCTTGTCTACTTGGTCCTCATCCTCCTCCTCTTTCTCCACTCCTTACTGATCTTGCTCATCCTCATCCTCATCCTCCTCCTCTGGTGTCCTCGACCTTTTCAATCACGTCTCTCTGGATCCATTGTTCCAAAACTGAATGAACTAACTCAAGCTCTTTTATTGAAGGTTCTGATTGGTGTGTGATAAATTTTGACTCTTAGTGTTTCTACCTAATTGTGTGCTAATTGAGCTCAAGCTACACTGACTTGAGTGAACAATATTGAATGCTAGTGCTTTCTAAATGACAACATGGTGTAGATGAAGTATTTTATCTATCCTATATAGAAAACAATTGTAAAATTACTTTGCTTACTATAAAAGCCAGAAGTGTTTTGAGGCATCATGGCCTACATAACAGTGATTACAAGGGTCAGAGGTTTCTGAGAATTTAGTCTGGCCACTAAGCATATTTTGGTGGTAGTTTTCCACTAGACAACAGGTGGCTGTATAATGAATAAAATTTCCGCTTGCCTCCGGGGAGTGATGAGTGTTTTTGATACAATGTATCATTTCGCCTATGAGAAAGGGCTGACCATCAATTTGTAGAATTCCACCATGAGAAGTTAAGTAAAAAAAAAATGTAGAGTAGTTGGCAATCGACCAACCTACATAAGCAACACCTGCAGTTTAATTGGTGGAGTGACATTGGTGAAAATGTTAGGGAGTACTGAGAGGCTTCAAGAAGAGAAAGGGAGGCGAGTGCCTGTAAATGAGACCATGGAAAAGAACTGTAGGAGTGGATCATACCAGAGAATTACACTACTCTGTTGTGAAAGTATATTCACTGTTACAGCACACTATATCTTGCATTCTCATCATTTACGATGCATGGTGTAGTTTAAGGAGAGACCCCTGATATGAGTGTAAAGCGCTTTGGGTGTACAGTAGTACATATGAAAGCACTATAAATGCCTTATTTATTTTATCTATTGCTTTAGTGAGAAAATGACAGAGATTGTCTTTAGTTTTAGAGGCCTGAATAAAGAGTTGAGCTCATAGTTGTGGTTCGACTTTTGCTCTGTTTTTTGCTCTGTGGTTTTAACCAGAGTAGAGGAAATGTTAATGCTTTTTCTGCATCCTTACTTTCATAAGCTCAAAATACTCTAAGAGCAAAAGATTCACATACCTCCCCTTCTTTGAAATCCATCTGTGTTCAGGAAGGCCTGAATGAAGCACTTCTCACTTCTGAATGCTATGTTGTCCCTTGTCATGTTCTCTCCTCCTTTTATAAAAGAAACACATTTTACATTTTGTTGTAGTGAATCATCAGTCCATCCAATCTGAATCACTTTAGATCTTGTGTGTCGTTTGTGTTTGACAGTATGCAATTCACTTTAAGTCTTTTCTATGTGTTGGTGTTCATATTAAGCCTCTGACAGTTTGAATGTACTAAAAGAGAAGTGAAAAATACTAAATTTTACCCGTTTATTTTCTTCATATTTCTATAAAAACAATCTCACTGGGCTTTGATTATGGGTTATTGTTGACAAATTGCAAAGTCTTCCATGTGAAATATGGTGATATGGTGACAGAAGCGGTTGCAGATTTTTAACTGGTCCTAGGCTATTACTGATGTCACATTTTTAACAAACATAAAATAAACGGAAAATATAATGTCTCTTCGTGGTTTCACTTAGTATTCACTGGACTGCCCCCCCACCCCCTTCTTGAAGTGTTAATGCCCGTTTAACAGGAAGTGTCTGTTTTAGCACACAGCACTGTTAAAACGGTGCATTAATGTGACAGTATGGGGTCCAGCGCACTGCCTCTCATACTCTGTGAGTATTTTAATCACATTTTATACTGTTTCTGTTTTCTGTACAATGCATTTAGCTGAAGATAAAGTAATGGTTGTGCTCTGGAAGCGTCTGAATTCAGTCTCACTGTTATTGTTGTTTATTGTTCAAATTCAGTGTGATGTGAAGTGTTGATCAGATGCAGAGTTTTAGAAAACATGCATTTATCTGTGCTGCATGTGAAAGATGGAGGCGCTCTGTACAAATTGTTGCTTTCATGTACTTTGGCTTGTTTTTTGTTGCAATTCTCGTTCTTCCTAATTCAAGTAGTTCAGATTAAGTTGTGTTGGGCCCCGATCAGACGCAACGTGTTTTTACAGGTCTGGAAACGCAAGGCACACTGCACTGCCTTTTTTTGGTTGATTTTATAAAAAAAGAGCAGTGCACTGTGTTTTTTATGTTGCTATAGGCAACTCCTGAATCAGCTGTCCTGTCAGTGTAGTGCGTGCGCTCTTTGGTTTGCTGTTAAACTGTCATATTAGGAGAAACTTAAAATTGCTTTACAAGCAAAGGACACTTGCTCTGACCTTGAACGAGGGTGAGAGGTGTAAACATTGATGGTAGTTGCGATTTGTAAAGTCGTTCAGCTCCGGGTAACCCGCGTCAGCACAACGGAAGGCCCGTCTCTCAATTCATTTGATTGGACAATGAAAAAAACACGAATGACATCGGGCACTTTTCTGCTCAGAGTTGCTTTTTTGTCAACTTTAGGTGCTCAGAGCGCTCTTTCAAAAACACAAGCCCGGGGTGCATAAACTGCGCACAAAACGCTAATCAGTGCCAATAGAAAACACTTTGAAAAAGGCGCCTCTCACTGCAAAAAATGCTTTCTGTCTGATCGGTGCCGTTTATATGCATTTTTGTTGTATGTTGCTGTATCTTTAAATAAACTCTCCATCAGAGGCTCAGAGAGATTGAGAACAGTGACCGAACACTCCATCAGCTTCTCTGTCACTTTTTATTAAAAACGTCTGAATTTCACTGCATAATATATCAAACTAAGTGGCTTCTGCCAAAAAATGATGCTCGAGCTTTTCTCTGAATTAATTTCTTTTTTTAATGAGACACTTTTTCAGTTCTTTTTAATCAGTTGATCTTAGTGTCACATTTAGTGGATATATGAAGTTACTCACGATACAGCACTACCCTCGAGTACCTTATTGCTTTTAAATAACGGTTACCACACAATATAAATATTAAAGCCAAAAATATGTATCAATGCAACTTTCATGAAGTAAACTTCTAAAAAAAGCCTTCTTTCCGTCGGAAAAAATAGTCTCTGACAGCAACCGAAGTTAAATTATTATGTCATTAAATGGCGGCAAAGACTGTTTTTATGAGTGTGTCAGTTAGCGATGACTTTTGCATTGAACGACTGAATTGTTGTGAACACAGAACAAGACGCAACTGACAAATGCTTTGATGAGCTGTCAGTCACGGGAAAACCTCTTAACTATAAAATGGACAAGATAATACATTAGACATAAACAGATTTTTTTTAATAGACTCACCTGAAGGAAAATGCTAAATCTGAATGCAGGTAATGAACTCTCTCACTCGATCTCTTTCTCACAATACTCTTATACAGCAAGCTTCAATGAAAGAAATAAATTGAGAACATACAGTTTACGTTACAGAGTGGTTGATAATGGCAGTGCCGCATTAAGCCTTTGCGGGGCCCTGGGCTAAAGCCGTCAAATTAATATCTTTTAATCTTTGCTGTTTTCTGTTACTGCCTGAACTTCACATTATTTGTAGCTCAGCCATCCATAAATAATTGCAGTAAGATTTGTACTTAACCGTCTCCTTTAATGTGTTAGCTAATTGTTTGCTGAAATGAACTTTCAAATTCTGTCAATTTTATCATGAAATACTGCGCCACTGTCATATTTTCTTACTGGTCGTATGCCTACAAGCGTGTCTGTTGTGGTTTGGGTGTGTGATGATAAAGGTGCGTTTTAAAATTCAAAAGAGAATTGCTTCGGGCCCCCTAGTGTTCGGGGCCCAGGGCTGCAGCCCATGTTGCCCATTTGGATAACGCTGCCTTCGCTAAGGGCAGAGGTGTAATGTAACGTAATAATGTAAAGTAATAATTCTTTGTTACAGTACTTGAGTATTTTTGGGGAGAATCTGTAATTTACTTGAGTTTTTATATTTCTGTCAACTTTTACTTTTACTCCACTACATTTCCTAAATAAAATATATACATTTACTCCAATACATTTCCCCAAAGTATTTTTGTTACTTACTACAAAATAAAGTGGGAAGAACACAGACTGCAAGCATGTGCAAACAAATGCTCACACAACCTCGGTTGAATTTATTTTTTGGGTTGCGTCAGTTGCTGGAGTGGCTGAGAACAGTGCGGTACGAGAGCGACCTCTAGAGGCGAAATAAAAACGATCACAGATGCCTCGAGTTTGTTTTGACACGTGACGTGAGGCTGCCGCTGCACAGAACTATGGGACCCTTCCAGAACGGTTTTAAAACATAGACAACAAAGCGGTGTGATATACAGTACACTACAGTATATGTTTTCATATCACTAAAGTAATTATTTTGTTGACTAGATGCTGCATTAATGGAGAACAGCAGTATGTTTGCCGTTTACAGTAGTACCTCAAGCGGTTAAAACAATGTGACAAAAACACCAACTGTTTAATGTCACGATTGATATGATCTATTTGCATTAGTTTAT
Source organism: Zacco platypus (assembly GCA_038088235.1). NCBI lineage: Eukaryota > Metazoa > Chordata > Actinopteri > Cypriniformes > Xenocyprididae > Zacco > Zacco platypus. The sequence continues at coordinate 39,699,604 of CM076085.1, read as the reverse complement.
ATCCGTTTGTTGGATTTTATGCATTGGTTATCCAGCGAAGATGCATATTTAAATTGTATTCTAATCATGCAGCCGACAGAAACATAACAAATCAGAAATGTATTCGGTTTCAGTTCTTTTTTTTTTTTTTATCGATTAGATAATCATCCAGTGTTCTAAAATAGAAGCAAATAACGAGTGAAAGTATACTTTGTGCAAAATATGGCCATTTTAAGCATGATTGTTTGGATTTAAATTAAATGGTAACTCTGTAGAGACAAAGAGTCCATTTGTAAGATTAAAGGTTAATAAGTGTTGTTCATTATTAATTTCAACATTTACATTTTAACATTTAAGTTGCCTCTTACATTAGTTATAATGTACTATGAATTAACACGAACGATCAAGGTATAATTAATATATTAGTATTTTTTATATTTAAAACTTATAATAAACATTTTGCCTTTTTTATTCAAAACAAACAAAATGTAAGAAACAGAGTTAAAACTGAACACAATCTTGCTGCTCGAACTGTGCATAGAACAATTTTTAATAATATTTTCTGCTCCTTTTATTTTGCATTTACTTGTAATTTGACTTTCAATACTTAAGTATGTTTAATGTAAAAAAAAAATACTTTTCATACTTAAGTACAATAAATATGACATACTTTAAAACTTTTACTCAAGTAATATTCTAAACAGTGACTTTAACTTCTACCAAAGTCATTTTCTGGTTAGAGTACTTTATAGACCATTGGCTAAGGGTGGTGTGATTCACAGGACCGCTGGGTGTAGTGGTTATAGTCGTGTTTTATTGTGAATAAAACACAGTTATTGACCAATCAGAAACAAGTACAGGAACTAATCGTTTTATAAAAATACATAATGCAAATATATTAATGCATTTTTAAATTTAAAGGTGTTTCAAAAACCAATATAACATGCATGTTCTCAACTTAAAGATCTCATAAAAGAACTATACTTAGACCTTGTTTTGGGTCCTTTTCTGGTTCACTTTCTAGTTCACTTTAAAGGAACTTGTGTTGGTTTATTTAAGTTGTACAAATGTCCAAATGATTTTTTTTTAAATGTCCAAATGATTTTTTGGGCCTCTATAGTCACAATTAATTTGATGGTTCCAATGTGAAACAGGAAGTGATGTTGTGTGTCTCAAACACTTTGACCTAATTGGGTTTGGACTTCTGAAGCTTGTTTTGTTCCAGTGAAGCATCAGTGGTGTGAAACATTAATCATATTAACGTTAATATTTGCTTGTAACGTGTGTATTCGAGTGTCTTTACAAAGACAATTTTTGTGTACTGTCATTACTGTCGCTTCTTCCCTGGACACGCATACCATAACACAGGGGAAGCAAACAGAGGGAATAATACAAAGTAAATATGGATCATAAAAAGAAATAGAAAAACAAAATACAAGAAGAACGAGCAAAGCTTCAGAAACAAATAAAAAAAAGTGAAGGATTGCAGAAGCACTTCTGAAAACCAGTCTGACATTACATTAGTTGATGAGAATAACATCATATGTTTAATGTTGTGAAGCTCAGTGGTTCAAACTGCTGCTCTGTTGTTGAGATTCAGTGAATCATCAGTGAATCTTCAGTGAATCATCAGTGAATCTTCAGTGAATCGACTCTCGTATCAGTTCACGAGTCTTGTGACGTTGTTGTGTGTGATGATGTAAAATGCTGCAGAATAAACACTCAGTTCTCACCTGAATGAGCATCAGAACAGAAAAAAAAACTTTCAGTTCATGTGGAAAAAAAATCTAGACGTGTCAGTGTGTGATTTGCATTTTGTTGAATGAATGGAAACGCTTCATATCTTTGTTTCTTCTGCTTTTAGTGCTGATGTCCCTCATCCACTCTGGACTCCCTGAAGAACCGGAGTCTGTAAATGCTGAAGGTACTTCTAAAGGTACTGTGCTACAGTATTGCAATAGTATTATTATTATTTTTTTAATTAATGTTAATTGTGTTTTAGTTTAGGTCCTATTTATTTGTCTACATGGATCAGAATCCCAAATTCATCTCTGCTGTTTTATGTTCATATTTTGCTGTCATATTCACAGCATCTGTCTGTGACGTCCTCAGGCTACTAAAAAATGAAAATGTCTGAAATCTCCTGTTTAATACAATCAATCAATCAATCAATCAATCAGACCAGTGGTTCAGTACTGAATCTCATCTTTGTCTCAGAGGCTGAGAAGAAACACCAAGAGAAGTTAGACAGAAGTTCTCAGTTTCGCGGAGGAGTTTTATTATTACCTCATCAGCTCTTTAAAATAAGTGATGATTTATTCTTATTGAAATCTCTGACTGACAACAGCTCCACCTGCCGGTCAGAACAGGAACTGTTCAACAGCTTTATTCACACGAACCACACAAAACAAGGGCTTTAAACACAGACTCATCAGATCGTTTCACAATAGATTATTTTTCTTCTTATCAGTTAAATGATGTTTGAATTGTGTTCTCTCTCCTTTGAGATTCATATTGTTTCTTCATTTCATAACTGAAGTAACTTAAAACTATCAGCACTCACATCTGCATTAAACAGTATCTGTGAGTGTTTATTAAGAAACTGGAAAACTAGTTCAATGTAATTTCATGCAGTGAGTCGCTCTGCTCTGCATACTCTCGTATTGTGTGTGTTTGCATGATTTTGTGGAGGTCTTGGTTTATTATAAAGTCATGTCCAGTAGATGTCCATGAACTCTGTCTGTTCTAACATCATGGATCTCATTACCCCATATAAGATGAAGGAAAAGATCCAACATGTGACATGGCTGAATGAACAGACTAAAGCTCTAAGACAGGAATGTAGAAGAGCAGAAAGAAAGTGGAACAAAGATTGCATATTTCCCTACAAATTCTGAGGAATAGTCGGACTAAATATCATAAAGCTGTAAAGTACTATAAAGCAAGTTATTTTACCAATATCATTGCCAATAATTCCTTCCTTTGCCCTAGAATGAAACTAAGTCTGACTCTCGCCAGACACATTCAATTTATTTATTTATTATTTATTATTATTTATTCATTTTTTTGTTGTTGAGAAAATGAATGGGATCAGAGCTAATATTCGTACTCCTGCCGTTAATCCCGGTGTAACAGATCCAAATAGGACTCTGTTGTAGTCCGTCTGAAACTGTGTTTCACTCTGAAGTTCATGACCTTATTTTTCATTTGAAAAGTTAATGTTGCCCCATTGACACGGTTTCATTGTGCATTCTTAAGGATGGCGTCGATATTGTCGGTCCGAATATTTTATTGATTATTAATAGTAGTCTCCATAATGGGATTGTACCACTCTGACTCAAGCAAACTATAATTGAGTACTTTTTAAAGAAAGGCAATCTGGATGCCTATGACTTAAAAACATTACCGCCCAATATCAAAACTTCCCATTCTATCTAAGATATTAGAAAAAGTTGTCCTGAGACAACTAAGAACTTTTTTAACCAAGAATAATATCTTGGATACATTTCAGTCTGTCTTTTGGTGCAAACAAACTGAGTCAGCACTCTTAGGGCAGTGAATGAACATTTGCAGTGAACCACGCTGCCGTAATATTTTTGGATCATTCTGCAGTGGTAGACCATCGATCATTTGATTCTCTTGAACTGATTAAAGCAGTTTGTTGGAATCCAAGGAACGGTTCACACATGGTTTCCACCTTATTTAGAGCAAAGATCTTTTATAGTGAATGTTGGTAATTGTTTCTCATATCCTGCACATCCTACCAGAAGGGTCCCTCAGGGGTCCGTTTTGGGCCCTGTTTTGTTTTCAATATATATATATGCTCCCATTGGGAATGATTTAAAATAAATAAATAGAAGATCTATTTGCCTTTAAGACCTAATTTTAATGTTTCTTGTGCAACACTCCATAGGTGTCTGAATGAAGTGAAACATTGGTTGGTTGATAATCTTGTTCAATTGAATGAACGCAAAACAGAAATTATGCTTTTTGGTCGTTCGTTTTTTAGGCTGAAAGTGACATATTAAGCCCTTGGCCCTGCTAACTACAGGACAGAGAAAAGTTATTTTGCTAAAATTTGATTAACAATTAAAATCTGTAGTTCGGAATAGTTTCTTTTTTCTGAGGGCAATAGCTAAATTAAAATCCTTTCTTTCAACTAGCGACTTAGAAAAGTAATCCATGCTTTTATCTCCTCTTGTTTCGATTATTGTAATGTTATTTATTCTGGGACCTGTCAGACTCATGTTGCACGTCTCCAGCTGGGACAAAATGCCGTGGCTAGATTTCTTATGAAGGATAAAAAGACTGATCCTGTTATCCTGCTTTTATCCTCATCAGGCTGGTTACCAGTGCATTACAGGATTTAATTCAAGTCTTGACGCATGTTTTTAAGGCATTACATGGAATGGCGCCAGAATATTTGATTGAGCTTATTAAACCATACAATTCAAATTTAATGCTGAGATCCTCAAATAAATTATTATTAAAGATCACATCTTAAATCTAAGGGTGACCGTGTTTTTGCTGTCACTGGCCCAAGATTATGAAACAAGCTACCTTCTGAGGTTAGGTTCTCCCACGTGAAGCTCACTTAATTTTTAGGATTTAGTTTAAATTTTACTTCAGCTGCTCGCTTAATCTGACTCCAATTTCAAACTATTATCACTTTTAAATTGTGTGTATACTTAGGAATTAATCATTGGTCATGTCTTAATTCTAGTGTTTGCAGACAAGGACAAAACAACAAACAAAACAATCTTCTTTTAGAAACTAAATTACCTCGATGTAAAATAAAGAAAACAAAATGCAACGTAACTTACCCACCTCCCTTAACCACAAAAAAAATGAAAACAATATCAAATAAATTGGCGTCAAACCCCCTACCTCCCTTAAAGTGAAATATATTTACAAGAGTTTTTGTACAGCAATATTTACAGTCTTGGGCAAACAAATCAAATTCCGCATTCAAGTCGTAGTCGTATAACAGGCAAGGATCAAATAAACCAGGAAATCAGAAATAACAATAAACAAACAATCACAGTCTTACTAAACACTCACAATCTCCCTGATACGACACTCTCAATCAAACGATGACGACACGAATAACAACAATCGAAATTTGCGAAGAACAATGGCGTGAGCACAAAGTCAACGAGGCACATGGCAGAGAATGAGTGTTTGGGGCGGTCCTTAAATATCATGTCAGGAATTCGGCTGGACCAATCAGGATGTTCAAATGAATGGTTAATGAAGGCCACGCCCACCTGGAACACAAACACATCTACACACATGGAGAGAGTATACACAGACAGAGACAGATGAAAACTGACAGAATATCTTGGGGTCTTAACAAGACAGAAATCCAAAGGTCTCATATGATGTGCGACCTGCTCCATGCATTGAGCCTTTAGTATGTCTGATCCTGACGCAGTTTTGCGGTAACAATGGATACACCATAATCTACTGAAGACAATAATTTCAGAGTAAGTCAGAATAAAATCAAATGTAACAATTTATTAATCAGGTAAATATGTATCAATGCCAATTATAAAATGACACAATTATAAGCTAATTCAGACATAATCAATACATAACATCAGTTACGCAAAAGATTTCTCTAAGAGTACTTAAAGGTTATGCATACACTTGATGGTGGGGATTGTGAATAAACAGCACTCTCTCCACCTTCGATACCATGACTAAAAGTGCCCTTGAGCAAGACACCAAACCCCTAATTGCTCCCCGGGCGCTGTAGCAATAGCTGCGCACTGCTCTGGGTGTGTGTTCACTGTGTGTGTTCACTACTGGGAAGTGTGTGTGCACTTGGATGGGATAAATGCAGAGCACAAATTTCGAGTATGGGTCACCATACTTGACGATATGTCACGACTTTCACTTTCACTTTCACTTTCATCCCTGTGTGGGGGTTTTTGGCTACAGAATGTCACCCCTTGCTCTTGTGCCTTTTCCCTTAAATACCCAGACCAGAACAAAAGGATTGTAAATATTTATTGCACTGACACCTGGTTTTGGGGGAGAGGAGAAGGTTTTCTTGAAGAGACACCACCCATACAGGAGAACAGAATTCTCCTGATTTTCAATCTTTTAAATAATACTAGTGACTGCTGTGAAATTGAGACCACTTTACCAATCGCACTGAGACATTTAAAATGATACTAAACATGAAATTGGATAAACCATAGATTCACAAGATACATCATACGTGGTACATATGGATTCATAGAGAACTTCGGTGACTTGAATCAGGGGGAAGGAAGGGAGTGGAGGGAGGGGGGTTTGGTTGTACAGATGAGTGAGGACAGTTTGTGAAAGGCTTTGTCCTTTTCCTTTGAAATCTTCTCTCCAGATGAGTTTTATTGCTTTATTGCAGGATAGCACAGGATCAATAATATTATTAAATAGACTGACAAAGTTTTTTATGGTGTGAGACAGCAAGACAGTAACTTTGCACTGCATTAGACTTGTGTTTGTTGTGTGCATTTGTGGAGGTTCTGGTTTATTAAAAAAAGTGTAAGCTGTGATTCCCCAGTGCTATATATATATATCTCAATCTATTATATTTACTTTAGTCACTGTCACTATGGTTACAGGTGATATTCATTGACTATCATGAGAACAGAAGGACCTGAATGAGAGAGCTCAACACAGATGAGTTTAGTATGAAGTCAGAGAGAATGACATGACTTCCAGATAATGATGTTAATTGAGTTCATGAACTCTTCAGATAGTCTGTTGAAGTTGATTTAGATTCAGTTGCTCACTTGAGCTTGTACCCAACTAACAGTGAACGTTCTCACAACTTTGTCTGATGTTCTGGTAAGATTCTCTCAAAGTTATGATCAAATATTCTTCCACTAACTTTAATAGAACATTTGTTCAACGTTATCTGGTCTTTATGTTCTCAAAAGGTTAGAACAAAAATGTTATTTATACATTGTAGAAGGTTTTTTTTAAATGTTCTCATAATGTGGGGAGTGTGTGTGTGTGTGTGTGTGTGTTTAGATAGACAATGTAACAGAAGTTACAAGATCTTGTCATGTCATTTTTTTTAATGAGGGAAACATCAAATGTAGTCCGAACGGATTAAGTCAGGGAAGAGCAGAAGCAGGAGACGAAGTGATGATAATAAAAGAGCAGAGTTTATTAAACAATCTTATTTGCATTTATTTCAATGCTCAGAATCCGTCTAGATGTGACACTACTCAATGCTCCGGCTTCATCTGGCCAGTACAATTCCAACAAATGTTATTTTACCAAAACAATGGAAAGTTACTGCTTCACAATATTGTCCAGTTATAACCGCTGCTCTGTCATGCAAAAGCCTAGGCTACATATCTATACTAGGGAAGATTCGCTGTTTGTTCATATTAAAGCAAAAAAAAAAAAAAAAAAAAAAAAAAAAAACGGGTCTCCTACCTTACTAGGTGGGTAAAATAACCAACCAACAAAAGTAGTTCAAAAATATTCAAGGTGTTATATTCATGTGAATTAATAATTGAATGTCTTACATAAATAGTAGTGCAATAATTACCACAAAATATAAACAATTATGAACCCCAGAAAAACAACAATTCTGATATGAAAAAAAAAAAAATAATAATAAAAAAGCATTAGTGAGAAGTCTATACAGTTCCACAAGCAGAAAGTCAGACAGAAATCCAAACAATTAAGGTTTTAAAAAAAAAAAATCAAAATAAAATATAATCCACAGCTTGTGTTAAATCCCCAAAAACAAAAATAAATATAAGTAATCTTTTTGAACCATTGTCCATCTTCAGGAATTCACACAGGTTGTGGCATTTTCTGCACCTTCAACATCACAGCGCTGACCCAGCATGACTTAAATCGTTTAAAAGCACCATGCTGCCATTCGGACAGGCCAAACCATGTGGGACTAGCGTACCACGCTAGTCCACTTAGCAGTAGTTCCTCGCTATGAAGCCCCTTTATAATAAACAATATGTTCAATTAGAACAACATTCACAATATTATAGTGAATAAATACACCATGCCATGAACAAAAACATAACTTACTTATACTGGGCTACAAAATTGCTCAACAGGAGTGACAGGAGCGAGTGAAAATCAGGTAAGCCATTCCTACCTCTTCATAGCAGACTGACTCCTTCTCCAACTAAACAGCAATTATTCCTACCTGCATATAACTCACTAGCGCCCCCTTCATGGTGAGGAAGAGGAAACACAAGAAAACCATGACAACAGTTTCTCAACACAGTGATGCTAAAAACCTCAAAATAGAGACATACCTTTATCTCCTCCTTTTGAAGACAAAATTGCCTTAAAACCACACAATCATAAGATTAAACAACAATAGCATTGAAAAAGCAAGGCAATAAGTATTATAAAATATAAAAACATAATTACATAAATGGATAATATAATGATAAAAAGAAAAATGACGATCAGATAAAAATAAGAATCAATGATGAATCAAACGACAACTACATGAATGTCTAATGATTATAAATGATTATGAAATTAATTTAAAAACAAAACAATCAAAACACCTGTATGGCTGCTTTCTTAAAGTAAATCACAGGTTGTTGATAAAAACCCTCAGATTCTTCTCACACTAAAGCCTCTGTCTTCTAAATATGACCTGAACCATCTAAGCTCCGTCTCAGACAGTTCTGCCCATTTTTCCAGTCTGTTCAGGAGAATATTGCGCTCATCAGAATCAATCGCAGCACTGAGATCTAGTAATACCAACACTGAAATGTTGCCAGCATCAGTGTTTAGCCAAATATCATTTAATGTCTTAATCAGAGTTGTTGCTGTGCTGTGATGTGTTCAGAAACTGGACAGGAAGTTTTCCAAATAGTCATTTGAGTTTAGGAATTTGCTCAAATGATTGAAAACAATGTTTTTAGGAAGGCCAGTAAGAAGTCCATTGCAGTAATCTCCCTGCTGGAAATAAATGCACGAATAAGCTTCTCTAGGTGTTGCTTAGACACACACACAAACAAACCTGACCGGTGTTTTATATGATTTAGGCCGTGATGTGGCTGGATTGTTGTGGATAGTTGTCCAAATAGTCATTTGAGTTTAGGAATTTGCTCACTTGATTGAAAACAATCTTCTCTTGCTTATGAAGGGGAGATTTGGAACAGGTTTATAGTTGTTAAAAACTGACTTGCCCAGATTGTTCTTCTTTAGAAGAATCCTGACAACTCCAGTTAAGGACTTTGGGAAAATGCCAGGAAGAAGTGAAGCATTTACTGTCTAGCAGGTCAGACTCCAGACAACTGAACACACAAGAAGGACGAGGGTAGAGTGTCGAGACAGCATGTGGACATTTTGAGATGCTGTAAAGTTAGTCATAGTGATGATCCTCTTCTGCTGGTGTGGTGGTGACAGACTAACCTCAGAGCCACATGAGGACCCGCTGACGCCATTCGAATGTGATTTATTTTATCACTAAAAAGTTGCATTTCTGATGATAAAGTGGTCCAGGTAGCTGGTAAGAGGGGCTGGTTAGTCTGTCAATAGTGGCAAACAGTGTATGTGTGTTCATGTTCCTGAGAAAAAGGACTGTCTAGCACTGTGAAGTCACATATTGTAAGTGTTTAGACACTCTTCGTCGATGTTATAATGGATTTCTATCTTTGTTTTCTGCCACGTTCATCTTTCCTGCATTTTCTTTTCATGCATTGCACTACTGTTGTGTTTCTCCATGTTGATTTGCTCTTGCTATTAACTTTCCTGATCTTAACAAGTGTAATTTTATCAATCGTTGTATTGATTTTAGAATTAAAGTTGTCATAGAGAACATGAACAGATTATGGATGTGGATTTGTTGTCATGGAAACAGAGATCATAAAGAGAATGTTCGAGCTCTCATATTTGAATTGCTTTTTGAAGCAGATCGAGTGTTTTATGTGTGGATCTTTCCACATGCTGCATGAGATCAAATACTTACAATAGATAAATATTTAGTGGTTTTATTGTTCAGATTATCTACATGTATTTTAAAATCTGTAAAATATTGAAATGTTAAAATTCAGTGATAGTAGCAGATGGAAGCTCTGTAAAACCATCAAAAAATGTTTGACAGCAGACAGTCTGTAAATAATTAGAAATAAAACACGTGGTGTTCCTGTCAACACGATTCTCAGATACTCAAATGACAAGAAATATTCAAATCAAATCATCTTTCTTTCCAGTTCTGCAAACACTCATGAAGATGAAGTTTGGAGGGGCTGATTCATTTACTCATGTTGTGTTTGGGGTCAGTTTGACACTATTTGAACTTTCTTTAGTTTAATAAAAAAAAAAAAAAAAATTCCCTCCACCTCAGTTGCATAAGATTTTGTCTTTAATTATTTTTTATTACATTATCAATCTATATTACACAATCTACACTTGATTCAGTTGTTCTGAAAGTATGTTAAAAACAAAAAAGACTCCCTGTTTTGGGAACATGTTTATTTTGTCTTGAGAGCTGCCACTCTAAATTTAGTTGTACTTGTACAATAAAGTGACAATAAAGTTTGGACTCAAAATTACCACAGAAAAGAATGAAAGAGAATGGGAAAAGTTTAAAGTTTTTTTTTTTTTAATTTTTCATGTCAAATAAAAATAAAAAAAAAAAATCCAATGAAGGCCTGGTACTAGAAAACAAATGCAGTGTCTAACAAACATGATCACACACACAAACAAAAGTGTGTGTTTACTCTGTTCATATTAGTGATTGTTTTTGGATTTATTTTCTTTTAAAATGAATTTGTAATTCTAAAAGTTAATAATTTTATACATTTGGATTATTGAAATAAAAAATTATGCGATTTACAATCTAGTCTTGTCTTTTAGTGGCGACTTATGTGGCATTATTGAAAATTAATGTGGCATTATTGCAAAAACAAGACACTTCAAAACACCACAAAAAAAACACCTGGATTAATATCCAGAAACAACTCATTTAATTTTGATCATCATTAAAATGTTTTCATAACAATTTAATATTTCATATGCATTCTAAACTTTTTAAATGCATGACAAAAAAAATAAAATTAGAACACATTTTCTCTAAATACATTGTACAGTTCTCGTCGTTTAAGCACAGGATAGAATGATGCAACATGACACATTATAATAAAAATGTAATGTTTATGGAAAGCAATTTTGTTAGTTGGACAGCAACAAGAATGGAAAAAAAAAAAAAAAGTCAAAGTGCTTTCTTGCCAGTTCAGTAACAGAATAAAATACAAGATAACTGAATAGTTTTCAAACAAAAACTCTTTCTGTTAACTTACCTGATTGATGACTCTGTTCTTTGAAGAGTAACAGTATTGAAGAAGAATGGCAGCATTCACCACCTGGCCTAAAAACAGTCATATACATGGGCGTAGGAAGCAAAAAAAAAATGTGGGTGGGTCCTCCAAATGTGGGTGGTGTAACACTCAGGGCAGGAACAGGAAGGATAGTTCAAAGACAGGAACTCAGTTTTCAAAGTTTAATACAAAACGGGACCACGAACAGGATACAGGCAAGAACACTTAGCATTACATTAGTTAAGAACAGACAAGGACTGGACTGACACAGAGGGAATAAATACAGAGAAACACAGGAGGATAACGAGCGGGGCACAGGTGACGGACATAATGACTGACGAGACACAGCTGACTGAAATGAACTAATGATGAGACAAGCACATGGAGAAACAAAACAAAGATCACATGACAACAGACGAAAGCAAAACAAAGGAACACATGACAGGTGACAGGACTAAAAACAAGGAACACGTGACTCCGGACAGGACTGGGGAATAGAAAAACAAGGAAACATGGACACGATTATGACAGGTGGGTCCTCCCCCCAAAATTTTTACTGAGGTATGCAATATATATATATATATATATATATATAGATAACAAATTGTGTGGCTGCCTTTGATTTGGCTGTTCTCGCGTGTATCGCGTTAATAACCATTAAAGAATTTCGTAAATAAATTTTAGGAAAGATGAAATACAAGACAAAACATGATTTGTGACCACACATTGAAAATGAACGAGAAAAGCAGGAAGAAGAGAGTTTTTTTTTTTAATTTTTCAAATAAATAAATAAAATAAAATCCAATGAAGGTCTGGTACTAGAACACAAATGCAATGTGGAACAAACACAAACACACACACACACGCACGCACGCACACACACACACACACACACACACACACAAAAACACAAACACAAACAAAAGTGTGTGTTCACTCTTCACTCATGTTCATATGTGCGTATTGGTGATTGTTTTTGGATTTAATGTCTTTATTTGCTTTTAAATGTTTGGGGTTTATAGAATATGTGTGTGTCGCACTTATTCATAAATGTATGGGAGCCGGATGTTTGGAAATGGACATGGAGACCAGGGAATAAAGAGTGGGTGTTCTGATTCTGTTGACGTCACACATTAAATCGGTTCATCATAAAGTTATCAAACGCCTCCTCTGTTTTGTGCAAATCTACAGGGTCAGACTGACCCAAACACTAAGAGTGGAAACAGGAAATTACCAGAGTATGAGACTTAAAACTGTTAACTGCAGTTTTCATCTAGCCAAGATTCATTTCAACATAACATTCATTCAACATAAAATTTTTTGATGAGTGAACAAATGTTTAAAATAACTAACTTTACAGGATTTGTTTCTGGCTCCACATCAAGGTTGCAGTGACGTCTAATAAGTTGTAGATTAAATGCATTTGCCCAATGATTTGCACAGAACTTAGTCTGTCTCTTACTGATCAGAACAGAAATAGGAAGAGCTACTGGCACTTTGGCTTTCCACTTACTCTGGAAACCTCTGTGAAAATGATCCGATCATGTTTTCTGATGAGTTCACTGAAAAATCTAGTTCACTCTATCTTCTTTTTCTTCACAGATTTACCCACATCTACACTGACTGTGACACCAGACACATCTGTATTCACTGGAGAGACAGTCAATCTGAAGTGTGAGATAAACTCTGAACACAGAAACTGGAGATATGAGTGGTATAAAGACAACTCAAAATTAGAGTCTCAGCTTTACACTGTAAACACTCTCAGTATTGTTGGAGCTGTTCAGTCTGATGCGGGTCAGTACTGGTGTAAAGGACAGAGAGATGGAAGATCAGTTTCATCACAATCAAGCTCTGCTGTTTCTCTCTCTGTGAAGGGTGAGTTGAACATCATTGTCCTCATGAACTCACTCTAATATGATCACATTTACAATCGAGACACTGTGGTTTTGTTCTGAATGGGAAAACTCCTTACTGAATTCAGCTTATATACCAGCCTAGTCTCACTGTTAATATGTAGGTTTAAAAAAGTAAATTTCAAAAACACTTTCAAAAGACACAAAACTGACATTTTTGTACCTTTAGAAAGGTGCTGAAACATAAAATATCGACGTATTTACAGCACTAAAACGTTAAAATACTTACATTTTTTCGCTGAAAAAATTATGAATCTTTCATGTCATAAATATATATGTATAACTTCCCTTTTATAGTTTTGTAAATGTAAGATCCCTGAACTCCATCCTGAACCTAAACATACCCATTTTATACAGAATGTAAACAAGAATAAAACATAATGGACAGAAATGAGTAGGAACATGACAATTTCATTAAAAATATAACATTAAAACAATATTTTGAGCAAATAATCCTAAACCTACCCATAACCATTTCTTAAAACTACGTACTGTTATAAATAAAAGATTATCAGACAAACAAGCGTAATCTCAATAATTTATTTAGTGTAAAATGTCAAAAGTGGCACCAAAAGTAGTTTAAGTGATGATGAGTTGCAGTCGCAGACCTCTCTCTGGCGGTAATAGTTTTTTAAATTTTTTTATTTTTATGGAGTCTTATTTTGTCTCGAGAGCTGCCACTCTAAATTTCGTTGCACTTGTACTGGTACAATGACAATAAATTGTTTGGGGTCAAAATGAGCACACATTTAAAATGAGCGAGAAAAGCGAAAAAAAGATTTTTTTTTTTATAGTTTTATAAGATATAAATCAGAGTAAAGTTAGAGTTTTCACATTGCGAAAATGTCAAAAGTGGCAGCAAAAGTAGTTCAAGTGATGATGAGTTGCAGTCGCAGTCTTCTCTCTCGTGGTAATAGTTTTTTATAATGATATAACCATTTTTATAATAATTTAACCATTTATTTTTTTATATAGTCCAGAGCAGAATTTAAGTTATTAATCCATGGAAATATGAATCCGGCTTCTCTCCATGAAGGCTCACACTCATTTCAAATGTCAATCCACTGAAACACAGCATGTCACAATCTGTGACGAAGCAGGTGAGAACCAATGAGCGTTCGATGTCAGTGCCATAAACCATGTCGTAACGCTTCTCGAGGCGCAACTAAAAATTTAAATTTGAATCATAACGATCGCGGGCTTTGACTGTGACGGTCGCTGCTGAGAATTAACATGAAGATTGATGGATAAAGTGCTGGATTTCAGTCTGTTCCTTACAAACATATGGATTATAAAGATGTGGAGTACAGCGAACAAATATAATTGATTTTGTGAATTAAAGTTGTGCTTTGGTGAATCTTGGTTGTATTGTCAGTCGCAGCATTGGAGAAAACACCTTAAGTGTCTCACAGCAAACAAACTAAATATTACAAAATGGTTAAAAAATTACAGAAATGTTATTTATTTTTAAGGTTTCAAAGTGTAGTCCTGTTTAACCACAAGATTGCAGCACAAGTCACAAACAGAAATGTATCAATAAATTTGACTAAACATGTATTGAAATGACAATTCAAAAAACATTAATGCCACGATTTTAATATTAATACATGGGAATTCATACACATTCGCACTTGGATACGTAAATAATTTATGTTTTATATTTTTATGTTTTTGTGCTATAAATACGTCAATATTGTAAGTTTTTGAGTGTATGAAAACATAAGTAAATGTAGAGTAGAACCACACTTTATGTAAAAATACACACATATTCTCATGAGATCACGTGACAAAGCTGCAGTAAAACACATAGACAGATGTTACAGCACTTAAAGTGGTTCCCCTGTGATTCCCAGCCAATGAACCACTTCTAGTTCTGTTCAGCACCATTTTTGTTTGTGGCTATTATGCTTGTGATTCAGTCCAGGAAAAGAAGAAACATTGATGTTTTGCTGCAAGTTTCTTTATATAAAGGCAATAACTGTGTTACTGATGCAGTGATAGTTACAGTAACTCATGCATCTGTGCTGTTATTAACTTATAATGGTTCACTGCCAGAATATTATAGAGAATATTTCACAATATTAATCCAAGAAATATCTCTAAAATAACTGTTTTTGTAAAACATTTGAAATAAAATTATGATATGAATTTAGATATTTTACCTTATTTTTAGTTTTTGTTTGGCAGATGCTTCTTTCTATTTTAACTTTAACCATTATTTCATTAATGGTAAATGTTTTGCACCCTTTGATGCCATGAATGTTTTTTTGTTTTTTTTACAGTGTATTTTAATGTCGTTTTTAATCCTTTCACCAACTGAACTAAAAGACAAAGAGACAGTTAGAGAACTTTTAAAGAAATAAAATATGAACTGCATAGCTTTCCAAAACATTTTAAAAATATATTATCTCTGAAAGTCCTGTTTGACTCAGTTTGTTTTTGTGATTCTTCACAGATTTACCCACATCTACACTGACTGTGACACCAGACAGATCTGTATTCACTGGAGAGACAGTCAATCTGAAGTGTGAGATAAACTCTGATCACAGTAACTGGAAATATGAGTGGTATAAAGGCAGCAGATACCGTGTGTTCAAGTCATCTGATCGTTACACTGTAAACGGAGACACTCTCAGTATTGTTGGAGCTGTTAAGACTGATGCGGGTCTGTACACGTGTGAAGGACATATAGATGGAAGATCAGTTTCATCACAATCAAGCTCTGTTTCTCTCTCTGTGAAGGGTGAGTTGAACATCATTGTCCTCATAAACTCACTCTAATATGATCACATTTACAATCGAGACACTGTGGTTTTGTTCGGAAAGGGAAAATCGTAATGCTTACTGAATTCAGCTTATATACCAGCCTAGTCTCACTGTTAATATGTAGGTTTAAATAAGTAACTTTCAAAAACACAAAACGTATATTTTTGTACCTTTAGAAAGGTGCTGAAACATAAAATATTGACGTATTTACTAAAACGTTAAAATACTTACATTTTTTCAGCGAGAAAAATGTAAAATGTTTACGAATCTTTCATGTCATAAATATATATGTATAACTTCCCTTTTATAGTTTTGTAGATAAATGTAAGATCCCTGAACGCCATCCTGAACCTAAACACACCCATTTTATACAGAATGTAAACAAGAATAAAACATAATGGACAGAAATGTGTAGGAACATGACAATTTCATTAAAAATATAACATTAAAACAATATTTTGAGCCAATAATCCTAAACCTACCTATAACCATTTCTTAAAACTACGTACTGTTATAAATAAAAGATTATCAGACAAACAAGCGTAATCTCAATAATTTATTTAGTGTAAAATGTCAAAAGTGGCACCAAAAGTAGTTTAAGTGATGATGAGTTGCAGTCGCAGACCTCTCTCTGGCAGTAATAGTTTTTAAAATTTTAATTTTTTGTATTTTTATGGAGTCTTATTTTGTCTCGAGAGCTGCCACTCTACATTTCGTTGCACTTGTACTGGTACAATGACAATAAATTGTTTGGGGTCAAAATGAGCACACATTTAAAATGCGCGAGAAAAGCGAAAAAAAGATTTTTTTTTTTATAGTTTTATAAGATATAAATCAGAGTAAAGTTAGAGTTTTCACATTGCGAAAATGTCAAAAGTGGCAGCAAAAGTAGTTCAAGTGATGATGAGTTGCAGTCGCAGTCTTCTCTCTCGTGGTAATAGTTTTTTATAATGATATAACCATTTTTATAATAATTTAACCATTTATTTTTTTATATAGTCCAGAGCAGAATTTAAGTTATTAATCCATGGAAATATGAATCCGGCTTCTCTCCATGAAGGCTCACACTCATTTCAAATGTCAATCCACTGAAACACAGCATGTCACAATCTGTGACGAAGCAGGTGAGAACCAATGAGCGTTCGATGTCAGTGCCGTAAACCATGTCGTAACGCTTCTCGAGGCGCAACTAAAAATTTAAATTTGAATCATAACGATCGCGGGCTTTGACTGTGACGGTCGCTGCTGAGAATTAACATGAAGATTGATGGATAAAGTGCTGGATTTCAGTCTGTTCCTTACAAACATATGGATTATAAAGATGTGGAGTACAGCGAACAAATATAATTGATTTTGTGAATTAAAGTTGTGCTTTGGTGAATCTTGGTTGTATTGTCAGTCGCAGCATTGGAGAAAACACCTTAAGTGTCTCACAGCAAACAAACTAAATATTACAAAATGGTTAAAAAATTACAGAAATGTTATTTATTTTTAAGGTTTCAAAGTGTAGTCCTGTTTAACCACAAGATTGCAGCACAAGTCACAAACAGAAATGTATCAATAAATTTGACTAAAAACATGTATTGAAATGACAATTCAAAAAACATTAATGCCACGATTTTAATATTAATACATGGGAATTCATACACATTCGCACTTGGATACGTAAATAATTTATGTTTTATATTTTTATGTTTTTGTGCTATAAATACGTCAATATTGTAAGTTTTTGAGTGTATGAAAACATAAGTAAATGTAGAGTAGAACCACACTTTATGTAAAAATACACACATATTCTCATGAGATCACGTGACAAAGCTGCAGTAAAACACATAGACAGATGTTACAGCACTTAAAGTGGTTCCCCTGTGATTCCCAGCCAATGAACCACTTCTAGTTCTGTTCAGCACCATTTTTGTTTGTGGCTATTATGCTTGTGATTCAGTCCAGGAAAAGAAGAAACATTGATGTTTTGCTGCAAGTTTCTTTATATAAAGGCAATAACTGTGTTACTGATGCAGTGATAGTTACAGTAACTCATGCATCTGTGCTGTTGTTAACTTATAATGGTTCACTGCCAGAATATTATAGAGAATATTTCACAATATTAATCCAAGAAATATCTCTAAAATAACTGTTTTTGTAAAACATTTGAAATAAAATTATGATATGAATTTAGATATTTTACCTTATTTTTAGTTTTTGTTTGGCAGATGCTTCTTTCT
Organism: Zacco platypus; assembly: GCA_038088235.1. Classification (NCBI taxonomy): domain Eukaryota; kingdom Metazoa; phylum Chordata; class Actinopteri; order Cypriniformes; family Xenocyprididae; genus Zacco; species Zacco platypus. Next base: position 39,681,403 of record CM076085.1, on the reverse strand, counting down.
ATTTTAACTTTAACCATTATTTCATTAATGGTAAATGTTTTGCACCCTTTGATGCCATGAATGTTTTTTTGTTTTTTTTACAGTGTATTTTAATGTCGTTTTTAATCCTTTCACCAACTGAACTAAAAGACAAAGAGACAGTTAGAGAACTTTTAAAGAAATAAAATATGAACTGCATAGCTTTCCAAAACATTTTAAAAATATATTATCTCTGAAAGTCCTGTTTGACTCAGTTTGTTTTTGTGATTCTTCACAGATTTACCCACATCTACACTGACTGTGACACCAGACAGATCTGTATTCACTGGAGAGACAGTCAATCTGAAGTGTGAGATAAACTCTGATCACAGTAACTGGAAATATGAGTGGTATAAAGGCAGCAGATACCGTGTGTTCAAGTCATCTGATCGTTACACTGTAAACGGAGACACTCTCAGTATTGTTGGAGCTGTTAAGACTGATGCGGGTCTGTACACGTGTGAAGGACATATAGATGGAAGATCAGTTTCATCACAATCAAGCTCTGTTTCTCTCTCTGTGAAGGGTGAGTTGAACATCATTGTCCTCATAAACTCACTCTAATATGATCACATTTACAATCGAGACACTGTGGTTTTGTTCGGAAAGGGAAAATCGTAATGCTTACTGAATTCAGCTTATATACCAGCCTAGTCTCACTGTTAATATGTAGGTTTAAATAAGTAACTTTCAAAAACACAAAACGTATATTTTTGTACCTTTAGAAAGGTGCTGAAACATAAAATATTGACGTATTTACTAAAACGTTAAAATACTTACATTTTTTCAGCGAGAAAAATGTAAAATGTTTACGAATCTTTCATGTCATAAATATATATGTATAACTTCCCTTTTATAGTTTTGTAGATAAATGTAAGATCCCTGAACGCCATCCTGAACCTAAACACACCCATTTTATACAGAATGTAAACAAGAATAAAACATAATGGACAGAAATGTGTAGGAACATGACAATTTCATTAAAAATATAACATTAAAACAATATTTTGAGCCAATAATCCTAAACCTACCTATAACCATTTCTTAAAACTACGTACTGTTATAAATAAAAGATTATCAGACAAACAAGCGTAATCTCAATAATTTATTTAGTGTAAAATGTCAAAAGTGGCACCAAAAGTAGTTTAAGTGATGATGAGTTGCAGTCGCAGACCTCTCTCTGGCAGTAATAGTTTTTAAAATTTTAATTTTTTGTATTTTTATGGAGTCTTATTTTGTCTCGAGAGCTGCCACTCTACATTTCGTTGCACTTGTACTGGTACAATGACAATAAATTGTTTGGGGTCAAAATGAGCACACATTTAAAATGCGCGAGAAAAGCGAAAAAAAGATTTTTTTTTTTATAGTTTTATAAGATATAAATCAGAGTAAAGTTAGAGTTTTCACATTGCGAAAATGTCAAAAGTGGCAGCAAAAGTAGTTCAAGTGATGATGAGTTGCAGTCGCAGTCTTCTCTCTCGTGGTAATAGTTTTTTATAATGATATAACCATTTTTATAATAATTTAACCATTTATTTTTTTATATAGTCCAGAGCAGAATTTAAGTTATTAATCCATGGAAATATGAATCCGGCTTCTCTCCATGAAGGCTCACACTCATTTCAAATGTCAATCCACTGAAACACAGCATGTCACAATCTGTGACGAAGCAGGTGAGAACCAATGAGCGTTCGATGTCAGTGCCGTAAACCATGTCGTAACGCTTCTCGAGGCGCAACTAAAAATTTAAATTTGAATCATAACGATCGCGGGCTTTGACTGTGACGGTCGCTGCTGAGAATTAACATGAAGATTGATGGATAAAGTGCTGGATTTCAGTCTGTTCCTTACAAACATATGGATTATAAAGATGTGGAGTACAGCGAACAAATATAATTGATTTTGTGAATTAAAGTTGTGCTTTGGTGAATCTTGGTTGTATTGTCAGTCGCAGCATTGGAGAAAACACCTTAAGTGTCTCACAGCAAACAAACTAAATATTACAAAATGGTTAAAAAATTACAGAAATGTTATTTATTTTTAAGGTTTCAAAGTGTAGTCCTGTTTAACCACAAGATTGCAGCACAAGTCACAAACAGAAATGTATCAATAAATTTGACTAAAAACATGTATTGAAATGACAATTCAAAAAACATTAATGCCACGATTTTAATATTAATACATGGGAATTCATACACATTCGCACTTGGATACGTAAATAATTTATGTTTTATATTTTTATGTTTTTGTGCTATAAATACGTCAATATTGTAAGTTTTTGAGTGTATGAAAACATAAGTAAATGTAGAGTAGAACCACACTTTATGTAAAAATACACACATATTCTCATGAGATCACGTGACAAAGCTGCAGTAAAACACATAGACAGATGTTACAGCACTTAAAGTGGTTCCCCTGTGATTCCCAGCCAATGAACCACTTCTAGTTCTGTTCAGCACCATTTTTGTTTGTGGCTATTATGCTTGTGATTCAGTCCAGGAAAAGAAGAAACATTGATGTTTTGCTGCAAGTTTCTTTATATAAAGGCAATAACTGTGTTACTGATGCAGTGATAGTTACAGTAACTCATGCATCTGTGCTGTTGTTAACTTATAATGGTTCACTGCCAGAATATTATAGAGAATATTTCACAATATTAATCCAAGAAATATCTCTAAAATAACTGTTTTTGTAAAACATTTGAAATAAAATTATGATATGAATTTAGATATTTTACCTTATTTTTAGTTTTTGTTTGGCAGATGCTTCTTTCTATTTTAACTTTAACCATTATTTCATTAATGGTAAATGTTTTGCACCCTTTGATGCCATGAATGTTTTTTTGTTTTTTTTACAGTGTATTTTAATGTCGTTTTTAATCCTTTCACCAACTGAACTAAAAGACAAAGAGACAGTTAGAGAACTTTTAAAGAAATAAAATATGAACTGCATAGCTTTCCAAAACATTTTAAAAATATATTATCTCTGAAAGTCCTGTTTGACTCAGTTTGTTTTTGTGATTCTTCACAGATTTACCCACATCTACACTGACTGTGACACCAGACAGATCTGTATTCACTGGAGAGACAGTCAATCTGAAGTGTGAGATAAACTCTGATCACAGTAACTGGAAATATGAGTGGTATAAAGGCAGCAGATACCGTGTGTTCAAGTCATCTGATCGTTACACTGTAAACGGAGACACTCTCAGTATTGTTGGAGCTGTTAAGACTGATGCGGGTCTGTACACGTGTGAAGGACATATAGATGGAAGATCAGTTTCATCACAATCAAGCTCTGTTTCTCTCTCTGTGAAGGGTGAGTTGAACATCATTGTCCTCATAAACTCACTCTAATATGATCACATTTACAATCGAGACACTGTGGTTTTGTTCGGAAAGGGAAAATCGTAATGCTTACTGAATTCAGCTTATATACCAGCCTAGTCTCACTGTTAATATGTAGGTTTAAATAAGTAACTTTCAAAAACACAAAACGTATATTTTTGTACCTTTAGAAAGGTGCTGAAACATAAAATATTGACGTATTTACTAAAACGTTAAAATACTTACATTTTTTCAGCGAGAAAAATGTAAAATGTTTACGAATCTTTCATGTCATAAATATATATGTATAACTTCCCTTTTATAGTTTTGTAGATAAATGTAAGATCCCTGAACGCCATCCTGAACCTAAACACACCCATTTTATACAGAATGTAAACAAGAATAAAACATAATGGACAGAAATGTGTAGGAACATGACAATTTCATTAAAAATATAACATTAAAACAATATTTTGAGCCAATAATCCTAAACCTACCTATAACCATTTCTTAAAACTACGTACTGTTATAAATAAAAGATTATCAGACAAACAAGCGTAATCTCAATAATTTATTTAGTGTAAAATGTCAAAAGTGGCACCAAAAGTAGTTTAAGTGATGATGAGTTGCAGTCGCAGACCTCTCTCTGGCGGTAATAGTTTTTTAAATTTTTTTATTTTTATGGAGTCTTATTTTGTCTCGAGAGCTGCCACTCTAAATTTCGTTGCACTTGTACTGGTACAATGACAATAAATTGTTTGGGGTCAAAATGAGCACACATTTAAAATGCGCGAGAAAAGCGAAAAAAAGATTTTTTTTTTTATAGTTTTATAAGATATAAATCAGAGTAAAGTTAGAGTTTTCACATTGCGAAAATGTCAAAAGTGGCAGCAAAAGTAGTTCAAGTGATGATGAGTTGCAGTCGCAGTCTTCTCTCTCGTGGTAATAGTTTTTTATAATGATATAACCATTTTTATAATAATTTAACCATTTATTTTTTTATATAGTCCAGAGCAGAATTTAAGTTATTAATCCATGGAAATATGAATCCGGCTTCTCTCCATGAAGGCTCACACTCATTTCAAATGTCAATCCACTGAAACACAGCATGTCACAATCTGTGACGAAGCAGGTGAGAACCAATGAGCGTTCGATGTCAGTGCCGTAAACCATGTCGTAACGCTTCTCGAGGCGCAACTAAAAATTTAAATTTGAATCATAACGATCGCGGGCTTTGACTGTGACGGTCGCTGCTGAGAATTAACATGAAGATTGATGGATAAAGTGCTGGATTTCAGTCTGTTCCTTACAAACATATGGATTATAAAGATGTGGAGTACAGCGAACAAATATAATTGATTTTGTGAATTAAAGTTGTGCTTTGGTGAATCTTGGTTGTATTGTCAGTCGCAGCATTGGAGAAAACACCTTAAGTGTCTCACAGCAAACAAACTAAATATTACAAAATGGTTAAAAAATTACAGAAATGTTATTTATTTTTAAGGTTTCAAAGTGTAGTCCTGTTTAACCACAAGATTGCAGCACAAGTCACAAACAGAAATGTATCAATAAATTTGACTAAAAACATGTATTGAAATGACAATTCAAAAAACATTAATGCCACGATTTTAATATTAATACATGGGAATTCATACACATTCGCACTTGGATACGTAAATAATTTATGTTTTATATTTTTATGTTTTTGTGCTATAAATACGTCAATATTGTAAGTTTTTGAGTGTATGAAAACATAAGTAAATGTAGAGTAGAACCACACTTTATGTAAAAATACACACATATTCTCATGAGATCACGTGACAAAGCTGCAGTAAAACACATAGACAGATGTTACAGCACTTAAAGTGGTTCCCCTGTGATTCCCAGCCAATGAACCACTTCTAGTTCTGTTTAGCACCATTTTTGTTTGTGGCTATTATGCTTGTGATTCAGTCCAGGAAAAGAAGAAACATTGATGTTTTGCTGCAAGTTTCTTTATATAAAGGCAATAACTGTGTTACTGATGCAGTGATAGTTACAGTAACTCATGCATCTGTGCTGTTATTAACTTATAATGGTTCACTGCCAGAATATTATAGAGAATATTTCACAATATTAATCCAAGAAATATCTCTAAAATAACTGTTTTTGTAAAACATTTGAAATAAAATTATGATATGAATTTAGATATTTTACCTTATTTTTAGTTTTTGTTTGGCAGATGCTTCTTTCTATTTTAACTTTAACCATTATTTCATTAATGGTAAATGTTTTGCACCCTTTGATGCCATGAATGTTTTTTTGTTTTTTTTACAGTGTATTTTAATGTCGTTTTTAATCCTTTCACCAACTGAACTAAAAGACAAAGAGACAGTTAGAGAACTTTTAAAGAAATAAAATATGAACTGCATAGCTTTCCAAAACATTTTAAAAATATATTATCTCTGAAAGTCCTGTTTGACTCAGTTTGTTTTTGTGATTCTTCACAGATTTACCCACATCTACACTGACTGTGACACCAGACAGATCTGTATTCACTGGAGAGACAGTCAATCTGAAGTGTGAGATAAACTCTGATCACAGTAACTGGAAATATGAGTGGTATAAAGGCAGCAGATACCGTGTGTTCAAGTCATCTGATCGTTACACTGTAAACGGAGACACTCTCAGTATTGTTGGAGCTGTTAAGACTGATGCGGGTCTGTACACGTGTGAAGGACATATAGATGGAAGATCAGTTTCATCACAATCAAGCTCTGTTTCTCTCTCTGTGAAGGGTGAGTTGAACATCATTGTCCTCATAAACTCACTCTAATATGATCACATTTACAATCGAGACACTGTGGTTTTGTTCGGAAAGGGAAAATCGTAATGCTTACTGAATTCAGCTTATATACCAGCCTAGTCTCACTGTTAATATGTAGGTTTAAATAAGTAACTTTCAAAAACACAAAACGTATATTTTTGTACCTTTAGAAAGGTGCTGAAACATAAAATATTGACGTATTTACTAAAACGTTAAAATACTTACATTTTTTCAGCGAGAAAAATGTAAAATGTTTACGAATCTTTCATGTCATAAATATATATGTATAACTTCCCTTTTATAGTTTTGTAGATAAATGTAAGATCCCTGAACTCCATCCTGAACCTAAACACACCCATTTTATACAGAATGTAAACAAGAATAAAACATAATGGACAGAAATGTGTAGGAACATGACAATTTCATTAAAAATATAACATTAAAACAATATTTTGAGCCAATAATCCTAAACCTACCTATAACCATTTCTTAAAACTACGTACTGTTATAAATAAAAGATTATCAGACAAACAAGCGTAATCTCAATAATTTATTTAGTGTAAAATGTCAAAAGTGGCACCAAAAGTAGTTTAAGTGATGATGAGTTGCAGTCGCAGACCTCTCTCTGGCAGTAATAGTTTTTAAAATTTTAATTTTTTGTATTTTTATGGAGTCTTATTTTGTCTCGAGAGCTGCCACTCTACATTTCGTTGCACTTGTACTGGTACAATGACAATAAATTGTTTGGGGTCAAAATGAGCACACATTGAAAATGAGCAGGAAAGTGAAAAAAAGAGAGTTTTTTTATAGTTTTATAAGATATAAATCAGAGTAAAGTTAGAGTTTTGACATTGTGAAAATGTCAAAAGTGGCAGCAAAAGTAGTTCAAGTGATGATGAGTTGCAGTCGCAGTCTTCTCTCTCATGGTAATAGTTTTTTTATTTAACCATTTATTTTTTTATATAGTCCAGAGTAGAATTTAAGTTATTAATCCATGGAAATATGAATCCGGCTTCTCTCCATGAAGGCTCGCACTCATTTCTGTAAGGACCACCCGTCAGCCCAATGTGAATTTAATTAGCCAATTAGTCATATGTTGGAAACTAGGGGGCCCTCCTAGTTTGCAGCAATGCCAAGGACTGGACATAATAAATTTTGTCCTAGAGATCATTTGCAATGTTGAACAGATCTCATGTAGATCTTGATTGTGGAATTTGAGTTATAATTGAGGTGTGACTATAACCATGCACATATCCTATCCATATTATAGTCTTTCCATACAGGAAGTTGACAAGACTGTAGCATCTCAAAATTGCTTGACACAATTGAAAAGAAATTATGAAAATAATTTCCATTGTCCTATGTGTATGAAGGTGAATGATGTATGCTAGATTTGCATGATGTATATAATTTTCGCCTGGATAGTCCTATGATCTATGCCAGATAGAGGTGTTTCAGTAGTGAGTGTGTATGTACTGTATGTTTGTGTATAGGAGATGGGGGGTGTCTATCCTACCATAATTTGTGTTGTATAATTTAGTTCCAGTTCTACACTGGGAGGCCATGTGTCTGTAAGTGTTGTGAGGTGTGAACGGCCTCTTGAAGTTTCTACACACCCATCTCCTACATGTCATGCTGTGTGTGTGTTGTGGAATCTGTCCATCTGAAAAGGAAAACAGACACAGAGAGAAAAACAATCTAATCTTAAACTTTTCACAAATTGCACTAAGATAGATAGTGCTATCTCAAAATTTTCTGGAGTGGTCTTAGCCAGACAGTTGTTGTAGATGGCTTTAATCTGTTAAGATTTTATGCCAATTGAAGAAAATTTGTTTTAGTTTGCAGAGACATGGGTCATTATTATGATCATATTTCTGCAAAGAAAAGCTCAAATAAACTGAATGTTAGTGGTCAGGTCTGACTGCTGGGTTTTCAGCATTGTCCGAGAATTTTACACCTTGAATTGCTATTGCAGCTGTGCTTATACAGTCTGCTGTGTTGTGAGCATTGTGACACCCAGGTCTGCTGGGGGTATCTCTTCAAATGCTGTTGTTTACACTTAACCAAATCTGTGATCAAAGCATCAGCTCACCATTTGTGGTGCTGTTCTGTTTGCTTAACAATTGGTGTTTATGGTGTCATTCAAACCTTTGACCATTTGCATCTCTGTGATCTGTAAAGACAGCAGAATCTCTGCCTGATATTAACATCACACACTTTCATTACATGTCCAGTAAAATAATCCATCTAATCAAATTCTATATGATCTATCGCTCCCAGAGAGAAATTTGCTAACACTTGCACCACTCTGTTTTTGGTTTTGTTGCAAACGAAAATCAAAACTTGTACCTTCCATTGTCATTGGGTTACAGATCAATAAAATCAAATTTAAATCATGTTTTGATCTTGAAAGGATTTATCCTATGCAAGATATAACAATCGGTTGGCAATTCTATGCTCCTATATGTGGTTTAACTGCAGCTATATGGAAAATAGCAGAGTTTCCCACTTAGGACGCAAACAAATTCAACATAGTCACACATGCAACTTGAAATTGCTATACAATTCCAGTACTGCACTTATTATTCCAATTTACACACGATACATGGTCTAGAATGCGTAGCATCTACAACCTTTAACCTAAATGTTGAATGCAACATTTACAGTAAAGCAACCATATGTTTTAAAGAATAAACGGTCTATGTGTACAAATAGTATCACAAACAACTTTAAAGTGTGTTCTATGGGAACAATGGGTGTATCACAACTACAAACTTGAAACCTTCTATTGATCCTTCACAATTCTTCCAACACCTCCCAACTTATGTCTACATATTCGTTCCATCTTACTACATACTGATTCCTTCTGTTCTTTTTCAACATTCTTTTTTCTTCCAAACCAATGCTTGAATCATCACGAGATTAAAGGTCATGCCTGACCATTATAATATAACATATATCATGATGTAATCATAATATAAATTACATTATATTAAAACAATATTAATTAAAAATAATTTTATTTGCTGATCTCAGGAGAGTCTTTACTGAGTAATTTGTCCAGAGTGACCTGTTATCATGCCACTGATCTTTTTAGCAGGCATTTGGCCCTGCAGCTCCAGCTGTGCCAGTATGTGTATTGTGTGCACAGTAACAACAGGCCAAACTGAGAACCAGTTACAACCTTTGATGCTGTGAACATTCAACAAACTGCAAATACTGAGAGCATGGGTCAAATCATTTCTCAATTTAAAGATTTTGTGACTACAATGTAGAATTGGACACAATTTTCTTATTTTTGGGCTAAGATCTTATCAATTGCATTCTTTTGCGAGTCCATTTGGGTATGAAAAGAAAGGCGGGACAAACACAAGTCTGCTGGAGGGCACAATTTCACATTGTTTTGTCCAACTTCACATTTCACACACAAAGGATTTCAGTGAGAGATTTTTTCCTTGTCATTTTTTGGTTCATCCAATCACACAAAAGTTAGCGCGATCATTTGCTTATACTTTAACTTTGTTGCCGCAAAGCAAATAAACATGTAGCTGGACATTTTTTACCTCAGAATTTAGGTTTTACATCTCTCTTATGAGCACCACAAATAAAATTTTTATCCCTTGTTGCGTAGGCAAACAAAGAGATCTTAATATCTATAGCAAGGGATATCATTCCTCTTCTACACTGCCGTTATCATTTACCTCAGAAGTAATGTTGCTTTCTAAACATTTTCCAACATCACCGGGTTTCATTCTCCGGTTTCTTAACACTTCTAAAAGGCAAATAAGAATCAACTTACCGCGACGGCTGAAGAGAGAGAAGTCCAAACCTCTTGCTTGTTGCAATTCCAATATTTCCGCTGGAAAGACACTCGCCATTTCAGTATGCGAGATCACATCGGGGTCACCACTTTGTAAGGACCACCCGTCAGCCCAATGGCGGAATCTGACGGCCTGGCGAAGGTACAACTTTGTATGTACCTTGTATGTACCTAAAGTATGTCTTTTCAGCGCCCGCGTTAAATTCACATAAATTTTTAGGATTTAGTTTATGTTTTCCTTTAGCTGTTTGTTTAATCTGACTCCAATTGTAAACGATCTCTAATTGGTAATGTTTCTGATGTAACATTAATAGCTGATCGCGCGGTTAAGTATGAATTAATTTAGATCTTTGATTCTTTAATTTCTCTTCATTTCAATTATCCTTTCATTCAGGCGTCGGGCCGCAAAAAGACTATGGCCAGCTGGAAACCACGCCTTACGTCACATTCCGTTTAGTTTAGAATCAAAACAGAGGATATAGCGTTTACTAAAAAACACAAGTTATGGAATCGCCGCATGCTTATTCTCATAAAAGTGCCATTCGATTTAGTCACAATACTATAACATGTTAAGTCATAATAGTCAGAAATCTAAAACCTTAATATCGTGCTCATGCTCCGTATACTACTATTTCAGTATGATCTATCCTAACACCCAGAAATGCGGAAGCCTCGAAAACCACATAAATCTACCGGGATCAAATGATTTCAGACGAATTCAAAATAAATCAAGATGTAACAATTTATTTATCAGGTAAAAATGTATCAATGCCAATTACATAATTACACAATTATAAACCAATTCAAATACAACAAATACATAACATCAATTACTCAAAAGATTTCTCTAAGAGTATTTAAAAGTTATGCATACACACAGAGATGGTGGATGAAAGTCTTAAAGACATTCACCATCTCTATGCGGGGGTTCTGGTTACAGAATGTCCCGTCTTGCTGCTGTGTCTTTTCCCCTAAGTAGCCAGACCAGAACAAAAGAGTTGTAAATATTTATTGCCCCCACACCTGGCTTTGGGGGAGAGGAGGTGGTTTGCTTGAAGAGAACAGAATTCTCCTAAGTTTTCAAACTTTCCCATAATACTAGTGACTGCTGTGAAACTGAGACCATTTTACCAATCGCACTGAGACATTTAAAATGATACTAAACATGAAATTGGAAAATAATAGATTCACAAGATACATCATACATAGTACATATGCATTCTTGGAGAACTTCAGTGACTTGAATCAGGGGGGAGGAAGGGAGGGGGGCTGGTCACATAGATGAGTGAGGACAGTAAGGCAGGGTGTTGTCCTGTTCCTTTGAAGTATGAGTTTTATTGCTTTATTGCAGGATGCCTGATCTCAGCTTTATCTTAGCAGGAAAATCAAACCTTACATTTAAATGTCAGTCCACTGAAACACAGCAGTCACAATCTGTGACGAAGCAGGTGAGAACCAATGAGCGTTCGATGTCAGTGCCGTAAACCATGTCGTAACGCTTCTCAAGGCGCAACTAAAAATTTAAATTTGAATCATAACGATCGTGGGCTTTGACTGTGACGGTCGCTGCTGAGAATTAACATGAAGATTGATGGATAAAGTGCTGGATTTCAGTCTGTTCGTTACAAACATGGATTATAAAGATGTGGAGTACAGCGAACAAATATAATTGATTTTGTGAATTAATGTTGTGCTTTGGTGAATCTTGGTTGTATTGTCAGTCGCAGCATTGGAGAAAACACCTTAAGTGTCTCACAGCAAACAAACTAAATATTACAAAATGGTTAAAAAATCACAGAAATGTTATTTATTTTCAAGGTTTCAAAGTGTAGACCTGTTTAACCACAAGATTGCAGCACAAGTCACAAACAGAAATGTATCAATAAATTTTAATAAAACATGTATTGAAATGACAATTCAAAAAACATTAATGCCACGATTTTAATATTAATACATGGGAATTCATACACATTCACACTTGGATACGTAAATGATTTACGTTTTATATTTTTATATTTTAGTGCTATAAATACGTCAATATTGTAAGTTTTTGAGTGTATGAAAACATAAGTAAATGTAGAGTAGAACCGCACTTTACGTAAAAATACACACATATTCTCATGAGATCACGTGACAAAGCTGCAGTAAAACACATAGACAGATGTTACAGCACTTAAAGTGGTTCCCCTGTGATTCCCAGCCAATGAACCACTTCTAGTTCTGTTCAGCACCATTTTTGTTTTGTTTTTTTTTCATGTAAAATCACCATTTTTCATTATGCCTGTGATTCAGTCCAGGAAAAGAAGAAACATTGATGTTTTGCTGCAAGTTTCTTTATATAAAGGCAATAACTGTGTTACTGATGCAGTGATAGTTACAGTAACTCATGCATCTGTGCTGTTATTAACTTATAATGGTTCACTGCCAGAATATTATAGAGAATATTTCACAATATTAATCCAGGAAATATCTGTAAAATAACTGTTTTTGTAAAACATTTAAAATAAAATTATGATATGAATTTAGATATTTTACCTTAATTTTAGTTTTTGTTTGGCAGATGCTTCTTTCTATTTTAACTTTAACCATTATTTCATTAATGGTAAATGTTTTGCACCCTTTGCTGCCATGAATGTTTTTTTGTTTTTTTACAGTGTATTTTAATGTCATTTTTAATCCTTTCACCAACTGAACTAAAAGACAAAGAGACAGTAAGAGAACTTTTAAAGAAATAAAATATGAACGATCAAGTGCATGTTTCTAACAGTCTCCCAAATGCTTTTCATCAGCTGAAGCTCTTTGACCTAAAATATTAAGCTGTTTCTCCTCTGAGATATTAAGTTAATATTTCAATAATGTAAGTGTCGAGTGACATTTTGAGATGCTTTAAAGTTAGTCATAGTGATGATCCTCTTCTGCTGGTGTGGTGGTGACAGACTAACCTCAGAGCCACATTAGGACCCGTTGACGCCATTCGAATGTGATTTATTTTATCACTAAAAAGTTGCATTTCTGACTGTAAAACTGAGTGGCTATTGGTAGTTCTTCTTTATTAATGTGAATTTGCCGGTTAATAACAAACCCACTACGGAGCGTCCAGTTACAGACTTTAGTACAGATGAGGTACGCGGGAATTACCCATTTATTGTCACCACAAATGTTGTTTGCATGTAGGTGTATTGTTTTTTTATAATCACGCACACAACTTAAACATAAATAAATCGCTATAGCACAGCTGGCATCCCAAGCGCTTTCCCGATCAATCTGACTCCGTTCAGTGGGCGGGATTACTGACCTGAACGTCCTGCCGCTTGATTGGCCTGATTGGCTGGCTGCATGGACGCTGCGTTTGAGTCAACTTTAGCTTATCAAAAGGGAAACTAAAGCAAATGAATATAGCCTATGTGTGGCCTTTTTTACACTGATGATAAAGCAGTCCAGGTAGCTGGTAAAAGGGGCTAGTTAGTCTGTCAATAGAGGCAAACAGTGTGTTGTTCATGTTCTTGTTAATAACACCTGAGAAAAAGGACTGCACTGTGAAGTCACATATTGTAATTGTTTAGACACTCTTTGTCGATGTTATAATGGATTTCTAGCTTTGATTTTCTTTTGATTTTTTCTTGTCATGCATTGCACTACTGTTGTGTTTCTCCATGCTGTGTTGAGCTTGATATTAACTTTTTTGATCTTAAGTACAATTTTATCAGTCTTTCTATTGATTTTAGAATTAAATTTGTCATAAAGTTCAGTGGTTGACCGTTGATGTTGTTGTTTTGAGTGGTGTTGGTGATGTTTCCGTTGATTCTCCATTAAACAATCCTATATTAAGACTTATCTCCTCGTGCACTTATTCCTGGACACGCATAAAGAGAATGTTCGAGCTCTCATATATGAACTGCTTTTTGAAGCAGATCGAGTGTTTTATGTGTGGATCTTTCCACATGCTGCATGAGATCAAATACTTACAATAGATAAATATTTAGTGTTTTTTTTTTTTTTTAAATTTAGCAGACACTTTTATCCAAAGCAACTTACAAGGGGAGCAATTAGGGGTTAGGTGTCTTGCTCAAGGGCACTTTTAGTCATGGTATCGAAGGTGGAAAGAGTGCTGTTTATTCACAATCCCCACTTTCAATTCCTGCCAGCATGGGAATCAAACCAGCAACCTTCAGATTACAAGCCCAACTCCCTCACCACTAGGCCACGACTACCGCAGTGACTAGTGGTTTTATTGTTAAGATTATCTACATGTATATTAAAATCTGTAAAATATTAAAATGTTAAAATTCAGTGATAGTAGCAGATGAAAGCTCTGTAAAACCATCAAAAATGTTTGACAGCAGACAGTCTGTAAATAATTAGAAATAAAACACGTGGTGTTCCTGTCAACACGATTCCAGATATTCAAAAGACAAGAAATATTCAAATCAAATCATCTTTCTTTCCAGTTCTGCAAACACTCATGAAGAAGAAGTTTGGAGGGGCTGATTCATTTACTCATGTTGTGTTTGGGGTCAGTTTGATGCTATTTGAACTTTCCTTTGTTAAAAAAAACACGATTCCCTCCATCTCAGTTCCATCAGATTTTGTCTTTTTTTATTATTATTATTTTATTTTATAATTATTTTTTTTTTACATTATCAATCTACACACAAGAAACTGGACTTGAAAAAAGACACTCTGTTTGGTGGACCATGTTTATTTTATCTTGAGAGCTGTCTCTCTAAATTTCGTTGTACTTGTACTGGGAAAAGCGGGAAAAATAGTTTTTTTTTTTTAGTTTTCCATTTGTCAAATAAATCAAATAAAATCCAATGAAGGCCTTGTACTAGAGCACAAATGCAATGTGGAACAAACATGATCACACACACGCACACATACATATACACAAACAAAAGTGTGTTTACTCTTCACTCGTGTTTATATTGTAATCTCTAGTTTTGGTTTTGTGTTCATGTTTCATATTTTGTTGTCATTGTCATGTTTCATGTTTGTTTTGCCATGTGCGCCCTTCTGTCATGTCATGTGATTCCCTAGTTTGTCATGTGATCCTACCATGTGCCCCTATGTCATGTGATGCCCCTGTTTCATGTCTTGTTTTGATTGGTTCTCAGGGCTAATCATTGTTCACAGGTGTTCATTGTTTGTAATTAGTCACAGTATTTAAACCCTGCCTTGTTCGTTGTTGATTATTGTCCCTGTAACCATGTTGGTGAGTTTTTTTGCCCTTGCCCTTGCCCTTGCCCTTGCCCTTGCCCTTGCCCTTGCCCTTGCCCTTGCCCTTGCCCTTGCCCTTGCCCTTGCCCTTGCCCTTTGTGGGATTTTTTTGTTGGGTCAATAAAACTGCACATGGGTCCGAACTAAAACTTGCCATCAGTTTTTTTTTTTTTTAATACAATCGCTCTATAAATGTTTGGGGTCTGTAATATGTGTGTGTCGCACTTATTCATAAATGTATGGGAGCTGGATGTTTGGAAATGGACATGGAGACCAGGGAATAAAGAGTGGGTGTTCTGATTCTGTTGACGTCACACATTAAATCGGTTCATCATAAAGTTCTCAAACGCCTCCTCTGTTTTGTGCACATCTACAGGGTCAGACTGACCCAAACACTAAGAGTGGAAACAGGAAATTACCAGAGTATGAGACTTAAAACTGTTAACTGCAGTTTTCATCTATAGCCAAGATTCATTTTTAAACATAAAATCGAGGTTGTATGTAGAGATAAGATCATTGACTATAAATGATTTGTTGATCAGTGAACGAATGTTTAAAATATCTAACTTTACAGGATTTGTTTCTGGCTCCACATCAAGGTTGAAGTGACGTCTAATAAGTTGTAGATTAAATGCATTTTCCCAATGATTTGCACAGAACTTAGTCTGTCTCTTACTGAGAACAGAAATAGGAAGAGCTACTGGCACTTTGGCTTTCCACTTACTCTGGAAAACTCTGTGAATATGATCTGATCATGTTTTCTGAGGAGTTCACTGAAAAATCTAGTTCACTCTATCTTCTTTTTCTTCTCAGATTTACCCACATCTACACTGACTGTGACACCAGACAGATCTGTATTCACTGGAGAGACAGTCAATCTGAAGTGTGAGATAAACTCTGAACACAGTAACTGGAGATATGAGTGGTATAAAGCAGGTTCAGTGTTACAGTCTGTAAATGGAGACACTCTCAGTTTTGTTGGAGCTGTTCAGTCTAAGGGTCTGTACACGTGTAAAGGACAGAGATATGGAAGACCAAAATCATCACAATCAAGCTCTGCTGTTTCTCTCTCTGTGAAGGGTGAGTTGAA
Source organism: Zacco platypus (assembly GCA_038088235.1). NCBI lineage: Eukaryota > Metazoa > Chordata > Actinopteri > Cypriniformes > Xenocyprididae > Zacco > Zacco platypus. The sequence goes on along the minus strand of CM076085.1, from coordinate 39,665,126 downwards.
CATCATTGTCCTCATACACTCACTCTAATATGATCACATTTACAATCGAGACACTGGTTTTGTTCAGAATGGGAAAATCGTAATGCTTACTGAATTCAGCTTATATACCAGCCTAGTCTCACTGTTAATATGTAGGTTTAAATAAGTAACTTTCAAAGACACAAAACGTACATTTTTGTACCTTTATAAAGGTGCTGAAACATACAATACTGACGTATTTACAGCACTAAAACGTTAAAAAAAGTTTTTTTCAGCAAAAAAATGTAAAATATTTATGAATCTTTCATGTGATAATGATATGTGTAATTTCCCTTTTATAGTTTTGTAGATAAATGTAAGATCCCTAAATCCCATCCCGAATCTAAACATACCCGTTTTATACAGAATGTTAAAAGAATAAAACATAATGGACTGAAGTTTGTAGGAAAATTACAATTTTAGTAAAAATATAACATTAAAACAATATTTTGAGCCACTAATCCTACACCTACACATAACCATTTCTTAAAACTACATACTGTTATAAATAAAAGAATAAAAGACAAACGAACGTAATCACAATTTATTTATTGTGAAAATGTCAAAAGTGGCACCAAAAGTAGTGATGAGTTGCAGTTGCAGTCCTCTCTCATGGTAATAGTTTTTTATTTTGGAGTACAGAGCAGAATATAAGTTATTAATTCATGGAAATATGAATCCAGTTTCTCTCCGTGAAGGCGCACACTCATTTTTATAACATCAATCAACTGAAACACAGCATGTTGCAATCTGTGAGGAAGCAGGTGAAAACACTTTGGAATGTTGCTGCGATATGTCAATGCGTCCGCCATATTGCTGAGGGCAAGAACGCACTGTAAAATACAAGTAAACTGGTGAGCTGCGTTTTTTCTGGATAAAAACACTTGCATTTATCAACTGATTTCAGTGGTTTATGATGTACGTGGTGTACAAAAAGTTCCACCTCTAGTTACTTAAATCCTCGATAACAGACTTTAAAAAAATATTTATTTTAATAAGGAATAGTCAAAGCTCAGACTTGTCCTGTATTTGGCTGCTTTCTTGGATAAGAACTGTGAAGACGCCCATGATGAGAATTTCAATTTTCACATTAAATGAAAAAAACAAAGATTTCTTATTGTGGAAAAGGCATTTTCTGTCTTTTAACCCATTTTAGCTTTTCTTGTGTTTAGAATTGCCCACAACTGTGAAAATGAAGCAACTCATCAAATAAAAATCACACAGGTGTAACGTTCGGGTGGACAGGAAGACAGGAGTCGCAGGTAACGAATAACAAGCAGGTTTAATTAACTGAATGGTACACGAAACAGCGTGCATAACACAAACAAGAACCGACAAAGGGAGAACTGAAACAGGAAGTATAAATACACAGACGGAACTAATGAATACAGGTGTAGAAACTTAAACTAATCAGGGGCAAATGAAGACAGGTGTAGACATGACGTATACAAACAGAACTGAACACATGTGACATTACACCCCCCCCCCGAAGAAGGCGCGTCCTCGCGCCGTGACGAAGTCCATAGAAAACAAAGGAAAGGGCGGAGGCTTTGGAGGAGGGCGTGGAACTGGTGAAGGGCAGTGTCCTGGAATGGCTGGGTCCCGACCCCATGGTGGCGCTGACGGCGGGAGGAGCCAGGGAGGAGTCCAGGCTGCGGGGCGGGATGACGTTCTGGGGCCGATCGCCGGCAGCGGAACCATGGCGCTGGTAGGGGGACCCAGCGGAACTTTCCGGCCGACGGACCTGGGCGACACCGCCGGACCGGAAGTTCGACGCCGAGCCGCAGGCACACGGGACTGAGCCGGTGACGAGGCTCTGGCTGACCGGGGCGAAGATGGTGGGACAGAGGATGACTGGGAGGTACTGAGGAGGGAGGAGTCAGATGACGCCAGAGGGGTGACGGGTGGAGGCGTAGCCGAAGTCCCGGATGTCCGAAGCGGCAGCTGGGCGACGACCCCCGAAGGCCGACCAGGAGGGACGAGGGAGCCCAGCTGAGCATCCGGACAGCCGGGCCGAGGAACTGGTGAAGGAGGCGTGGGACCAGGCGCTGGTGACGGGCTGACGGGACGCGGTGGTGACGTGGGCCTGGAGGCCTGAAGGGGAGCCGGGGACTCCGCCTCAAGCTGGGCTGGTGGCAGGGAAGCCCGAGGTGCTGGAGCGGAGCCGCATAGAATGGGCGATGGGAGCAGAGCCGAGGAGCTTGCTGGCAGCAGGGGGACCAACGGATCCAGGGGGCTGGCCGTAACCAGTGACGGAACCGGGGAGACAGGCAGGGGGGCAGACGGAAGGCTTCCAGACGGAACCGGAAGGACAGGAGAAGGCTGAAGGGTGGGTATTTGGGTGGGGAAAGGATCCGCGGTCCACAGCTCTATGAGGCGGCGGGCTGCTCCTGGCTCTAAGATGGCCTCACTCGCTCGTGGTGTTCTCGGGGTCCCGAACTCATCCAGCTCCGCTCCGATCTCGGAGCGCACCCCGGGCTGCCACGCTGAGGCGGAACGTTCGTCCCTCCGGCACATCCAGGCCCAGTAGCCCAGGTGCGGTCGAGCCTCCGAGCTCATCAGGTGTTGGAGAGCGGGTGAGTCCATATTTACTTTCCTCGCGTTGAGGGGTCGGTTCTTCTGTAACGTTCGGGTGGACAGGAAGACAGGAGTCGCAGGTAACGAATAACAAGCAGGTTTAATTAACTGAATGGTACACGAAACACCGTGCATAACACAAACAAGAACCGACAAAGGGAGAACTGAAACAGGAAGTATAAATACACAGACGGAACTAATGAATACAGGTGTAGAAACTTAAACTAATCAGGGGCAAATGAAGACAGGTGTAGACATGACGTATACAAACAGAACTGAACACATGTGACAACAGGCTGCTTTCTGTATTTTTATAGCACTAAATGATACAGATATTTACAGATAGATACTCCAAAACATATAATGACAAAGATAACTGATGGATCCTTTATGGTGTGATATGATATGGTACAACTACAGTTGAATGCAAATAGTAAATAAAAGATAATGTGAAAAGTAATGGTAAATAATTTGTTGTATATAATAAATATAGGAAATAGTTTATATATTATATGATAGAATGTAGTCCATAATAAAATGTATAATATTGTCAATAAACAGTATACAGCAAATAAAATAGTAATGAATAGTATAATTATATAATAGTGTAAGTACAATAATGTAATATCACAATGATATATATAGATAATGCCATATAGTATATGTATAATACTAATACTGATGGTTTAGCTCCATCCCTAATCCTGACAGACCTGTCCTGTCAAAAATCCTCCTGTTTGAAGTGCTCACTGCATAACACAGAGAACTCGCTTGTGGAAAAACCTTCCCTTCTTACAGTTACTTCCCACCGTCTCCTCAACTCTTTGTCTCTAGGAATCCATCATCTTAGGAGTTATTCCCCTGACACCTGTATTCAATTGTGCAGTGATTTGTTGAAGATGAAGTTTGGAGGGGCTGATTCATTTACTCATGTTGTGTTTGGGGTCAGTTTGATGCTATTTGAACTTTCCTTTGTTAAAAAAAACACGATTCCCTCCATCTCAGTTCCATCAGATTTTGTCTTTTTTTATTATTATTATTTTATTTTATAATTATTATTTTTTTTACATTATCAATCTACACACAAGAAACTGGACTTGAAAAAAGACACTCTGTTTGGTGGACCATGTTTATTTTATCTTGAGAGCTGTCTCTCTAAATTTCGTTGTACTTGTACTGGGAAAAGCGGGAAAAATAGTTTTTTTTTTTTAGTTTTCCATTTGTCAAATAAATCAAATAAAATCCAATGAAGGCCTTGTACTAGAGCACAAATGCAATGTGGAACAAACATGATCACACACACACACACACACACGCACACACAAACACACATACATATACACAAACAAAAGTGTGTTTACTCTTCACTCGTGTTTATATTGTAATCTCTAGTTTTGTTTTTGTGTTCATGTTTCATATTTTGTTGTCATTGTCATGTTTCTTTTTTTGTTTCATGTTTGTTTTGCCATGTGCGCCCTTCTGTCATGTCATGTGATTCCCTAGTTTGTCATGTGATCCTACCATGTGCCCCTATGTCATGTGATGCCCCTGTTTCATGTCTTGTTTTGATTGGTTCTCAGGGCTAATCATTGTTCACAGGTGTTCATTGTTTGTAATTAGTCACAGTATTTAAACCCTGCCTTGTTCGTTGTTGATTATTGTCCCTGTAACCATGTTGGTGAGTTTTTTGCCCTTGCCCTTGCCCTTGCCCTTGCCCTTGCCCTTGCCCTTGCCCTTGCCCTTGCCCTTGCCCTTGCCCTTGCCCTTGCCCTTTGTGGGATTTTTTTGTTGGGTCAATAAAACTGCACATGGGTCCGAACTAAAACTTGCCATCAGTTTTTTTTTTTTTTTTTTTAATACAATCGCTCTATAAATGTTTGGGGTCTGTAATATGTGTGTGTCGCACTTATTCATAAATGTATGGGAGCTGGATGTTTGGAAATGGAGATGGAGACCAGGGAATAAAGAGTGGGTGTTCTGATTCTGTTGACGTCACACATTAAATCGGTTCATCATAAAGTTCTCAAACGCCTCCTCTGTTTTGTGCACATCTACAGGGTCAGACTGACCCAAACACTAAGAGTGGAAACAGGAAATTACCAGAGTATGAGACTTAAACCTGTTAACTGCAGTTTTCATCTATAGCCAAGATTCATTTTTAAACATAAAATCGAGGTTGTATGTAGAGATAAGATCATTGACTATAAATGATTTGTTGATCAGTGAACGAATGTTTAAAATATCTAACTTTACAGGATTTGTTTCTGGCTCCACATCAAGGTTGAAGTGACGTCTAATAAGTTGTAGATTAAATGCATTTTCCCAATGATTTGCACAGAACTTAGTCTGTCTCTTACTGAGAACAGAAATAGGAAGAGCTACTGGCACTTTGGCTTTCCACTTACTCTGGAAAACTCTGTGAATATGATCCGATCATGTTTTCTGACGAGTTCACTGAAAAATCTAGTTCACTCTTCTTTTTCTTCTCAGATTTACCCACATCTACACTGACTGTGACACCAGACACATCTGTATTCACTGGAGAGACAGTCAATCTGAAGTGTGAGATAAACTCTGAACACAGTAACTGGAGATATGAGTGGTATAAAGCAGGTTCAGTGTTACAGTCTGTAAATGGAGACACTCTCAGTTTTGTTGGAGCTGTTCAGTCTAAGGGTCTGTACACGTGTAAAGGACAGAGATATGGAAGACCAAAATCATCACAATCAAGCTCTGCTGTTTCTCTCTCTGTGAAGGGTGAGTTGAACATCATTGTCCTCATAAACTCACTCTAATATGATCACATTTACAATCGAGACACTGGTTTTGTTCAGAATGGGAAAATCGTAATGCTTACTGAATTCAGCTTATATACCAGCCTAGTCTCACTGTTAATATGTAGGTTTAAATAAGTAACTTTCAAAGACACAAAACGTACATTTTTGTACCTTTATAAAGGTGCTGAAACATACAATACTGACGTATTTACAGCACTAAAACGTTAAAAAAAGTTTTTTTCAGCAAAAAAATGTAAAATATTTATGAATCTTTCATGTGATAATGATATGTGTAATTTCCCTTTTATAGTTTTGTAGATAAATGTAAGATCCCTAAATCCCATCCCGAATCTAAACATACCCGTTTTATACAGAATGTTAAAAGAATAAAACATAATGGACTGAAGTTTGTAGGAAAATTACAATTTTAGTAAAAATATAACATTAAAACAATATTTTGAGCCACTAATCCTACACCTACCCATAACCATTTCTTAAAACTACATACTGTTATAAATAAAAGAATAAAAGACAAACGAACGTAATCACAATTTATTTATTGTGAAAATGTCAAAAGTGGCACCAAAAGTAGTGATGAGTTGCAGTTGCAGTCCTCTCTCATGGTAATAGTTTTTTATTTTGGAGTACAGAGCAGAATATAAGTTATTAATTCATGGAAATATGAATCCAGTTTCTCTCCGTGAAGGCGCACACTCATTTTTATAACATCAATCAACTGAAACATAGCATGTTGCAATCTGTGAGGAAGCAGGTGAAAACACTTTGGAATGTTGCTGCGATATGTCAATGCGTCCGCCATATTACTGAGGGCAAGAACGCACTGTAAAATACAAGTAAACTGGTGAGCTGCGTTTCCCCTGACACCTGTATTCAATTGTGCAGTGATTTGTTCAGCCTCAAGCAGCACACGAAAGGCATTTTTCTTAATTCCAGTTATGAGCGTTATGGGAACGTTGCCCTGCACAATATGGCGGCGCTGTTGACATACGATCCAGAGGCCAATGAGGCATCTATGTATTTTATTATGTCTATGTGAAAATCTGCATAACCATGTCATAAAGCTTCTCTAGGGCACAACTTTCAGATTTGAATCATAACGAGTGTGGACTTTGACTGTGACAGGCACTGCTGGGAATGAAGATGAAGATTGATGTATAAAGTGCTGGATTTGCCTCTGTTCCTTAACTTATGGATTCTAATGATGTGGAGTACAGCGAACTAATAAAATTGATGTGATTGTGAATTTATGTTGTGCTTTGGCGTATCTTGGTTGTATTGTCAGTCGCTGCATCCTGTGTAGAATGATGTAATCCTCTGAAACGAGTTCGCAGCACAAGTCATGAACAGAAATGTTATTTCATATTAAGTCGATGAGTAAACTGCATTCAATAAATTTGACTAAAAACATGCATTGATATGACAATTGAATACAACAGATTCAAAACATTAATGCCACGATTTTAATAATGCGTGTGAATTCATACATATTCACTCTTGGATACGTAAATGATTTACGTTTTATTGCTATAAATACGTCAATATTGTACATTTTTGTGTTTATGAAAACGTAAGTAAATGTACGTGTGGTAGAACCACGCTTTACGTAAAAATACAAACATACTCACATGAGATCACGTGACAAAGCTGCAGTATAAACACATAGACAGATGTTACAGCACTTAAAGTGTTTCCCCTGTGATTCCCAGCCAATGAACCACTTCTAGTTCTGTTTAGCACCATTTTTGTTTGAGGTTACCATGATGCTGAAGAGCAGAGCCTGTGATTCAGTTCAGAAAAAGAAGGAGAAACATTGATGTTTTCCTGCATGTTTCTTTATATAAAGGCAATAATTGTGTAGTTGCTGATGCAGTGAAAGTTACAGGAGCTCATGCATGTGTGCTGCTATTAACTATATGATGGTTGGAGTATTATAGAGAATATTTCACAATATCTGTGGAAAAATTCAAAAGATATTTTGTTATATACATTGTTTCTTTTTTAACTTTAACTATTATTTCATTATTATTATTATTATTTAATAATAATAATATAAAAATATTATTATTTAATTCAACTAAACTAAAGAGTAAGAGACAGTTATAGAACTTTTAAAATACTATACTGGGTCTGAACGGGTTCTTTGTAAAGCAGTGGAGCTTTAAAACACTTTAATCATCCCAAAGAACTGCTGAAGAACCATTTTTTTTTTCTGTGTGTGTTACTGGTGAAAATAAGTGCAAAACAAAATACTATGAAATATGGCATAAAATAAAGTATGAACTGAATAGCTTTCCAAACCATTATATATATATATATATATATATATATATATATATATATATATATATATATATATATATATATATCTGAAAGTGCTGTTTGACTCACTTTATGTTTTTGTGTTTCTTCACAGATTTACCCACATCTACACTGACTGTGACACCAGACACATCTGTATTCACTGGAGAGACAGTCAAGCTGAAGTGTGAGATAGAGACTTACAGTAACTGGAGATATGAGTGGTATAAAGACTACAGATACAGTGTGTTACAGAAGTCTAAACGTCACACTGTAAACAGAGACACTCTCAGTATTGTTGGAGCTGGTCAGTCTGATGAGGGTTGGTACTGGTGTGAAGGACAGAGAGATGGAAGACCAAAATCATCACAATCAAGCTCTGTTTATCTCTCTGTGAAGGGTGAGTTGAACATCATTGTCCTCATAAACTCACGTTACTATAATCACAACTAATCGAGAGTCTTTCACTCTCAGGTGTCACATTCACACCGATGATACAGTTCTCACTCCTCTTTTGAAAAATTAATTCAATCTAATTCTCTTACAGATATTTTTTGCGTTGCTTTTCAGATGATCCTCTGATGATTTCAGATGTGGTTGTTTTTGTCTTTGATTATGACTGAAATTTCATCAACTGTGTATTAAACATTACAATTAAGATTTATTTTATCCAACACTCAAAGTTTCAACATTAGCTCACCTGAAAATAAAAATTCTGTCCTCATTTAATCCCTTTTATTTCCCATCTGATTGTTTTCTGAAGTGAAGACCAGTAGACTCTGTTAATCTTCAGCAGGATTCTTTATTGAGAACATGCTGTTGGTCGCTGCAGTTGTCAAGTCCGATGAGCTGTACATTGTATTTTACAGGCATTCAGTGGAGAAGGGTCTGTCTGCATCCCGCAGTACTATAACGAATTTCAAGTTACGCCTTTTCAAGTTACGCCTCTTCAAGTTACGCCTTCCGCGAATAAACAAGCGTGGGCATCATTGACTAAAACAATCTTTTAAAGTAAATTATTTTATGTTTTATGAATGAAATATGTGTAAGATTAGCTATCGAATCTTAAGTATGAAACAAGCTAGTAGTAAAACAAAATAAATACTATCAAATTAATACGAACTCATGCAATTATAGCTAAAAACCTACCCCCACACCCAAACATTTCCCTAAACCTACCCCTTCCATAAAAATGTACTGAAGAGTTTCATAGTCAAAATACTAAAAAAATGACGAAAACAAACAACATGACTGTGGCCTTGTAGTTGTTATACGATCCGATCCCTTATCACTAGGTGGCGATAGTGAAGCTTAAAAAGCAAAAAGAGTGAAGTAGAAGAAGAGCAGTACTAGTGACAATTGTGTCTAGAAGGGATGTAGCTTTGACCAGAAGTGAGACAAAATCTTTGCATAAATAACAGTAAATTAAATGTGCTACTTATCAAATTGTGTTTTATTAACATCTACACCCACCCCAACCCTAAACCTAACCTTACAATACTGCAAATACAGTTATTAAATTAAATAAATACATATTATATGACGGAGTATTGATGTGCGCATGTGCAGCGGCTGCATCATCTCTTTTTGACATCTCGCGTGGTTCTGTGTGACTTGGACAACTTCAGGTTACGCCCCCTCAACAGGTTACGCCTTCTTCCTGTTACGCCCCCTCTCTTGCGGTCCGCAGACAGATACTATTGGTTCAGTGGGCAATCCTTGAAAGTGTTGACCTTAAGCCGGGAACACACTAACACTAACACACGCTGACGAACTAGTGGCGACAAAATCAGACTGCGGGGTTGGCTCACGTCGGCAGCTTCTGGGTCCAAACTTGCCCTGACTCACCAAACCGATGCTCGACACCCGTATGAAGGAGATAACTGTCTATTTAAGCAGATATATTTGTCAATATTCGTCATTCAAAAAGGGAAAGCGAAAAAAAACATTGCATGTACACAATCCATAAACAAAGCAGCGCTTGCCTACCGTTTTGAATATCAATCATACTGATCCCGTTCTTTATTCCACTCCACTCATGTTATTATGAAAATATTCGTGTGCTCAGGTAAGATGATGTAAAACTAGAACAACTTTCTGTCTGTGCCGTCAAGACTTCTTTGCTTGGTTTCATAACTTTTGCTTGTATTCGTCTGAACTGACTCGTTTGCTATACTGAACAGCCAATCAGAGTTCTGTCTCTCACCGACGGCCCGACGATGATTCAACTGGTCGAATCGGCCAAAAAAAAGCAGACAATGCGGAACACACTGAGAAAACTTAGTCGGCTGACCGTCGGCTTGGTGTGTTCCTGCCTTAAAAGAACAGCCTTACACACAGCCTTCGTAGTGACCACTAAAACAAAAGCATCTAAAGACAATACAGGAAATGACCCCTGACTGTGACCCCCAAATGGTATAAACAGCACCTGGGGCCTCATTTATAACCGTTAACTTTTGATCACTTGTAACTTTTTTTCCATCACTTTTCCTGTGACACTGTTTTAATGACAGTGAGGAGTGATAGAGCACAATAATTCTTCTTTAAACTAAACTGAAGATCTCATGTTATGACAAAATATGTTTTAGTGAAAACGATGATCAGTGATGCACACTTACTGCGATATAATGAAAGACACTGCTGGACACGATGGTCGAACGGTCTGTTGTCCGGTTTGAACAGGTTCAATGATAATATCTTACTGTACAAGCTGTACAGAGGGGTTGATGTCTGTACAGGCATCTTCAAACAATTATGAATAATACCACTGTATTTGAAGGATACAACTTGAAGAAAACGTTTCTTTTTTAAAATACTTTGTCAGTGAAGCGCAGAGTAAGTGTATTTACACTGCAATAAATAAGTAAGTCTAAATCTGTTTCCACTAACATAGCCTAAACATCCTAAAAGATATGATCACCTTATCAGCAAAACTGCATAAATTCGATTTCATTCAAATTGTTTAAAACAATTAAAATACTATTTGGACAGTGGAAATTAATGAATCAACTCTATTCTAAAAACTTTAACTGAGAAGTAAGCTATTTTATAGCTACAATTTTGTTTTTATGGATATTCTGATATATTTATTATTAAACAAGGATATTAGATGATTTTTAGTAATATGTATGGCACAAATGGCATTTATAGTCCGTATGTATACTGGCCGCACAGGTTCACACTTGTAATTCGGTTGGTTTGGTTCGTTTGGTCCGGACCAAAAACAAAACATATAGTCCTGGTCCGCTTAGCGTTCACACTGGCATTTTTAACAGCGAACCTAAAGTTACCGAACCAAAGGCATAGAGATACGGACACAACCTGATTGGTCGGCTTTTATGACGTATATTTCGCGACGGAGCTCGCTTACCGAACATTCAAAACAATGCTGTGAGCTGGATTAAACGCCATCATTTTATGCGTGTATATATGCTTTATTTTTACCAGCTGAGAACTCACGAAGAGCTCATAAAATGTTCAAAACATTCAAAACAGCACCAGGATTTCCTCCGTTGTATGCAGAAACAAATATTGATGAGGCACTTTACCTCCTCGTTTCTCCGTGTTGCGTTCATATATCAATCGAACCGCACCAGAGTTCATTTGGAAGCGGACTGAGACTGCTAAAAAGATCTTGTTTGGTGCGCTCCAAGGTTCGAATGGCAGCGTTCACATGTGTTCAAACGAACCACACTAACTGAGCAATCGCACCAGGGTTAATTTTAATCGAACCAAACATGACAAGTGTGAACGCACCCTAAAAGAAACACTATATTCCAGTAGACTGAACATGTAGTACGTGTGCACATGATGTCACCGTTTTCACAAGTTCATGTTTTTGTAGTTTACATGGAGACAATAATGGTATCATTTTCAAAAACTTGCTCTTTGAATCTCGTTTTCAAGTTTGTGTTTTCAGGCCCCCAAAACAAGTTTGTCGTGTAAATGAACGGCCAAAACACATAAAAAGTTTTTAGTGTTTTATTGAAATCAGTGTAGTGTAAACGGCCCCTTAGTTCCTGGTCTTGTGTTAATGTACATTCTAGTGTGAATTGCTACATGGTTTCTAATGTTTGCTTAATGGTATTTCATCATCTTTTTGTGTCATGCATCTTTGTTTGGATTATTGTTACAGTCAAACCATCACACATACATGTAGATTGGATATGAATATCAATATTTTATTTAGTTATATTATTAATTGCAAACATTTAATTTAATAAACACAAACTACAAGCAAACTAGAACTTTAAATAATGAATCTGAATTTAAATAAATCTGTGTAATGCTTGTGTAAAATCCATATTTCAACACTTATTCTCTTCTGTATCCACTGTTGCAGACAAATACTCAATGATTCGTCAAACACAGGTGAACTCTGACTCTTGAGGATCTGAATCTGTTCTTGTTCTCCTGCAGATCTGAAGCCGAAGCCTGAACTCACATCAGATCCTGCAGGAGCTGCACTGACAGGAAACATAGTGACTTTGACCTGTCGCATGGATCCGTCCACTAAATCCTGGGACTTTTACTGGTACAAAAACACACTGAACCCTGAGACAGAGAAGAAGAACACAAACTCCTACAGACTGAAGATTGATTCAGTGTCTGATGGAGGCCAGTACTGGTGTAGAGCTGGAAGAGGGAAACCAGTCTATTACACAAACTACAGTGATGCACTGTGGGTCAATGTTACAGGTGAGAGAGAACATGTGATTCAACATACTGATCAGAGACAATATCTGCAGAACTTCTAAAACTTTAAATAAATGTAATAATCGGTGTTTGTACAGAGAGTCCTAAAGCTGTGCTGACGGTGCGACCTGATGAACGAGTGTTCAGAGGAGAAACAGTCACTCTCAGATGTGATATAAAGTGGGGAGGAAACACTGAGTGGACATACAGATGGGGAATAAATGGAACCAACAATTTGAATATAAACTCTGCCAAACTATGTACAAAACAAGAGTGCTGCACCAGTGGAGTCAATAAACAGAAACACAGAGAAGCTGTCAGTCTGTGCTCAACACAAGAGTTGAACATCAGCAGTGTTGATCACTTTCACAGCGGTGAATACACCTGTACAGGACAGATAAACACTCAAATTTCTCAGCGCAGTGATGCTGTTACACTGACTGTATCAGGTGAGTTTGTGTTTGTTGTGATCAGCTTCTCCATCAGTTTCTCTATGGCTCTGTAACTCATGATGTTTTGTTCAGATGAAGCTCAGGCAGCAGTGCGAGTGTCTCCACAGCCGTGGCCGACTGAAGGAGAATCAGTGACTCTGATCTGTGAGGTTTCAGGCTCCTCTACAGGCTGGACGTTCAGCTGGTTCAGAGATCGTGATCAACTGTCAGACAGCAGCAGAGGAGCTGGAGGATCTTACACTCTCAGTCCTGCTGCTCTACAGCACACAGGAGTTTATATGTGCAGAGCAGAGAAAGGACGACCAGCCTATTACACACACAACAGCAGCACACAGCCACTGTGGGTCACTGGTGAGTGTTCATGTTTGTGCTCATCAGTATTTCTGTTTCATTGATGTCTCTGTGCTGCCAATTTAAAATGGGATTTTCCTCTTTTCAGGTGTTTCTTCAGTGTCTCTGGTGGTTCGTCCCAGCAGAAGTCAACACTTCTCCTCTGACTCTCTCTCTCTGAGCTGTGAGGATCAGAGTAACTCTGCTGGATGGACAGTGAGAAGATACACAGACAAAGACACAAAAACTTGTTCAAAACAAACAGGATCTCCATGTGTAATTGAGTCTCTCAGCACATCTGACACTGGAGTGTACTGGTGTGAGTCTGAATCTGGAGAGAAACGTCATCCTCGAAACATCACTGTACATGGTGAGTCCAATCACTCTTATAACTGGATAAAACAATAAATAACAATCTGTTAAAGAATGAAAATATATAGAGTGAAGAATCAGTCATGCGATTATGTATTAAACTGAAAACATCAGAATTATTTTTCCCCCCTGCTGAATGTCAGGATTTCAACTCTGGAATAAAATACACTACAATATCATTCAGAAGTTTGGGATCAGTCATTTTTTTTATATTTTGAAAAGATGTTTGTTCACCAACAGCTAAATTTATTTGATCAAATTCAGTAAATTTTAATATGTTTAATATATTTTAAAATGTAATTTATTCCAGTGATCAAAGCTGAATTTTCAGCATCATTACTCCAGTCTTCAGTGTCACATGATCCTTCAGAAATCATTCTAATATTCTGATTTTCTGCGCAAAAAAAACATTTCTAATTATTATCAACGTTGATACAACAGCTCTGCTGCTTCATATTTTTGTGGGAAATGTGATACATTTTGTCTTTTATGAATAGAACAAGTTTGAAGAACGGCATTTTAATTGAAAAAGAAATATTGTGTAACATTATAAACTTAATTTTTGATCAATGGTCACATTTGATAATGCATCTTTGCTGCCCAGGTGAAAAAAAGAGTAAACAATGTACTTAAAGTGCTCTATTTTCATGCATACTGTGCTATTTTGAGACACCATGAATATAAACTAAAATGTGCTTTTAACAAACTATCTCTGTATTAAAACATGTATTTAGTTACCACTTGTAGTACACTTCAACTTTCATACTTTCTTTTCATAGACAGGTTCAAGTGTACTATAAGTGGTAACTAAATACATTTTTTAATACAGAGATAGTTTGTTAAAAGCACATTTTAGTTTATATTCATGGTGTCTCAAAATAGCACAGTTGAGTACACTTAGATGTTCTTAATATTTTTTTTTAAAAAGTACTAAAGAGGAATTTGTACTATATTAAGTACAAAATTAGTGCACAGAAATAGAGCACTTTATGTACATTATGGAAGTGTACCTTTTTCCCTTCTGTGTGAATAAAAGTATGAATTTCTCAGAGTAATGGTAGTACACATTTTCACCCTCCACATTTTAATAATAATTAAAGTATTGAATTAAAGTATGGCTGATTAAGTAAAGCCTGTATCATCTCTATCTGTTGATGTATTTCTTGTGTTTGTAGATGGTGACGTGATTCTGGTGAGTTCTGTTGATCCTGTGATTGAGGGAGAGACTCTGACTCTACACTGTTTACATCGATTCAACTCCTCGAACCTCAGCGCTGATTTCTATAAAGACGGATCACTGGTCCAGAATCAGACGAAAGGACAGATGAGCATCACTGCTGTCTCAAAGTCACATGAGGGTTTCTACTGCTGTAAAACAGAGAAAGGACAGTCACTCCACAGCTGGATCTCAGTCAGAGGTGAGAGTCACTGGAGTTTGTAACTGTGAGAAGATTTGATTTGATTCATGAGCATCTGATGAGATTCAACACACGATTATTATATACGAGTCTCTGGCTCTTATTTCTGCTGGAGCACAAGCAATTATTAATGTTTATGTCATAACTCACATGAGCAAAAGTATAACTATCAAATCACTTGCAAAATATACTGAAAAATAGTGAAACCAACACCTTATAAACAACATCAAGCAATTCAATGAAATCAAGAGTGTTTAACTACAACCTTAGAATAAAATCAGATCAAACATGTTAGCATCTTTCTTGTTAAAATATGACTTTTCTTAAATTATTATTATTATTATTGTTAATTTGAAAGCAGAAAAGAATGAATCTGATTGTGTTCATATGTGGTTCGTGTCAAACATACATTTTTCGTCTGAAGTTTTTTTTCTTATATATTAAAATGAGTAACTTGTATTAATACACTATTCTGTCATCACATTTATTTACTGTTTACTCTCCCTCACATCGTTCGTTCCAAACATGTGTGACTTTCTTTCTTGTGTGGAACATAAAAGAAGATATTTGGAAAAATGTATCCGTGTTTTTGTCCAAACAATGAAAATGAAAAATCCCTCAAAATGTTTTTTATGTTCCACACAAGAAATAAATTCATACAGTGAGCTCCAAAAGTGACATGGAGGAATAATATGAAACCAGAGAAAAAATATTTCAAAGCTTTTGTATTTACTCAACTTTTTTCTTCAATTTATTTGAAGAGCTTCATAATGTTGCTCAATAATGTGCTTGTGTTTCTGTTTTTCAGTGTCACGTTCAAGTCAGATTTCCGTCTCCAAAATCCTCTGTTTTCTTCTGGCAGTTTGTCCGTATCTGGCAGCGACAGTCGTGCTGCTTTACAAATGTTACAGAGCGAGAGGTAAAATCAAATTTTCAATTTCACATGATTTTTATTAGCATGATTGTGTATCACAATGTTGCCAAAGCATTAACATATTATATATACATAATTAAAAAAAATGTATAGGTCATGTCGCATGTAGCATAGTAAATAAACAAAATCCATGTAAATAAATGAATAAATACAGTGGGTGTCTCTAGAGTTAACCGTCTCTAACATTGTGAACGGCTAACACATATTTAGCAGCTGTGCTCTCATCTTCTCTAAGTATGAAGAGCATTTTCTCAGTATCACTAAGTTCCATGAATGATGGAATCAGAGTTTCAAATCTGGTGAGAAATGTTTCTCTAACTTTGTGATATTTAGTACAGATGAGATGATCATCGTCTAATTGCTGTCGGTCAGTGTCTTGGTCCTCTGCTCTCTCTGTCCATGTTTGTTTGCGTCTTCCTCTCTCTATTTCTAGATCATGGTCACTAAATCTGAAATTGGAGAGGATTTGTCTTTCTGTAAAGTGTTTAATATATAATTTGCCAATTTAGTGGTTCTATTTGAGTAACATTGGAGTTTATTTTGGAGGTCAAAATGTGTTTTTAGTGATTCATCATGAATGTATTTTAGGGTTTTGTCCATTTCTTTCACAAGAGTTTTGTAGTTGCAGCTGCAGTCAGTCAGGAATTAGTTTCATGGACTAGTTGAAGAGCGAGTGTGTTTACAGGAGGAGTTTCTGGTGAGGTTTCATTGGTGAGGAAGGCTTTATATGGACTGAATCAGGATCAAACTGATGGAGGTGATGCCAGAACTGAACGCATCTCTTCTGGACCTCAATGTTCAGCCCTGCAGGCATCATTAGAAGTGCTTCTGTGAACCCCTAAAATGTTTTTTTTAGTACTGATCCCCAAATTTCACATCCATATAAACTAATTTATTTTATTTTTGACCACATTGTGACTGTATAGCATGAAAAGCCCTCCGAGCCGTTTCGCTCAGTGTTTTGACAGCCAGACCGAAGCGCGGGTGTCGATGTCCAGATCACTGTAGCTCGTGCTGTGCTGTAGGACTGTCCTTTTTAAGTGAACTGGGGTTTGTTTCCCTGAGATCCGGCCTTCTTCTGGAACACCATGACTCTGGTTTTGTCCAGATTGACTGTCAGAGCACTTGTGACAGAACTGTTCCAGCTAAAGCCCCTCATCTGTGCAGGACAGCAGGACCTGATCATCTGCATACAGCTGACCTCTGACCTCTGTGTGGTGTCGAGTGATGCCGGGGATAAAAGAGCACTCCAGCACTAAATAAAGTCGCTGCATCCCTGTCTCACTCCACGTCCCTGCCGGAAAAATGCTGTTCTGTGATGATTGATTTTCACCGCACATTTACTGTTGCTGTACAGAGCTCGTATAAGATCAAAAGTTTTTTCGCCGATGCCGCTTTGTAGGAGTTTGTTCAGTAAACCATCAAGCCAAATTGAGTCGAATGCTTCTTTAAAATCTACAAAACATGCAAATATTTTCCTTTGTTTGTCCTTGATGTTTTTTTTTTGTCAGAGTATGAAGAGAGTAGATGTGGTTGGATTTGCGCTGTTTTGGTAAAAAAGAATTTGTGCTTAATTTAAAATATTGTTTGTTAAAAACACATCTCAGGGAAGTTACCAGACCATCATTTGAAGATTGAATAATTTGGTTAATGTAATGTCGTGGGATGCACGTTCATTTATAGATCAGTTCATCTATAAATTAATGCAGGAAAGTCTGTTTTGAGGGCGATGGTTTTTGCTATGGCCTCTGCTTTTCCACATGGCTACATCGTTCAGAGCATCTTCTGCATTTTTTGAGTCATAAACCATGGCCATCCAGGGGCGTTTGTTGCAGTTTTTGGGGATGTTCACAGTCCTTTGTTGGGAGAGTGAATTTGCTGGTTTATTCATTAACTATAATGAAGAATTTGTGCGTCTGATTGGTCTAGATGCTACATTGTCTTTGTGCCATATTAGTTTTCCACCCGAGTCACGGCCACATTTTATTTTAGTTTTTCTTAATGAAGGAACAGTTTCCTTGTATCCTAATGTCTCATTACTACAACACCGAGTCTCATGAAAGATTCAGAGGTCCTGTGGCCGGTGTGGACTCTGCTGGAGGATGGAGAGCTTCTCTTGTCACTGGAGTTTCTGCTGTTTCTTGGTGTGTTTCCAAGGTCACTCACAAATACTTTCACTCCTTGTTTGTGGAGATGTACATGGTCATACATATGATGAAACCGTATGTCTTTGGATGGGTGGGAAGAACATTAGAAATAAGTGCACAAGCTCTGGAGAGTTCCACATTATCTCCATGAATCACATGGACTGGTACATCAGTTTGTGGCAGAAGTGAAGAAAGTTATTTTAGTCTCTAGGAACCGTGTGGCTCTGATGGCCACATCTCTGATCACAGGAGCCATGTCTCTCTCGGTGTCTTTTTCTGAGTGGGACATTCATATTTTTATGTCTATTTCACAGTTTCATCTGATGAAGATCAAAGTCAGTACGCCGTAACAGAGGAAGAAACTTCAACCTGATATTAACCACTTTAAAAGACTGATCATACTGTTAATTCTGTTAACATGTTTGAATGTTCAGTCAGCATTTATTCGTCCTTAAAAATGGTTTGAAAACATTGTAGTTTGTTCTTCTTGCTTCAGATTTTTTCATAAGATATATTTGAAAGAAATGTTTTTTCATGCTTTTATGGAGTGCAATTTATTTTTGTCTTTAAGTTTGGTTTTGCAAAAACTGTTCAATTGCTTTAACAAAGTGTTTACTATGATGCAACTTTTATTTTTGGTTTTAAGTCAAGGGGTCATGAACTGGATTATTTTATTATTTTTATTATTATTTCACAGTGTTTCCTAAGGTGCACTTTAATGTTAGTATGATTTTTACATCAAAATGGTCATAATTTAGAAATAAAAGGCTATTTTCTACCCTGAAGTATCCGGTTTTTATCTTGTTTGCACTGCAGGAACTAAATTAGCTTCTACTTCTAAGGTCTAAACCAGCTCTAGGAACTATCAGTGACGTAAGTGAGTGTTGATTGGTCAAACACATGTCAAACACTCTGCAGAAGCAGGTGTTGATCTTCTGCGGAGGCGGTGCTGAGCCACACTATTACATCAAAAGTGGCACTTTCCAGAACCTGTTGTTTTGGCAGACTGGCTTCAATATAAGCTGTTTTTAACAAGAAAGTTTTGAGCTCAGGATGTTTTTTATAGTACAATGACCTATTATGTCAAAATATCAAGATTTCCTTGGTACTCATGTGGTAATTTGATAATTTGATAATTTGGGGGGGGGGGGGAGTATATCAGTGAAGTGTGATTTATTATAATTTTTGTTATCGTTTTTAAAATTCAAATTCTCTTTCTCTCTGGGAGTGTCTTTTCCCCAATCGATTCACATGACAGACTTGCCTTTACTGCCTTATATATTACATAAATCAATGCTTTCATCAGATGATGGTCAGTCTGCTGTGAAAAAACAATAAATACAAAATAACATAATATTTAAATGTTGAAAATCGTGTGTGTGTGTGTGTCTATTTCACAGTTCCTGTAGCATCTTTCCATTAATCTGCTGTTGGTAATAAAAGTGAGCAAGTATCTGATGTGTACAAAGAGTCCATGCAGACAGATGTAAAATTCAAACAGTGTCTTTCTTTATTGTGCTTCAAAAAATAAACATTGCTTCCAGTTAGCTTCCTGTGGTGTCATTCTTTCAAGTTCACAGCATTCAGATATCAAGTCCATACCTTGTAGAACTACAATCCAGTGGTGGACGAAGTACACAAACCAAGTACTTGAGTTAAAGTATACACTAGTTATCTACAATGACCATTGTACTATCAATGGTCATCTACACTAGGTAAAATATTACTCCAGTAAAAGTAAAAGTACCCCCTTTTAAATTATACTTGAGTAAAAGTACAAAAGTATTTGCTTTCGAATGTACTTAAGTATTCGAAGTACTATAATTTATTAAGGCTATAATGGCCTCAATTTTTGTCACAAATCTCTTGCTTAATCATCTCAGTTTATGTGAAAAGACTTTGTTACTCTTAGTACACTGATCTATTAATAGAATATTATTATTCAGACACTTATATCTATTAAAATCACCATGAGCCCAAAACCTGGAAGCTAAAGAATTTACTTTAGAACCAAATGAAATAACAGGATTTGAGAGCAGATTCAGATTCAGTTTAAGGTTTATTTGTGACAGATGCAAGTTTAAGATTAATAAACGCTTGTATTAAACACATGAGTTCACATGAGTTTTCTTTTACTATGTTGTATCTGAATGTCTCTTCAGAAATATCAACTGGCCATATCAGATTTACTGTAACAGGAACTAGTTTTTTGTATGGGAAGCAACACACTTGCCGATAGGGGTGTGCGATATTGATAAAAAATAATTTCTCTATATTTTCTACGAGTTTTCCGATAACAATATTTTGCATCATTCAAAAATTTTTTATTTGACAATATAATTGGTGATAGTGTTTGTTATATCTTTCCATTTGTCGCTTTTCCTGTCGTAAGGGACTTTCTTGCTAAATGATTCGGCCTTATTTGTTGCGTGAGTGTTTTTGAGTTTGCTCTGTCTGCTGCAGACGCGCAGTGTTCAGATGACTCCTGAAGCTTTTCATAATCCTCATATCAGGGCAAAGGCTGCGATTATTTAATGCGCAGCTTGTCAGAGCTGTACTGCTCTGTGATCAGTAGTAAATGCTTCTCCATATGAAAGCCAGAGGGCGCTCTTGCGCGGGAACTCAAAATATGCCCTGCAGCAGAAGAAGATAACACGCGTCGTATCGCTGTAGAATAAACAGCAGATTGAAAGGCTTTGACTGATTAAACATGAATAATAAACACACGACTACCTTATTCTGTGTAAGAAATCACATCATCTCACAGAAGGATGCTCAAATGTCGTTATGAAGCGAGTATGGAGTAAAAACATGTTATTAAATGTTGTCTTTTGTTGGACAAAACGTTAATAAATGCTTCTCATGTCTGGAAAGATGTTTGACGCGCATTGCTTTTTCAAATGTACATTATAAGCGACTGAAACTCACAGTGCTTTCAGATCAGCATTTGAAGGCGAATTTCACTGACAAGCTTCTTCACGGTTCCTTCACTCATTTGAATTTCTGTCAAACACACTCTACACACAGCAATAGTACTTAGTATATACTTATTCAGCTTGAGAAGGAGCTGATTCTCAAAGTCTCAAAGAGTCCATTCTTGCCCTTCTAGGACTAAAAATAAGCCCTGCCGTGCTGAAAAGCGATCTCTGCCAATTGTTTTAGGGTCATACGATGCATGCAAAACTAGTCAAAATAGAATTTATATTCCGACAAAAAGTGCTAACATCAATATCGGAGCACTGAGCTTCAAATACTACAAACTTCGGTGAAACAGATAACTTAACATAAACAATGAAACCGTTTTCTGCAAGCTACTGTTTACTGTTTAAATTACTGATTTAAAAATGAGCACTAGAATAAAAATGGCATACCTCAAGGTGTTTCTTCTTTTCAACGATTTCAAAAGAATTACGCAAAGAAGGCCACAGGTGTTGTGAGACGTTGGAGTTCGCGATTCTTCCATCATGATTGGCGCTGGCACTGTCAAAATGTTATGTCGTTGCACTGACGCTGAACTGCTCGCGCTAAGTAAGCCGCAACTAAACCAAGTTCAAAACAGAGCGCGCGCTGAACCCTGATTGGTGGTTTGCCACACGCTTAACCAGCTCAGTTTTTTTATCCACTAATAAATAAAAAGGAACGACTGATTTCGCAAAATGTAGTTGAGTAAAAAGTAAGTTAATTGACTTTGAAATGTAGTGAAGTTAAAGTAAAAAGTCTGACCAAATGGAAATACTCCAGTAAAGTACAGATACACGAAAAAGCTACTTAAGTACAGTAACGAATTACATTTACTTCGTTACTGTCCACCACTGCTACAATCCACCTTGGTTTGCACGCTACCAATACACACCAGTTGTCTTAGATTTACCATTCCAGAGCGCCACCCAATGGACAAACATATAATTACATTAAAATGGCTCTACAGTTTCATCTGTTGAGGATCAAAGTCATTAGATACAGAAGAACATCTTCTGAAAATGTTTAAATGTTCTGTCAACATATGGTTTGAAAATATTGTAGTTTGTTCTACTTTTATAGATTTCAACTGTGTAATATAATTGCAGGGGTAGTATATAGAAACAGTAAATAGAATAAAGAAATAATATATAAAACACGTCAATGCCACGAAGCACAACATACAGTCTCTGAGATCTCGTTTAAATAGAGCATATAGGCCTACACTTCTGACAGAACAAACCTGCAAATATAACCAGAATCAAGACAAGAGCTATTGAGGCAATAATCGAGCCTGCACGGCGACAAGAAATAAACAGTAATGAATAAATGAAAAAACAAAATAGAAAAACACTTGTGCCAATATCATTTAACATTGAATCAATGGCTTAGGCTGAGCCAGGATAGGCCTAAGTTCAATTGGGAAATTTAAGTAGCTTTTATAAACGTTCCTTAGGGGAAAAACATCACTGGTGATCTTGAGGCACTGACGTATATTTTAAGATATGTTTAAGAACAAAAAACTCCTACCGTCTATAAAAGTCCGGGGAGAAAATGGCGGTCGAGCAGAAAGTTCAAGTGTGTCGTGACGTCAGAAAAATAGTCTGACGCGGGATAATTAATTAAATTATTTAGAACAAATAATTATATGTTGGTAATTAAATGTAACTAGTGGGAAGGGTCATGAGGAGCATGAAAATATGACATGAATAAAGTGTTGGATGAAGGGACAGTTCCAGTGGCGAAATGAAGCTGACCACAAATCTACATTGATTCAATGTTTGTTTGTTTTTTTGCTCATTGAAATATTAACATTGAACATTATGTAGCACTGCATTTTCAACCTCATTTTAAGCGCTTTTTTTCCAGTTTGAGCATCAAACGACTTTAAAGCGTTACGCGAGAACTCTCACAAAAGCGGAAAGTTCATCGTCTAGTATGTTCACGTGTCATTTCTTTACAGAGAACGATCATTTATGTCTAGTTTTCCATTAAATTGTGCGATCTGAATGGTTTTGAGTGCTCTCTCATCAGAAATGGCAGAAATGTCATCAAAATGAGTGAAAAAAAATGAATGAGTTCCTGTTTTTTTATATTTACTGTATAACACAAGTGAGTTAGATATATACACGATCGCAAATGTTAATACAACAGTTTAGTAAACGAAATGTTACTGAGAAAGAAAGAACCGCTGCGTCTCCGAGCAACACAGTGTTTTATTCCTCAAAGAATCAGTATTTGAACGAATAAATGATAATGAGTAAATGATTCCATTAGGATGTTCATTCATAAATACAGTCGTTTCCATATTGTACTTGGAATGGGAGGCTTTTAAAAAGCCAATTAGATTCAGTGATTTTGAAATGGGCTAAGAGGAAAAAAAAGAAAAAAAAGGAAGTCAGAATATAAATTATGCTTGAGTTCTGAGTGTTTTGGTTGAAAGACAAATAACAAACATGTAAGCATTATTCCAGCTGTTTTGAACTGTATAATAGTTGAGTGGTAATACATGTTAGTGAATTAGTATTTTTCAGGGTCATGCATTGACCCGTTTTTCCTGCATTTTCTCTTTAATGTCCTGAAAAAAGCAAGTATATGCGGGTTCATTTAGGCTACTAACTACGTCTGTGATTATTGATGCTATTACATCAACGTCCCACTAGAGGGGAGTGTTAGGATGCTCAAGGAGGCAAGTTGTTCTATCGTGCCTGACAGTCACAGTGTTCTCCTCTCATGCACGTAAAGAGAACATGACACCATCATCCTCTGAGGTCTCAATCCATTTTCCTGCAAAAGACAAGGACTGTGTCAGTTAAGTGTGACTGTCATCAATCTGTGCTCATTCCAATTCACTTACAGTCTACCTGCTGATCTGCTTGCTTATAGTGTCAATGTGTTAAACACTGCCTGTGTTCCCTCTGTGTGTGACAGCCTAATACACATCCACATCATATTTCACCTAGGCCTAACAAATTCCATTGTGATTTTAAAAATGTTGCAATGTTCAACTTTAATATTGATCCACTTTATTTACGGTATAGGATCCCATCAAATTTGAGGGATTTTTACTCTATTGAAATTTGTGCAAATATTTTTTGAGTAGAATATTGCTGTCCAAATAAACCCTCAAGTCATCATTACATATGAAGGAAGAATTTTGAGTGACTATTTATCATCCATAAATAAAGAGAATGTGCACATCCAAAAAACTGATAAAGCACTTTAAAGATAAATATCGACACCCTGTCACTGTTGCTCCTAAAGATCAATTTATTCAAATAGACAACGTTTCGACCACATGGCCTGATGAAGAGTGTGCCTATATTTGTTTATTTTTAAAGTATTTATCATCCATAGAAATAAGCACCTGTGACTGTGTGTCATTGTGATGCCAGTCAGCAAGTTTCCTCTGGCGCAGGATTGCTATCCCACTTTCTTTTTAGTCAGAAACAAAACCAAAACCTGATCATTCATAATAATAATGAGCCAAATAATAAAAAATGTTGCAGCCCACGTGAACCTATTCAATTCTAGGTTGAGTTTCAAAGGCCTGACAGACATTACATTTCACAAAAACTCTCCCAGAATTTAACCAAAGCATGCCGATCAAAAAAATACACACAAAGATATTCAAATTAACTTAAACACCAAAAAATTAAGTCTTTTATGCATTTATGTATGTATTGTTCTGTGTCTGTGGCTCAGAGGAACAAAACAAAGGAATTCCATAATGACAATGTTCAATTAGATCAATGATGAAAACAGGAGAATAATACCAACAAACCACCTTAAACAATATTAACGCTCGACAAAAACTGAGGTACAAAGGAAACAGGGGAGCAAACAAAACTAATTAATGACACACACCTGACAAGCATGATGAAATCCAATCAGAAACCATAGTAACAAGAGTGGAGGGAAAACCAAACAAACACATGTGGCAAATGAAAACACAGTCCAAACAGAAATACATGTCACATGTGTGTATTATTTAATAAAGCTAGCATTTCAAAGAGAATGTAGTGGCACTGATATGTTGTAGTCAGTGTGTGAATTAATGTACAATAATTTATATTTTTAATATGTCTTCATTTTATCATGCACAGCCTGTCAGGAAAAAGAAAAACATCACATCTTTTACCCATTAGCATAAAACAAGCACATATAATGATTGTTATCAACAAACACCATTCGGCTCCCTTGAAGTCCGCAAAACATGCTTACATGGGCCTATAGTTTGCAGTTCTCATAGCCTAAATAATGCATCGAAAAATTAGACGTAACCATGCACATATCATGGCATTACTATATATTTTATGATTAAAATGATATTTTTTGGATACGGAAATAAGACTGATATAGGCTCATGTTTACAGTTATTTCAAATGCCTAAACATGATTACAAATAAACAATATTGTGATAAACAGGATTTATTTTTCATTAGTTGTGTTAAATTTATGCATATTTGCGTTGCTTTTTAAAATTGATTATTAATAATTAGGAACAAATAGGCTGATAGTCTTCCTATTTGTTATGACACCATAACTAAATGATATTGAAGTGTATAATTATGAAAATGTTTCAATGAAATTACAAGAAAGAAAATGTGTTTTATTTTCCAAGTCAGGTAGGCTGCTTAAATTTGACTTTTTATTAACTTATTTAGCCTATTTATTTCGATTGAGACATAAAATAAGGACGAGGTCATGTTGTTCTCATGCTATTGGATGCTTTTGATATCTTGATGGAATAATATAAAGTCAGGGAGGGCAAAATTCTGTTCTTGCTATTACAGATTTATTTAAAACGTATTTTGCAGGAACTTTAACTTTGAAATTGTTAACTGTTGTCCAGCCTCTTGTCGCTCTGGGAAAAGCGAACCGAATGATTTGCTTGGCGAGTTATCCGTGTTTGTAAACGGTGTGTCAGGAATCAGCTGGACTGTTTATGAGGGAATAACTCACATAAGAGCGATCGAGCAGTACAGGAATATTTAGGCCTACAGTAGATGTCTCGTCGTGGTTTCACTTTAAATTCACTGGACTGTCTGTAATGTGTGTGGCAGTGTGAGAACAATTACCGGAAGAACTGAAACGTCTTTTCCAGAAGCTCTAGATGAACAGAGCTCTGCTTGAATGTAACAACAGAGTTTAATATTGTAACTTTCTACATGTTTTATTGCGGATAACAGTGGGTTTAATGTAAATGTTGCACTTTATTCATGTTTGTTTTGGGAACTGTTATGGGATGTTTGGGTTCAATAATGGGAAGAGGCTCCAGTGTGTGTGTGTGTGTGTGTGTGTGTGTGTGTGTGTGTGTATGTGTGTAAGAAAAAGCAGAGAAGAGGGGGACAGAAGAGGTTCTTGATTCTCCTCGGGGTGGGTACGGGGTGGGTTGTGGCCCACAACAGCACAAATAAACACCCATTTTCACCAGAACGCCTCGTTCTTGTCTAAAAACGCTGCAATATTTTCAAATGGATCTCGTTTTCTCTTTCTTATTTTTGTGGTTTTGTCTCCTCATCTTTTGAAGTTTTAATGACTGTTTAACAGGAAGTGTCTGTTTTAGCACACAGCACTGTTAAAACGGTGCATTAATGTGACAGTATGGGGTCCAGCGCACTGCCTCTCATATTCTGTGAGTATTTTAATCACATTTTATACTGTTTCAGGTTTCTGTACAATGCATTTAGCTGAAGATAAAGTAATGGTTGTGCTCTGGAAGCGTCTGAATTCAGTCTCACTGTTATTGTTGTTTATTGTTCAAATTCAGTGTGATGTGAAGTGTTGATCAGATGCAGAGTTTTAGAAAACATGCATTTATCTGTTCTGCATGTACACAATATAAATATCAAAGCCAAAAATATGTATCAATGCAACTTTCATGAAGTAAACTTCTGATAAAAGCCTTCCTTCCGTCGGAAAAAATAGTCCCTGACAGCAACAGAAGTTAAATTATTATGTCATTAAATGGGGGTAAAGACTGTTTTTATGAGTGTGTCAGTTAAATAAATGCTTTGATGAGCTGTCAGTCACGGGAAAACCTCTTAACTATAAAATGGACAAGATAATACATTAGACATAAACAGATTTTTTTTAATAGACTCACCTGAAGGAAAATGCTAAATCTGAATGCAGGTAATGAACTCTCTCACTCGATCTCTTTCTCACAATACTCTTATACAGTAAGCTTCAATGAACAAAATAAATTGAGAACATACAGTTTACGTTACAGAGTGGTTGATAATGGCAGGCTAAAGCTGTCAAATTAATATCTTTTAATCTTTGCTGTTTTCTGTTACTGCCTGAACTTCACATTATTTGTAGCTCAGCCATCCATAAATAATTGCAGTAAGATTTGTACTTAACCGTCTCCTTTAATGTGTTAGCTAATTGTTTACTGAAATGAACTTTCAAATTCTGTCAATTTTATCATGAAATGCTGCACCACTGTCATATTTTCTTACTGGTTGTATGCCTACAAGCGTGTCTTGTGGTTTGGGTGTGTGTGTGTGATAACGATGCGTTTTAAAATGCAAAAGAGAATTGCTTCGGGCCCCCTAGTGTTCAAGAACTAATAGTTTTATAAAAATACATAATGCAAATATATTAATGCATTTTTAAATTTAAAGGTGTTTCAAAAACCAATATAACATGCATGTTCTCAACTTAATGATCTCAGACGGCATAAAAGAACTATACTTAGACCTTGTTTTGGGTCCTTTTGTGGCTCACTTTCTAGTTCACTTTAAAGGAACTTGTGTTGGTTTATTTAAGTTGTACAAATTTCAAAATGATTTTTTTTTTTAAATGTCCAAATGATTTTTTGGGCCTCTATAGTCACAATTAATTTGATGGTTCCAATGTGAAACAGGAAGTGATGTTGTGTGTCTCAAACACTTTGACCTAATTGGGTTTGGACTTCTGAAGCTTGTTTTGTTCCAGTGAAGAATCAGTGGTGCGAAACATTAATCATATTAACATTAATATTTGCTTGTAAAATGTGTGTATACAAGTGTCTTTACAGAGACAATTTTTATGTACTGTAATTTATGCGTGAAAGTTGCCTCATTCTACATATTATTTATACATTTTAATAGTATCTTTCATGTTTTACAAAAAAAAATTGCAAAACACAAACAGGGTGTTACATGTGTGTCTGTTCTGGGGGGTATTCCAGAAAGCAAGTTATGTGACATACCCAGGTATGTTTAAGAGTAAGTAAGCTGATAACCTCAACTTTCGGTTCCAAAAACTGAGGTAACTTTCAGGGTATGTAAGTAACCATAGCAACTTACTCTCTGAACATAACCTGCTCCGGAGCAGGTTAAGTTTGAGGGTTAGTTTTCTTAAGAGGTATTCAGATGTGTGTTATTTAATTAATATAGTTTTATCACGGTAACTACATTTCTAAATTTGTACATAGTTACTGTTATATATATATATATATATATATATATGATATTATATTATACAATACATACGTACATATATGTATAAAGTATAAAGCACTATTATAATGTTTAAATGTTTATTCAATTTATATATAATATAATATATGTAATTATTTTATTGTAATCACACACATCTGATGTGCTTTTTTTCCTTTTTATAACAGGACGTTTTCTATTCTATAATTTCTATAATAAAATACATATGTAATATCTTATTAAATATTTAGCATCAAACAAACAATATAAGTCTTATTCTCAGTGAATAAAGATTACTTATTCAATAAAAAGATTGAAAAAATTATTACACAATCACCAAATAGGTGGCGATGTGCACTAAGTAGGTTTTGCAAATCGCCATTAAACAAAAGAAGAAGGAGGAAGTGGAATGGCGCGCTTTTTCTCAGCGTCTGTTTCCATGGTGAATCATCGATTCGTCGCTCGGTTGAGAACGTCTTGTGTGTTAACCGGGAACATACTCTGGGTTGGCTGAACTTACTCCCTGATGCGTTTTTGGAATCAGCATACCTGGAGTAAGCAAGGTTTGAGTTAATCAACCTTGAGTTCAGGGTATATGTGACGGTAAGTTAACCTTCCTTTCTGGAATACCGCCCTGGACTGTTTGTTTTCATTTGGACTCTTTGTTTGATTTTCTCCCGCCACTCGTTTAATCATCATTGGTTGATTGTCTTCAGCTATGTGTCATTAATTAGTCTTGTTTGCTCCCCTGTAAAGTAAAGTTATATGTTTCTGAACTTCCTTGTCATGCACTTCTTCCCTGGACACGCATACCATAACACAGGGGAAGCAAACAGAGGGAATAATACAAAGTAGATATGGATCATAAAAAGAAATAGAAAAACAAAATACAAGAAGAACGAGCAAAACTTCAGAAACAAACAAAAAAAAGTTAAGGACTACATTGCAGAAGCACTTGTGAAAACCAGTTTGACATTACATTAGTTGATGAGAATAACATCATATGTTTAATGTTGTGAAGCTCAGTGGTTCAAACTGCTGCTCTGTTGTTGAGCGTCAGTGAATCTTCAGTGAATCATCAGTGAATCTTCAGTGAATCATCAGTGAATCATCAGTGAATCTTCAGTGAATCGACTCTCATATCAGTTCACGAGTCTTGTGACATTATTGTGTGATGATGTAAAATGCTGCAGAATAAACGCTCAGTTCTCACCTGGATGAGCATCAGAACAGAATAAAATGTAGAAAAAGAAATCTAGACATGTGTCAGAGTGTGATTTGCATTGTGTTGAATGAATGGACACGCTTCATATCTTTGTTTCTTCTGCTTTTAGTGCTGATGTCCCTCATCCACTCTGGACTCACTGAAGAACCAGAGTCTGTAAATACTGAAGGTACTTCTGAAGGTACTGTGCTACAGTATTGCTATAGTATTATTATTTTTTTTTAATTTATGTTAATTGTGTTGTAGTAGGTCCTATTTATTTGTCTACATGGATCAGAAACCCACATTCATCTCTGCAGTTTTATGTTCATATGTTGCTGTCATATTCACAGCATCTGTCTGTGACGTCCTCAGGCTACTAAAACACTGAAAATCTCTGAAATCTCCTGTTTAATACAATCAATCAATCAATCAGACCAGTGGTTCAGTACTGAATCTCATCTTTGTCTGAGAGGCTGAGAACAAACACCAAGAGAAGTTAGACATAAGTTCTCAATTTCGCTGAGGAGTTTTATTATTACCTCATCAGCTCTTTAAAATAAGTGATGATTTATTCTTATTGAAATCTCTGACTGACAACAGCTCCACCTGCCGGTCAGAACAGGAACTGTTCAACAGCTTTATTCACACAAACCACACAAAACAAGGGCTTTAAACACAGACTCATCAGATCGTTTCACAATAGATTATTTTTCTTCTTATCAGTTAAATAATGTTTGAATTGTGTTCTCTCTCTCCTTTGAGATTCATATTGTTTCTGCATTTCATAACTGAAGTAACTTAAAACTATCAGCACTCACATCTGCATTAAACAGTATCTGTGAGTGTTTATTAAGAAACTGGAAAACTAGTTCAATGTAATTTCATGCAGTGAGTCGCTCTGCTCTGCACACTCTCGTCTTGTGTGTGCTTTAATGATTTTGTGGAGGTCTTGGTTTATTATAAAGTCATGTCCAGTAGATGTCCATGAACTCTGTCTGTTCTAACATCATGGATCTCATTACCCCATACAAGATGAAGGAAAAAAGAGCCAACATGCGACATGTCTGAATGAACAGACTAAAGCTCTAAGACAGGAATGTAGAAGAGCAGAAAGAAAGTGGAACAAAGATTGCATATTTCCCTACAAATTCTGAGGAATATTCGGACTAAATATCATAAAGCTGTAAAGTACTATAAAACAAGTTATTTTACCAATATCATTGCCAATAATTCCTCACGCAAGTTATTCATTGTTATCAATAGACATCTTTGCCCTAGAATGAAACTAACTCTGACTCTCGCCAGACACATGCAATTTATTTATTTATTATTTATTCATTTTTTTTTTGTTGTTGAGAAAATGAATGGGATCAGAGCTAGTATTCGTACTTCTGCCGTTAATCCAGGTGTAACAGATCCAATAGGACTCTGTTGTAGTCCGTTTGAAACTGTGTTTCACTCTGAAGTTCATGACATCATTTTTCATTTAAAAAGTTAATTTTGCCACAGTGACACGGTTTCATTGTGCATTCTTGAGGATGGCGTCGATATTGTCGGTCCGAATATTTTATTGATTATTAATAGTAGTCTCCATAATGGGATTGTACCACTCTGACTCAAGCAAACTATAATTGAGTACTTTTTAAAGAAAGGCAATCTGGATGCCTATGACTTAAAAATGTCAAAACTTCCCATTCTATCTAAGATATTAGAAAAAGTTGTCCTGAGACAACTAAGAACTTTTTTAACCAAGAATAATATCTTGGATACATTTCAGTCTGGCTTTTGGTGCAAACATACTGAGTCAGCACTCTTAGGGCAATGAATGAACTTTTGCTCATAAGCGATGCAGTGAACCACGCTGCCGTAATATTTTTGGATGTTTCTGCAGTGTTTGATACCATCGATCATTTGATTCTCTAACCGATTAAAGCAGTTTGTTGGAATCCAAGGAATGGTTCACACATGGTTTCCATCTTATTTAGAGTAAAGATATTTTATAGTGAAGGTTGGCTGATAATCTTGTTCAATTGAATGAACGCAAAACAGAAATTATGATTTTTGGTTGTTCGGTATTTAATAAGCCTGGAAGTGACATATTAAGCCCTTGGCCCTGCTAACTACAGGACAGAGAAAAGAACTTGGTAGTCATTTTCTATTATTCACTAAAATTTGATTGACAAATAAAATCTATAATTCGGAATTGTTTCTTTCATCTTTAATAAAAATAAATTATTATTAATGATCCCAAGAGTGCATCTTAAATCTAAGGGTGACCGTGTTTTTGCTGTCACTGCCCAAAATTATGGAACAAGCTACCTTCCGAGGTTAGATCGTCCCTTATGCTGAGAACCTTCAAGAGCTGTTTAAAGTCATACCTGTTCTCTCTGGCATTTTAATGGAGTATTTATCATTGACATTGGTGCTGTTTTGTTTGATTTTATTTTATTTTAATATTATTTTACCTACTTGAAATGTACAGCACTTTGGAGTTACTGTGTCTGAAAAGTGCTCTATAAATAAATAAATACAATACAATGTCAATTGTGACAATCCAGTGTTATGGACATCTCTACCTTTGATATTAAATTTAGTCACCATTATGATGGTTAAAGAGTTTATTATGTTTTTTTTTATGTTAATTTATATTTTGTTTTTCTTCACAGATTTACCCACATCTACACTGACTGTGACACCAGACACAACTGTATTCACTGGAGAGACAGTCAAACTGAAGTGTGAGATAAACTCTGAACACAATGACTGGAGATATGAGTGGTATAGAGGCAGTACAGACAAGATTGAGATGTCAAAGGAGTCTGAGCGTTACACTGTAAATGGAGACACTCTCAGTATTCAACAAACTATTCCATCTGATCAGGATCAGTACTCGTGTAAAGGAGAGAGAGATGGAGAATCATCACAATCAAGCTCTGCTGTTTCTCTCTCTGTGAAGGGTGAGTTGAACATCATTGTCCTCTGAAACTCACTCGACTACATGTATGATCAGGCGTGTAATTCTGAGACTGTGGTTTTGTTCAGACTAAATACAGCACAGTACTGTATTCTACCACATGTTTTTCACAAAAGTACTTAAAACACATTATGCACTGATAAATGAACTGTAACATGCATTGGTGTCACATGACCTCATAACACTTCATGTTTAATTCAGTGATTAGTGTCCAGTTATCAGCTCAAAAATTAAACCCCATCCATCAAATGAGCTCCGCATAAACCAGCAAACTTACTAAGAATACGAGACTTGAAAAAATAAAACATATGCATGAATGAATCATTCACAATAGGATCAATAATATTATTAAAAAGACTGACAAAGTTTTTTATGGTGTGAGACAGCAAGACAATAACTTTGCACTGCGTTTGACTTGTGTTTGTTGTGTGCATTTGAGGAGGTTCTGGTTTATTATAAAAACTTGTAAACTGTGATTTTCCAGTGCTATATTTATCTCAATCTATTATATTTACTTTAGTCACTGTCACTATGGTTACAGGTGATATTCAGTGACTATCATGAGAACAGAAGGACCTGAATGAGAGAGCTCAACACAGATGAGTTTAGTACTGAAGTCAGAGAACGATGTGAATTACAGATAATGTTGTTAATTGAGTTCATGAAGTCTTCAGATAGTCTGTTGAAGTTGATTTAGATTCAGTTGCTCACATGAGCTTGTACCCAGCTAACAGTGAACGTTCTCACAACTTTAATAGAACATTTGTTCAACTTTATCTGGTCTTTAATTATGTTCTCAAAAGGTTAGAACGAAAATGTTTATACATTGTAGAAAGTTTTTTAAATGTTTTCATAATGTTGGGAGAAAACGTTCTTTAAACATTTAGGCAAGGTAATTTTTATTTATATAGCACATACACAACAGTAATTCAAAGAGATTTACATAAAAAGGAATAAAAAATAATCATAAAATAATCACAACAGATGCATAAGAAATAAAAATAATGTAAGGACACCCGTCGGCCCAACGAACCGAATCCAACAGTATAATGCGTGTACGTCTTTTCAGCGCTGAAGTTCACTTAATTTTGTAGAATTTAATTTTAAATTTACTTTAGTTGAGCGTTTAATCTGACTCCGATTTCAAATTATTATTACTTTTATACTGTGTTTCTACTTTGGAATTAATCCTAATTTCAATTCATCATTATTGGTTATGTATTCATGTAGGTATTTGATTGTTCTGGGTATCCCGTACTCCCACGGGATATCAATACTCTCAATATTCGATCATTAGGGATCCGGTATCGCATTGAGTCACACAGCCTGGGTTTTGCACAGATCTCATGGGCACAAATTCGCCAGTTCTGATTCTTAGTCAGAGGGTGCAGAGTTTACTAATGCGTTGAGTCGAACCGTTCAATGCTTATTCATACAAAAACACAGTTTTCTTAGTCACGATACTGCAACTTGCTAAGTCAGTTATAGACAAAAATCAAAAGGTCACACATGATGTTCAACATGCTCTTTTCATTGAGCCTTTAGTTTGACCTATCCTGAAGCAGACTTGTGGAAATACCAGACTCCACTTAATCTACTGGTCATAATGATTTCAGAAGAATGCAGAGTAAATCAAGTATAACATTTTATTTGTCAGGTAAAAATGTATCATTACTGATTAGACAATTAGACAACTATAAGCCAATCCAGAAATAATAAATGCATAACCTCAATTGCTCAAATATGACTCTAAGAGTAAGAAATGCGAACACACAGTGGTCAGTGAGTGTTTTTAAGACACTCACTCATCACTGCATGGCGGTTCTGGATACAGAATGTCCCAAATGGCTGCTCTGCCACCTTAATACCCAGACCAGAACAAAAGGACTGTAAATACACCTGGTTTCGGTTGAGAGAAGAAGTTTATCAGACATCTTGAAGAGACACTCAAAAGGAGAACAGAATTCTGCCGAGTTTGTGACTGCTGTGAAATTGAGACCAATTTACCAAACGCACTGAGACAATTAAAATGAGATTAACAAGATCATCATACATAGTATATATGCATTTCTAGAGAACTTTCAGTGACTCGAGTGAGAAAGGATCTCAGCTTTTGTCAGGAAAATCAAGTCTTACAATAACAATAAAAGCAGTGAATAATAATAAAAACTGATTAAAATGATTTCTAAATTTGGGACGTCCCTATCTGAATGGAAGAGTTTTGGTTTGTGATTTTACACTAGCAGTAACACACTGGCTATGTGCGAAAACTTATACACCTCCTTTACAGAGTGTCCAGTCCTGATGTCTCTTCACTCATGTCTGAGTGCGCAGACAAAACTGGCCATTATGGGATTTGCGTACAATTAAAAGTACTTAAAATTGATTCTGAATAAAGCTGAAAGACATTATGTTGACAGCTAAGAACTGGTGTGAAATGTTCAGTTTTTCTGGTTTTGGTCAGGAGACGGCAGCAGCATTTTGTGTAGGCTGCTACTGTCTAATAGTCTTTTAGGAAGGCCAGTAAGAAGTCCATTGCAGTAATCTCCCTACTGGAAATAAATGCATGAATAAGCTTCTCTAGGTCTTGCTTAGACACACACACACACACAAATCTGACCAGTGCTAGGTTTTATATGATTTAGGCCGTGATGTGGCTGGATTGTTGTGGATAGTTTAGGAATTTGCTCAAATGATTGAAAACAATCTTCTCTATTTCCTTGCTTATGAAGGGGAGATTTGGAACAGGTTTATAGTTGTTAAAAACTGACTTGCCCGGATTGTTCTTCTTTAGAAGAGGCCTGACAAGTCCAGTTTTTAAGGACTTTGGGAAAATGCCGGTAAGAAGTGAGGCATTTACTGTCTAGCAGGTCAGACTCCAGACAACTGAACACTTAAAGAAGGACGAGGGTAGAGTGTCGAGACCGCATGTGGACATTTTGAGATGCTTTAAAGTTAGTCATAGTGATGATCCTCTTCTGCTGGTGTGGTGGTGACAGACTAACCTCAGAGCTCCATGAGGACCCGTTGACGCCATTCGAATGTGATTTATTTATCACTAAAACGTTGCATTTCTGATGATAAAGCAGTCCAGGTAGCTGGTAAGAGGGGCTAGTTAGTCTGTCAATAGTGGCAAACAGTGTATGTGTGTTCATGTTCCTGAGAAAAAGGACTGTCTAGCAATGTGAAGTCCCATATTGTAAGTGTTTAGACACTCTTTGTTGATGTTATAATGGATTTCTATCTTTGTTTTCCGCCACACATGTTCATCTTTCCTGCATTTTCTTTTCATGCATTGCACTACTGTTGTGTTTCTCCATGTTGATTTGCTCTTGCTATTAACTTTCCTGATCTTAACAAGTGTAATTTTATCAATCGTTGTATTGATTTTAGAATTAAAGTTGTCAAAGAGAACATGAACAGATTACGGATGTGGATTTGTTGTCATGGAAACAGAGATCATAAAGAGAATGTTCGAGCTCTCATATATGAACTGCTTTTTGAAGCAGATCGAGTGTTTTATGTGTGGATCTTTCCACATGCTGCATGAGATCAAATACTTACAATAGATAAATATTTAGTGGTTTTATTGTTTAGATTATTTACATGTGTATTAAAATCTATAAAATATTAAAATGTTAAAATTCAGTGATACTAGCAGATGGAAGCTCTGTAAAACCATCAAAAATGTTTGACAGCAGACGATCTGTAAATAATTAGAAATAAAACACGTGGTGTTCCTGTCAACACGATTCCAGATACTCAAAAGACAAGAAATATTCAAATCAAATCACCTTTCTTTCCAGTTCTGCAAACACTCATGAAGATGAAGTTTGGAGGGGCTGATTCATTTACTCATGTTGTGTTTGGGGTCAGTTTGACACTATTTGAACTTTCCTTTGTTAAAAAAAAAAAAAAAAAAACATGATTCCCTCCATCTCAGTGCCATAAGATTTTGTCTTTTTTTAATTCTTTTTATTTCATTATCAATCTACATTACACAATCTATACTTGATTCAGTTGTTCTAAAGGTACGTTAAAAACAAAAAAAGACTCCCTGTTTTGGGAACATGTTTATTTTGTCTTGAGAGCTGCCGCTCTAAATTTAGTTGTACTTGTACTGGTACAATAAAGTGACAATAAAGTTTGGGCTCAAAATGACCACATTGATTGATTGAAAAAGAACGGGAAAAGTTTTTAAAGTTTTTTTTTATTTTTTTTTTTTTATTTTTCATATGTCAAATAAATAAATAAAATAAAATCCAATGAAGGCCTGGTACTAGAAAACAAATGCAGTGTCTAACAAACATGATCACACACATGAACAAACAAAAGTGTGTGTTCATTCTTCTCTCCTGTTCATATTAGTGATTGTTTCTGGATTTATTTGCTTTTAAAATGAATTTGTAATTCTAAAGTTAATAATTTTGTACTTTTGGATTATTGAAATAAATAATATGCAATTACTATCTAGTGTGTAACTTATGTGGCATTATTGCAAAAACAAGACACTTCAAACAACAACAAAAAAATCTAAACTTCTGGACTTTGCTGGATATATCCTTATTTTCCAATGCAGAATTGCCTCTAACTCCTAGATTAATATCCAGAAACAACTGATCATCATTAAAGTGTTTTCATAACAATTTAATATTCTAATGGTGTAGTTGAGGAATTTTACAATAAATAAATAAAAAAAGTATCCCCCAAACAGCATAAAGGTATAGATGAGAAGTAAACGGAAAAATATATATCATTTGTATTATTAAAATGTCTTTTTTATACAATCACTCTATAAATGTTTGGGGTCTGTAATATGTGTGTGTCGCACTTATTCGTAAATGTATGGGAGCCGGATGTTTGGAAATGGACATGGAGACCAGGGAATAAAGAGGGTGTTCTGATTCTGTTGACGTCACACATTAAATCGGTTCATCATAAAGTTATCAAACGCCTCCTGTTTTGTGCACATCTACAGGGTCAGACTGACCCAAACACTAAGAGTGGAAACAGGAAATTACCAGAGTATGAGACTTAAAACTGTTGGACTGCAGTTTTCATCTAGCCAAGATTCATTTTTAAACATAAAATCGAGGTTGTATGTAGAAATAAGATCATTGACTATAAATGATATGTTGATCAGTGAACGAATGTGTAAAATATCTAACTTTACAGGATTTGTTTCTGGCTCCACATCAAGGTTGAAGTGACGTCTAATAAGTTGTAGATTAAATGCATTTGCCCAATGATTTGCACAGACCTTAGTCTGTCTCTTACTGAGAACAGAAATAGGAAGAGCTACTGGCACTTTGGCTTTCCTTAACTCTGAAAACCTCTGTGAAAATGATCCGATCACATTTTCTGACGAGTTCACTGAAAAATCTAGTTCACTCTATCTTCTTTTTCTTCACAGATTTACCCACATCTACACTGGGGTAGTCGTGGCCTAATGGTAAGGGAGTTGGGCTTGTAACGTGAAGGTTGCCGGTTCGAATAGCTGTAGCAATAGCTGCCCACTGCTCACTGCTGTGTGTGTTCACTGTGTGTGTGTGTGTGTGTGTGTTCACTACTCACTGCTGTGTGTGTGCACTTGGGATGGATTAAATGCAGAGCACCAATTTCGAGTATGGGTCACCATACTTGA
The DNA here is from genome assembly GCA_038088235.1 of Zacco platypus. Lineage (NCBI taxonomy): Eukaryota > Metazoa > Chordata > Actinopteri > Cypriniformes > Xenocyprididae > Zacco > Zacco platypus. The sequence continues at coordinate 39,626,874 of CM076085.1, read as the reverse complement.
CAACACGTCACGACTTTCACTTTCACTTTCACTTTCACTGACTGTGACACCAGACAGATCTGTATTCACTGGAGAAACAGTCAAGCTGAAGTGTGAGATAAACTCTGAACACAGAAACTGGAGATATGAGTGGTATAAAGACAACTCAATGTTACAGTCTGAGCGTTACACTGTAAACAGAGACACTCTCAGTATTGTTGGAGCTGGTCAGTCTGATGCGGGTCAGTACACGTGTAAAGGACGCATAGATGGAAGATCAGTTTCATCACAATCAAGATCTGTTTCTCTCTCTGTGAAGGGTGAGTTGAACATCATTTTCCTCATAAACTCACTCTAATACGATCACATTTACAATCGAGACACTGTGGTTTTGTTCAGAATGGGAAAATCGTAATGCTTACTGAATTCAGCTTATATACCAGCCTAGTCTCACTGTTAATATGTAGGTTTAAATAAGTAACTTTCAAAAACACAAAACGTACATTTTTGTACCTTTATAAAGGTGCTGAAACATAAAATATTGATGTACTTAAAGCACTAAAACGTTAAAATACTTATGTTTTTTTAGCGAAAAAATGTAAAATATTTATGAATCCTTCATGTCATAAATATATATGTATAACTTCCCTTTTATAGTTTTGTAAATGTAAGATCCCTGAACTCCATCCTGAACCTAAACATACCCATTTTATACAGAATGATAAAAGAATAAAACATAATGGACAGAAATGTGTAGGAAAATGACAATTTTATTAAAAATATAACATTAAAACAATATTTTGAGCCAATAATCCTAAACCTACCCATAACCATTTCTTAAAACTACATACTGTTATAAATAAAAGATTATCAGACAAACAAGCGTAATTTCAATAATTTATTTAGTGTAAAATGTCAAAAGTGGCACCAAAAGTAGTTTAAGTGATGATGAGTTGCAGTCACAGACCTCTCTCTGGCGGTAATAGTTTTTTAAATTTTTTTATTTTTTTTATTTTTATGGAGTCTTATTTTGTCTCGAGAGCTGCCACTCTAAATTTCATTGCACTTGTACTGGTACAATGACAATAAGTTGTTTGTGGTCAAAATGAGCACACATTGAAAATGAGCACACATTGAAAATGAGCGGAAAAAAAAGCGAAAAAAAAAGTTTTTTTTTATAGTTTTATAAGATATAAATCAGAGTAAAGTTAGAGTTTTCACATTGTGAAAATGTCAAAAGTGGTGCCAAAAGTAGTTCAAGTGATGATGAGTTGCAGTCGCAGTCTTCTCTCTCGTGGTAATAGTTTATTTATTTAACCATGGAGTACAGAGCAGAATTTAAGTTATTAATCCATGGAAATATGAATCCGGCTTCTCTCCATGAAGGCTCACACTCATTTCAAATGTCAGTCCACTGAAACACAGCATGTCGCAATCTGTGAAGAAGCAGGTGAGAACCAATGAGCGTTCGATGTCAGTGCCGTAAACCATGTCGTAACGCTTCTCAAGGCACAACTAAAAATTAAAATTTGAATCATAACGATCGCGGGCTTTGACTGTGACGGTCGCTGCTGAGAATTAACATGAAGATTGATGGATAAAGTGCTGGATTTCAGTCTGTTCCTTAAAAACATGTGGATTATAAAGATGTGGAGTACAGCGAACAAATATAATTGATTTTGTGAATTAATGTTGTGCTTTGGTGAATCTTGGTTGTATTGTCAGTCGCAGCATTGGAGAAAACACCTTAAGTGTCTCACAGCAAACAAACTAAATATTACAAAATGGTTAAAAAATTACAGAAATGTTATTTTTTTTTTAAAGGTTTCAAAGTGTAGTCCTGTTTAACCACAAGATTGCAGCACAAGTCACAAACAGAAATGTATCAATAAATTTGACTAAAAACATGTATTGAAATGACAATTGAATTCAACAGATTCAAAAAGCATTAATGCCACGATTTTAATATTAATGCATGAGAATTCATACACATTCGCACTTGGATATGATTTACAATTTATATTTTTATGTTTTTGTGCTATAAATACGTCAATATTGTAAGTTTTTGAGTGTATGAAAACAAGTAAATGTAGAGTAGAACCACACTTTACGTAAAAATACACACATATTCTCATGAGATCACGTGACAAAGCTGCAGTAAAACACATAGACAGATGTTACAGCACTTAAAGTGGTTCCCCTGTGATTCCCAGCCAATGAACCACTTCTAGTTCTGTTTAGCACCATTTTTGTTTGCGGCTATTATGCCTGTGATTCAGTCCAGGAAAAGAAGAAACATTGATTTTTGCTGCAAGTTTCTTTATATAAAGGCAATAACTGTGTTACTGATGCAGTGATAGTTACAGTAACTCATGCATCTGTGCTGTTATTAACTATATAATGGTTTAATGAGTTGAACATCATTGTCCTCATAAACTCACTATAATATGATCACATTTACAATCGAGACACTGTGGTTTTGTTCGGAAAGGGAAAATCGTAATGCTCACTGAATTCAGCATATTATAGACTGTATTCTGCATATTTACAGTAAATGAAACATGAAAACAAAATGCAGCGATAATGATTCAATCACATGACCTCATCACATTAAAAGTTTAATTCAGCAGTTTTACACTCTTAAATTATGTAAATATTGTACAATATGCAGTTGTGCTTTATGTGATACAAAAGAACATGCTGACATGCATGTTTAATTTTAACAATAATTACAAACATTTTTGATGTAATCAACACAAACTACAAGCAAACTAGATCTTTAAATAATGAACAGTTTTTCTCATAAGGATGTTTTGAGTTGATAACGATGATCATGAGACTGTGATGCTGTTTCAATCAATATTTATTCATACGTATATTAATACAGAGATCAAAACCGGTAGTGAAGGTGAAGACAGATCAGCGTGTGTTCAGAGGAGAGAGTCACTCTCACATGTGACACAGAGAGGAGGAAACATTCAGTGGAGATCCAGCTGGTTTAGAGATGGAAACACAAAACAACAACAGCAGAGTTTAGTTTCAGAGCTGAAGTGTCTGACAGTGGTAAATACAGCTGTAGAGGAGAGAGATCAGACTCACAGACATCAGTGATGTTGTTACATTGACTATATCATGTGAGTGTTCGTATTCAGATCCGTTTAATGACCATTTAACATCAATAATTGAAGCTCAACACGTTTCTTATCCCTGCATTGTAGTTTTGTCGTCTGCTACTTTAATGCTTTGATCTGTTTAAAGACGGATTGATTATGATCAGCTGTCAATGTTTTATCTTTCATCAAACTGGAAAAAAAACTGAATCCAATGATTTAGTTCCTCTGTGTCATTATCAGTATCAGTGTGGTGTGACTCTGTTATTCTCTTAGAGCTTGAACGATTATGAAAACTTTACAGTTTTAGCTGTCATTATAGTTTTCACCAGGGGCTTTTAGTCATTATTCTCTCTAAGTGCTGCAATTGTTATTGCTATTGTTAGCTGATCCTCTTTGATCTAAAATATTTACCTGTATTTTCTCTAAGATTTTAAGTTAATATTTTAATAAAGAAACATGTTACATTGCGAAATGAGCACCCGCTCCAGTGTTCTTACAAATATTTATTAACTAAAACATATTTATACATTACAAATAACATTTGTATAAAACAAATAAAGCGACTTCATGTGTTTTAAATTATACCTACAAATTTAATGTACTCCTATGACTTTCATCTTCTCGACGCTGCGGGAGGGAAAGGCCAGAAAATGAATGCTTGCTCAGATTTTACGGAAATGTATTAACTAAAATGTAGCTTTATATCTTACAAATAACATCAGAATAAATAATATAAAGCGAAAAAATGAAAAGTTAACCTAGTGGGCTTTAATCTTCATGAGTCGCTCACAGAGCCGTTGTGTGAAAAGATGTGTGGTTGTTCTTCGCAGTCATTTAGTACTGTATTTACAGTAGGCTAATCTTTTCCCAGAAGTCATTGAAAATCTACAGTAACATACTGTATACAGCTTAAACAATTTGAAACTGTTAAGAATACAGTAATAATGTAAAAAAGACAATATACAGTAGCATACTGTACTCAGATTCTACAGGAGAGAACTGTTGAGAACACAGTATATTACTGTGAAAACAACAGAAATCATTTGCAGTGTGTTTAATGTGGGGATTCTAGTTAATTAAAGTGTTATGGACGTCTCCATCTTTGATATTTGCTTTACTGTCAGTATTGTTACAACTGATTGTCAAGCTGACAGGACTGTTTCAGAGTTATGCCTGTCAGTAAACATGATTGTGGTAGAAGAATATTTATCACCATGTGACCAGGGCCAGTGTCATTTATTTCAGTGTCATAATTGGAATCAGAGAGCAAAATCACCAGTGTTAAATTAACACTCATGCTCAGGGCCGGCGCTACCTATAGGCAGAGCAGACAGTGGCCCAGAGCCTCGATCATGGAGGAGGAGCCTCCATTACCGTAACATAGGGGAGCAAAATACTAGACTCTTTTTCTATTGGATACAGATGAAAAAGTTTATTTAGATTTGTTTTAGAATGTTCTTCACACTAAGAAAAACAAAATGGGTTCCATTAAGAACTAAAAAATGTTCACTGAAAGGTTCTCCAGAGAACCAAAAATGGTTCTTTTATGGCATCACTGTTAAAAACTCCTTAACCTTTATTTTTAAGAGTGTACTGTACAGATTTGAGGTATTTATGCCACTGCAATAAATCAATAGGAGGGGGAAATGCTTATGGAAGCAAAAAATGATTAAGGAATGATGTTCATTTACTGAATTTTACTGTAGCCCTGTAGAGTGTGTTAGGCTACTGTAAATAAATTACTGAACAAATTACTACAAAAAACAAAACAAACAAACAAAAAACACATGATAGCATACCTTAGTTAATATAGACATATAAAAAATAAAATATACAAAATTTAATAACAGATGTTATTGTAACGGGGTTGTTTCTGCGTTGTGTTTTCATTCATCATGCACACCAATTCGCACTTGAAGCGTTTATTCTGAAAATAACACACGAATGGTGGATCAGCTCTACATTCACCCTCGTGCATATACGCAGCCATTCACTCTCTTGGCTGGCGCGAATCTGCGTTTTAATATTTATATAAACAGTTCTGAAACAATACAACTGAAAGATATGTACCTGAAAATAACACACGAATGGTGGATCAGCTCTACATTCACCCTCGTGCATATACTGTATGACAAACAAACTCAAATGTCACCACAAATGCAATGTAGCATAACGCAAATCATAAAATATACATTCAAACGCATGTATACATAAACATTACTCCATATGATGGTTACACAACCAACAAAATACATTTCTCCCACGGAGCACTCACTCACCGCAGCCATTCACTCTCTTGGCTGGCGCGAATCTGAGTTAGTCTACCGGAATCAGTTCAATATCCGGGGTGGAGTGTTATTAAAGGGGCCATACATGAGAATATGGAAAGTGCAAGTGGAAACACCTTTTTGACCCTGTTACACTCCCCCCTGCTGATTTCCACTTGCTTTCGCAACCTCACAAATAAAAATGAGTACTAGAGCAATGACAAGAGTGAAAACACTGACCACAAGATAACATCAGGTACATAACCCCAAGAACCATATACAGTAATAATAAAAAAAGAAAGAAAAAAAAAAATTTATTAAGTGTTCAAATCTTCATGAAATTGTCACAGTCCAATTCAGCGTAAACACTATTCCCCACAGGAATTAAAGTAGAAAGAGGGGGGCCAATCCCCTAGATACTCTTAGACAAACATGCCCTTTACATGTTAGCTAAACAATGACAATCCATACCTTTAAACACAGGCTACTCCACAGAGAGACTTCACTTCCGTCTCAATTCAATACATGACACTTTCTTACAGCATCCAAAACATACCGATATAGACAATTGAAATAACATTTGCATAAACCAATACAGCAAAATGTATTCCATTGGAAGAAAGAAAAAAAAATGTGAAAAGTATAATTAAAAAAAAAAAAGGTGAGATACCATGTAAAACTCAATACATGCAGCCAATTCAATGTTAACCCAGTACTTTTTCTTGTTTCATTATCTCAATAAATCTCGTAACTGGTTTAAACAGCCTACCAGCTCTGGATCTTACACGACTTAGTGCACGTTCACCAGGGACATCATGAACATTTACATTAGACACTGAATCAGCGTCTACAAGGTGACCACCATTAGACACTTCAGTACTCAAAGAGACAGAAGCAGACATTTCAACTTGCTCTGTAATGGATTCAGGTACACTCCTGTTCACATCTTCAACATCACAACCCTCTGTTCTGAGCTGGGTTATATCAGAGTTGTCAATTACATCACGCTGTGATTCATTAGACTGAGTCGTGTCCATAGCTTGTATAGTCTCAAGAACATCTGTAGCTTCCTCCACATTGTCCATGTCTGCATCATTCATGTTTTCAGAAGGCAGCTGTGATATCCACTCTTGTGTCCTGTAATTGAAAGCATCCACAGACACATCAGCAACCACAGAATCAACACTCTCAGAGTCACTCAGGTGGTTTTCGGTCGTACCACTTTCCATGTCAACATCAGGAATTGGAAGAAAGTTGACTGGCATTATAAGGTTTCGATGTACAGTCTTCACGACACCAGTACTACTGTGCTGAATTTTGTAAGTATGACTGTCTGCATTGAGACCCACAACAGTGTACACTGCATCCTCCCAAAGGTCAGCAAGCTTCCGTTTCCCACGTGCTCCCTTGTTGGCAAGCAAGACTCTGTCGTTAACATCAATTGGTCCTCCCTTGACTCTCCTATTGTACAAGACAGCATGTCTCTCAAGCTGTTTTGTGGCAGATGCCTGTGCAACACGCATTGCCGCCTTCATATCTCTCCGAAGAGCCTGGATGTAATTGTCATAGTTCACAACATCAGGAGTGTCCAGAACAGTTTCAAATATGAGGTCAACGGGCAGCCGAGGAATCCTCCCAAACATCAACAGGAAGGGAGCATACCCCGTGGTTTCATGGATGGTGCAATTATAAGCAAAGGTTAGAGTTTTGAGTGCTTGCGGCCATTTCTGCTTGGTCTTTGCCGGCAGAGCACGTATCATATTGCCCAGCGTCCTATTCATCCTCTCACATGCTCCATTACCCATTGGATGATAGGGAGTTGTCCTTGATTTTTGGACTCCAGCGACATTCAACAGCTCAGAGATCAGAGCACTCTCAAAGTTGGCTCCTCTATCAGAGTGAATACGGCCTGGGAAACCATAAACACAAAAGTAGTTATGCCACAGTTGATGCGCCACTGCTTTGGCAGTCTGATTTGGACACAAGAACGCACTTGCCATCTTAGTGAAGTGATCAGTCACCACAAGCACATCCAGTGACCGATTGGCAGAATCCTCCGCCGACCAAAAGTCTATACAGACAAGTTCAAGAGGCTCTGTCGTAATGATGTTCTCCAACGGCGCACGACCCTCTGGTTCTGGTGTCTTGCTGATCACACATCGACGACAGCACCTCACATACTCCTTCACATCCTTCTCCAAGCCATGCCAAAAGAACCTTTGTCGAGCGAGATACAGAGTCCGCTGCTGGCCTTGATGTCCTGCTTGATCATGAACACCTTTCAACAACATGGGTTTCACTGCATCAGGAACGACATACAGGTAGGTTTTTCTCTTGGTGAAATTATTCTTTGAAACCTTGTATAACACACCGTTCTTCATCACTAGGTTACCCCAGTGTTTCACAAGTTTCAAGACAGCTGTTGGCTCATTCAACCGTTCCCTTCTGTTAGGTCTCCGTCCTCTCTCGACAAAGCAAATGACCCTGCTCAAAACATTGTCTTCCTGTTGTTTCGTAATCAGATACTCGTGGGACAGCACGTCAATGTCTTTTGCTTCTGATGGCTTTATCGCTTGTGGGAGGTGAGGCAGCAGTAAAGCATGTGACTTGATGTTCTCATCGCTATATCTACAAGAGTGCAGAACAGCTTCCACTTCCTGCTTTGATATTGTGCCAGGCATGGAGACTTTAACTGAATGGCAGGCAATGGTCACTCCTCCAGTATCAGGAGTATTGTCAAAGGGGTGCGTAGACCAGCGAAAGACATCTTGGATATGGTCTGTTTGTACAGCTTCAGCCTCAGCCAGCAATTTATCATAAGGGACTCTCGTCAGACGATGGAGTACACTAGGGTGCACAAAGGGCTCTCGGCTCAGGGCATCAGCAACTACGTTTTTTGGACCAGGAACATACTTAATGTTAAACTGGTAAGGTGCTAGCTTAGCAACCCATCTGTGTTCACAAGCATCCAATTTTGCTTTGGACAGAATATACGTTAATGGGTTGTTGTCTGTCCAAACAGTAAACTTCTGACCCCTGAGCCAATGATGAAATTTGTCACAGATAGCCCATTTCATGGCGAAGAACTCCAATCTATGTGCAGGGTATCGTGACTGAGCATAGGTAAGTGACTTGCTTGCGAAAGCAACCGGCCTAGCTACTGTTCCCCCAGCTGGAAGTTGGGACAAAACTGCCCCAAGTCCATTACATGACGCATCCACTGAAAGCAAGAAAGGCTCATCAAAATTAGGATGGGACAATGACTTTTTCATGCAAGGCTTGCTTCAGTTGTACAAAAGCTTGCTTACACTCCTCAGTCCAATCTGAAGAAGACAACTCTCTCTGATAGATTCGACGCTTCCATTTCCCACGTGGAGCCTTTCTTCCAGTAGTAAGATTGAACAATGGTTTGGCAATAGCCGAACACTCTTCAATGAACTGCTGGTAAAACACTACCATGCCCAGAAAAGATCTTATTTTCTGCCGACAGGGAACCGTAGTACCTTCAACCATAAGATCGTTTTCAGTGACGGATGCGATGGCTTTGACTTTCTCTGGGTCAGTAGCAATACCGTCTGCACTGATGATGTGGCCTAAAAATTTCACAGAGCTCCGCAAGAGATGACATTTCTTTGGCGCAAGCTTGAGATTATGAGCCTTCAATCGCTTAAACACAATTTCCAGACGCTCTAACGCCAGTTCTTCGGTGGGTGCAAACACCAGGACATCATCCAGATAACATAACAGGCTGTTGAAATTCTGATCCCCAAATATGTTCAGCATCATCCGCATGAAAGTGGCCGGACTGTTACACAGGCCCTGCGGTAACCGATTATATTCGTATAACCCAAAAGGTGATGTAAACGCTGTGTATTTTCGGTCATCTTCATGAACTTCTACATTATAGTAGCCAGATGTGAGGTCCATGGTTGAAAAATAGGCATTTCCACCCAACGCAGCAAGAGCATCTGCTTGATGGGGAAGGGGATGCGCGTCTTTGATCGTGCGAGCATTAATCCAACGGAAGTCTGTGCATATTCTCAAATCCCCTGACTTCTTCCAGACTAGAACGAGAGGTGATGCGAACTCACTACTAGATTTTCGTATGATCTCACGTTCTTCCATCTCATTCAAAGCTTCCCGGAGTTTGTCGTATTGATTAGGAGCAAGACGTCGATACGGCAACCGAAATGGTTTGTCGTCACACAGGCGAATGCGATGAACAAAGCCTGTTGCCTTCCCACAGTCCAACTTATGTCTGGAAAAGATAGAGTGGTACTGAGTAATAAGCTGAACAAGTTTTGCTTTGCAGTCTGCAGACACATCGCAGGACTCCACATCCAAATCAGCTAAGCCTAAGTCACGTAAAACTACAGTGTCAGCAGCAGCACACGAGTTGTTCAGTCTAGATTCAACAGGTAAACTTAGAGCATCTGTCACACTCATTTCATCCTGTCTGTCAGTTAGAACATCAGCTGTCCTCTGAACATTTTGTTGTAGATCAAATGAGCAACCATCAGGAAAGTCAGAGCTATCAAAATCCTGCAAAGCCATGCAAGGAAAAGCATCAGCAAGCGTAGAATTTCTTTTCAAAGTCACTGCTTTCTCAGAAGGATTTATTACTTTGAGCGGGACCCATCCATCCTTACGTATCAAAGCTACTGTTTTTCCAACCAGCACTGACCTTGGCCTTGATTTTACTCTGCTGGGCTCCAAAATGACAGCACTGCCAGCTGAGATGTCATGAGCGCTTTGCAGTTTTCCCCAAACTAAGTTTTCAGTCATGGGCTCGAGTGACACTGCCTTTTTAATTTTCACTGTTCCTACTAAATCAGGGACAGTACCATTTCTCCACTTCTCCACATTGGCTAGCAGGTCAAGGATCTTGTTTTGTTCAGTGTTATTGTACTCACGGTCAGACAAACCTTCTAGTAACTCTGCAGAACTTCTCAGCTGATGAATCAAATGTTTCAAGAGGTTACTACCAAGAATTAGATCATCACTCTGGCCATCTACTAACAAAGTCGGAACAGTGACGTGACAGCCGTACACGTCCATATCCAGCTCGCACACTCCTAAAGGGTTTGTTCTGCTGCCTCCACAACCGACTAAGACAACATCTGTTGGGGCAAATGAAGGTTTCGACAACACACCAGTACTCAACAATCGAGGCAAGATCTTGGAGCTCATGGTGCAAGCCATTGACCCACTGTCGAGCATTGCTTTTGCCTCAACTTTTCCACTGATAATCACTGTAGTGTAGAACAGGTCATCATACGGCTGAAGTTTTTGTGTATTTTGCAAGACAACTGTACATTCAGGACTATATTCTTCACATACGCTTTTATATACAGATTCCAGATCAAATTCTAACAATGATGGGGTATCTTCATTTGGCCTTACACTCACCCCCTCCACATGCAGGCCTATTCGTTTCCCGTGCGTGGAAGAGCATCCAACTCAGGCATCCTATCGGCAGCTGTGCAGGCTTTGGCTTTAGGACACTCTACACGTGAATGACCTGCTTTGTAACAGAGAAAACACAGATGATTTGCTCTGCAGTGAAAATGGGTGGTGTGGCCAGTATCTCCACACACCTCACATGGGAGAGTAGGCCTCATTCTGCTTCTCTGTGCTTTAAACGTATGACGCTCTGTACCAGCCTGATTTCTGGATTGCCCTTGGTCCAAGACACGTTCCAACATCGCTAAAATTCTGTCTATGGGTTCAACAGGCTCTTTAGTTGGAATTTGGTATAGAGCAGACTCAGGTTTAACAGTTGTCTTAACATTTGTTTCAGAAGGCTGAACTGCAACTTCCTGTTTCAGAAGAGGAATGGTTGGGGGCACTCTAGACACAGATCTACATCGTTTCTCTCTACCATACTCTTCCAAACGTGCATGGACATCAGCTGCTGTCCACTGCTCCAACGGTCTGCACTTGAAAATTAGTGAAAACTCAGGATCTGGACAATGTCTGATAAACATTACTGTGAGCTCACGGGACAGATCATCAGTCTTTTTATTTTGTCTCTTTAAGCAGTCCTCAGCCATGTCCATGGCTCTATTTAGCCTCAGCCAATAATCAAAGGGGTCCTCACCAACGTGTGGAAGTGTGCCATAAAAGTCAGCTAATGGCATGCTAGAAAAAGCTGTGTCACTGAAGTGCTGTTTCAGCAAATCAAAAATAGGGCCTGGACTTTTGGACAAATCAATAGAGGGATTACTGCGCAAGCCCACCCTCACAACTTCCCGTGCCCGCCCCATAAGTCTACTCATGACTTCATCAGCCTGTTCTTCGACTGGCATCCCCATTTTGCGTAAATATGACAGCACTATGGCTTCCCACTCATGTATTGTGTATGAATCAGTCCGGTCACCCCTGAAACAAACGGGTTCTTTGATTTCAGATTTTAGAACTCGGTTCAAAACAGATGAGTCAGCATTACTTGAGCTACACAGTTTAGATTCCAAACAGGAAGCAATGCTCTCTCCAATAGAGCGTCCCATTCATTCTACCATCCCTACCATTAACTCCATCGACTCATCCCCTTTTAGACTTGGTTGTTTCAGTCCACCTTCATTTATGTGAGGTGGGAGAGGCCTTGCATTATCATCTACAGCTGGAATCGCCTCTAAAGCGAACATTGGGGTAGACGTGACTGGCGCATACTCAAGTCTGCCTCTCCCAACTGATGGCATGGGAGAGAACATGTGTAGGCCTCTACCTCTTCCAAAACTGTTCTCTGATTCCATTTCCAATACTAAAAGTAGTAATACTGAACCAAAAAAACGAATTACTACTCAAAAAAAATACTTTGACATGTGATTTACCCTCAGTAAACCTCAAAATACCACTTTCATTTTCTCAGTTCTCAGTATTTCCAGTCCAAAGTTCAGAGAAAAAAAAAAAAAAAGAAAATGCAGTTCAGAATGTCTCTTTTTTTTTTTTTTTTTAAAGTCTCACAAAAAAAATACTTCAGTTCAATATTCAACTGCTTTTGTCATAAAATAAAATAAAATCAATTGTCTTCAAAAAGCTACCACAATACCAGACGTTGCTCCTCTCAACGGTGAAACTTTGTCCTTTACTCCTCCTTGTGGGCAAAAACGGTATTGCGCCAAACAGCTCCGACACGAACACTTTAGCCACCACGGCTCGAACTCCTCCGGAAATCTCCGATCAGACTTTACAGCACGTTGTTTCCAGAGTCACGGTCACGGCACCATTGTAACCCCGCCACCCGGGTCCCACTCTACCCGCTCCAAGCGGGCCTAGAACCCGGGTCTTCGGGTATGGGAGTCGGACGCTCTACCAAGGAGGCTAAAGGCCGCAACCTCTAGCATCTGTCGCTAGAGCGTCTCTTGAGGTCAGAGGAGTGAGGTTTACTCGCACAGCAACTACTAGCTGGCCTCCGTTACACTCACCCCCCTAAACCTCACTCCCATCCGGGTCACGGCACCATTGTAACGGGGTTGTTTCTGCGTTGTGTTTTCATTCATCATGCACACCAATTCGCACTTGAAGCGTTTATTCTGAAAATAACACACGAATGGTGGATCAGCTCTACATTCACCCTCGTGCATATACGCAGCCATTCACTCTCTTGGCTGGCGCGAATCTGCGTTTTAATATTTATATAAACAGTTCTGAAACAATACAACTGAAAGATATGTACCTGAAAATAACACACGAATGGTGGATCAGCTCTACATTCACCCTCGTGCATATACTGTATGACAAACAAACTCAAATGTCACCACAAATGCAATGTAGCATAACGCAAATCATAAAATATACATTCAAACGCATGTATACATAAACATTACTCCATATGATGGTTACACAACCAACAAAATACATTTCTCCCACGGAGCACTCACTCACCGCAGCCATTCACTCTCTTGGCTGGCGCGAATCTGAGTTAGTCTACCGGAATCAGTTCAATATCCGGGGTGGAGTGTTATTAAAGGGGCCATACATGAGAATATGGAAAGTGCAAGTGGAAACACCTTTTTGACCCTGTTACATTATAAAGGTAATAAACAATATTTGTTAAAACAAATGGAACAGAAGAAAAATCCCTTTAAAACAAAATAAATGAGTGTTTACTCGAGAGAGAGAGAGAGAAATATAAGACTAAAGACTAGTGAAAAATCAGAGCATTAACACCTCTAAATGAACTCAACACTGCATCACTGTACACTTGCAGATAAACCGAAGCCAATTCTGACTGCAAGTCCCCAGAGTTCAGTGTTCACTGGAGACACAGTTACTCTCAGCTGTGACGTGAGACAGTCAACTGGATGGACGTTTCTCTGGAGTAAAGACTCAAACACTGAATCCACTGGTCCTTCAACTAAAACACTCAGTTCTGTGAGCGTCTCTGATGGAGGAACATACAAGTGCAGAGCAAAGCGAGGAAACTACTACACTTCATACAGTAGTGGTGTTGAGATAACAGTAAGAGGTAAGTGATCTTTTACTTTGTAGATATTTTTAGTGAAAGCTAATTTTGAGTTTAAATTCTTTCAAATATGAAGTGTGTTGTTTGTTCTTTGCACAGAGAGACCCAAACCTGTAGTGAGTGTTCAGCCTGATGGACGTGTGTTCAGAGGAGAGACGGTCACTCTCACATGTGACATAAAGTGGACAGGAGACTGGAGATACACCTGGTATAAAGGCCGAGTTTACATCGGAGAAAAAAACAAGAACTATATAATCACATCTGTGGATTCGTCTCATGCTGGTGTGTACAGCTGTAGAGGAACCCAGACAGAAGCCCCACAGTACTCACAGATCAGTGAAGTTACACTGACAGTATCAGGTGAGTGTGTTCATCATTTCCTCACATCACTCTAACCCAATGAGATTTATTATAACCAGGTAAATTTGAGTTTAGTTTTTCTCGTCTATCATAGGGTGCGTTCACACTTGTCATGTTTGGTTCGATTAAAACGAACCCTGGTGCGATTGCTCAGTTAGTGCGGTTCGTTTGAACATATGTGAACGCTGCCATCCGAACCTTGGAGCGCACCAAACAAGCGGACCGAGACCGCTAAAAAGATGGGTCTCGGTCTGCTTCCAAACGAACTCTGGTGCGGTTCGATTGATATATGAACGCAACACGGACCAAAGACATGTAAACGAACCAAAAAGAGGACGTGGTGTCACAAGATGCGACGCTACAAGTCAGCTGATTTGACGACGCGGAAAGATCGGTGTGTCAAAAATGAGTAGAGGGCAAACGTGGAGCAACGAGGAGGTGTTTGTCAATGTTTGTTTCTGCATACAACGGAGGAAATCCTGGTGCTGTTTTGAACATTTTATGAGCTCTTCGTGAGTTCTCAGCTGGTAAAAATAAAGCATATATACACGCATAAAATGATTGTGTTTAATCCAGCACACAGCATTGTTTTGAATGTTCGGTAAGCGAGCTCCGTCGCGAAATATACGTCATAAAAGCCGACCTATCAGGTTGTGACCGTATCTCTATGCCTTTGGTTCGGTAACTTTAGGTTCGCTGTTAAAAATGCCAGTGTGAACACTAAGCGGACCAGGACTATATATTTTGTTTTTTGGTCCGGACCAAACGAACCAAACCAACCGAACTACAAGTGTGAACGCACCCATAATCAATGTTGAGAGTTTGCAAACAGCTGTGAGTGACAGAGAATACAAGGCTCGGTCTACATGTAGATCTACATCATCCACACATTTTCAGTTCATTCCAGTGATCTGCTGCCCTTCAGATTATCTGCAGAAGAATGAAACCATCATTGTAGCAAAAAAGTTTGGAGACTTGATCATTTGTCCTCAGTCACACAGAGGTTGTGGTGGAAATTCACCTATAAGATTAAAATCAGGCCACTCAATAGTAAAATTATCAAACCAAATTTATTTCTGAAAATCGAAATTCAGGGTAGTCTCTCTTACAACCAAAGCATACCTAAGAGAGCTACAAAGTGAACTCCAGACAAAACAGAATATTTATTTAGTCAAACCATACATATTAATTCTTTTTCTAACAAAGACCCTCAAAATTGATTGGATAACTAAATAAGTAAATTATCATACAACCATCCTACTTCCTTTTACCATATAAGTACAACTTACAATCCATCGACATTCCATAATAGTTATCTGCTTAACGTATGTAAATAATTATTAGTTAAAGGCACCTAAACCCCTAACTTCTTCCCAGCTAACTGACCTTAAAAAAGAGAAAAGTCATTATCCTTAAGTCATTGTTCGGAGAAACTATTTGCTAACCTTGCAACGTATAAGGTAAATGGTAACTCATTTACTTAGCCATAAAACTAACAGATAACACATCCCTTCGTGCTCACCGATCAGGATCTGTCCCCTACATATGTGGGTTAACCTCCACTGGGTAAAAATCTTCAGCAAACTTTCTTTAACCTTCAATTCATCTCCTCACATTCTTAAACCATCAACACTCTTTTGAAAACCTCATTAACAACAAAAAGTCTGATATATGCTAGTGGTTACACACATGTATCTATATGTCACCAATCAAATTTCATTTTTCTCATGATTTAAAGATTAATGAAACTCATATAAGATTAACAAAGATTAATCATGTATAAACAACAACATTGATTAGATATGCAGAAAAGAATATTTCCCTTGCAAGGTCAGGATAGAAATGTTTCGGAGCCAGAGTTTATCTGTTATCAAGGTCCGAGAGTGTCGTCAGAGCAGTTTTTCAGACTAGAATACTGTAGTAAAAGTGACACCAGATCAGTGTGTGTTCAGAGGAGAGAGTCACTCTCACACGTGATACAGGGAGGAGGAAACATTCAGAGGAGATCCAGCTGGATTAATGATAGAAACACTCACAATCAGTGTTGGACAGTAACTAGTTACTAGTAATGCGTTACAGTAATAATGTTACTTTCCGTGGTAACTACAGTAACAGTGTATCTAATCATTGATATATTTTAAATAATATTACAGTTATCATCCCAAAAATGGCAAGTTACTAGTTCATTTTTGTCACAATCGCAAATGTCTTGGAAAATTCAGAAATCCAATCATCCCTATTAATTTTCATAATCGTTGTCGTTCATGTACAAACGTGACGTCACTAAATTGTTGTTGATGTATTGTTAATTGTAATCTTGTTAAATGTTTTGTCACAATGTTGGATTGTTTCATTGTATGTTAGGACCCCCTTGAAAACGAGATGGTACATCTCAAGGGGTTTATCCTACTAATAAATTTCAACAAATACAGCGATCTAGCTTCGTCGGAAGATGGAGAAGCCCACATCATATAACGGCTGGAAATACAGCCATCTAGTGTTGGGCGGTAACTAGTTACAGTAATATTACTTTTTGCAGTACCTAGCAGTGTAACTACTTACTGAAAACGATTTTGCATGGGGAAATCTGAACTGTCACATGTGCATGTGGGTACCAGCATAGTGCCAAACTCAACAAAGGCATCCAGCATGCATTGCAGCTTGGATCTTTTGATTTGGAAATGTTTGAGCATTGTTGAATTTTGACTGCTGAAGTCTAAGCCTGTAATAGACTGTGACAGAAAATCTGTCTAAATGTTTTTCCATCCTTCAGAAGCAGTATCACCTCATCACAACAGCACTTCATCACTGTAGTCACACAATTATATATTTAAGGAGAAATATAAGATTCAAGTCTGAAAATCTTGCATTAACTTCAGATTTCAAAATGCAAATTACCACTTGCCTTATTTCTTTTATTTATCTGCATATTGAATTGTGATTGTTTTGTCCTTTCTGCAAATATTTAACCATCTATATATGGCAAAGTGAGAAGCATCTTTGCAATCATTTTTTTAAATTATGTTTTAATTATTAAATAACAATTATTACTGTGAAAAAGAATTATATCTTTTTCGCCACTAAATGTATCCACCTTGTTTTTCAGGTAATAGCGGGCGCGATCGTTTGTAATTTTGATGTTACTGGCTTCCGGTGTCATTCGCTTCCAGTTTTTTTTAGCTGTACAAAACCGCTCGTTCTGCTGCTTGATATTCAAACTGGTATTTATTACCATATTATTTTATTATATTGTCTTAATTATAAACACACTGGTTTGTAGCTCAAACACGTTTACAGTTTACTGCACTTTGATATTCTTGTCGTTATTTCCCTTGAGCCGATAATGAATTGTGTTGTTTATTCTGGCATGTTACAGACACTTGCACCTAATAATTTCACCACCTGTGGGAAAGGGTTAGTAAGAACTATCTATGCACTAGTTCAGGTGGGTGTGTGTTCGCACTGGTGTGTCGGTAAAGACACCTGAGACAAGGATCCAGTTTCCAGGATTTAACAGAATGATTGAGGATTGACAGCAGTCAGAACACAGGGCATTCCTATTTGACACAGGTTGTGGACATTGTATAGATGTGTGGTCTGAAATTAACAAGAATTAACAAAGATAATAATCAGTAAACAGTAATAATAAATCGTCATAATAAGCTGGAAACAATCATATATAATCGCATTGAACATGTACTGCAAATAAACATTATTGTAGTACTGTGTAAGGCCGCTAGGTGGCACATGAAGCTCACAGATAGAAGTCATAATTTGCAACGTCATTAAGCAGAACGGTAAAAATTAATAATGGCACGCAATTAACAATCCACACCATATACAATATCAAATACTATAAATTGAGTACATACAAACATCACTTAAATCTATGAAACAAAGAATTAAACTTGTTAGGAAGGCAACAGAGCAGATGAACTGCTATCGCTGCTCCAGTGAATAAACAATCTCGCGGTAATATACTAAAACAATTATACAGTCACTCGACAAACATAAATAAAGAGACTCCTATTAAAGTATAGCAATCACACTTGACTGTTTCAATGACTCACGAAATAAATGTCCACTCTATGGAAATTTAACATTATTGATCAGCTCTGAACACTTAATGCTCCCTTCTCTTCAGCTGACGTCACACAGTAACAAGCACACTGATTGGCTGTGACTTCTGATCACCGCCGGTATCACATTATTCTTTGCCTACATTGAAAGAACAGGGATTTCCTTCTCAAAATCTATAGTTTTGCTGTTCTCTTTAGTGCTACTAGTGGGAGCAGAAAAAAACATCCATTCAAATCAAAATAAATGACATAGTTTACTGTATGAATAAATAAGAAAAAATAAGACAGAAGACTAGTGAAAAATCAGAGCATTAACACCTCTAAATGAACTCAACACTGCATCACTGTACACTTGCAGATAAACCAAAGCCAATTCTGACTGCAAGTCCCCCGAGTTCAGTGTTCACTGGAGACACAGTTACTCTCAGCTGTGACGTGAGACAGTCAACTGGATGGACGTTTCTCTGGAGGAAAGACTCAAACACTGAATCCACTGGTCCTTCAACTAAAACACTCAGTTCTGTGAGCGTCTCTGATGGAGGAACATACAAGTGCAGAGCAAAGCGAGGGAACTACTACACTTCATACAGTAGTGTTGTTGAGATAACAGTAAGAGGTAAGTGATCTTTTACTTTGTAGATATTTTTAGTGAAAGCTAATTTTGAGTTTAAAATCTGTCAAATATGAAGTGTGTTGTTTGTTCTTTGCACAGAGAGACCCAAACCTGTAGTGAGTGTTCAGCCTGATGGACGTGTGTTCAGAGGAGAGACGGTCACTCTCACATGTGACATAAAGTGGACAGGAGACTGGAGATACACCTGGCATAAAGATCAAGATTACAGCGCAAGACAAAACAAGAACTATATAATCAGATCTGTGGATTCGTCTCATGCTGGTGTGTACAGCTGTGAAGGAACCCAGACAGAAGCCCCACAGTACTCACAGATCAGTGAAGTTACACTGACAGTATCAGGTGAGTGTGTTCATCATTTCCTCACATCACTCTAACCCAATGAGATTTATTATAACCAGGTAAATTTGAGTTTAGTTTGTCTCGTCTATCATAATCTATGTTGAGAGTTTGCAGAGAATACAAGGCTGATTAGGATCCAGATCTCTTCAGTGTACATCATCTATATCCTCCAGACATGTTCAGTTCATTTTAGGCCACATCCACTCGAAGCCAGAGCTTTCCCTATCCAATCTTTTTTTCCTTGTCTCAAGAAATACCTGCATTCACACAAAACCACTGAAACCGACTCAAAACGATGCCAGATCAGTATGTGGTGCTGTAATTCTGTCACAGAAAAAAACTGAGAATAAGACTTGCATGTGCATAAACCTTGTGTGCTGTATATAAACTTTAGTAAAGCTCAGTAATAAAGCTTTACTTTAGTGTACATCTAAACATGTCTCCGTGTGGACAGACTACCAGTGATCTTCTGCCCTTCAGATTATCTGCAGATGAATGAAACTGTCAGTGTAGCAAACAAGTTTGGAGACTTGATCATTTGTCCTCAGTCACACAGAGGTCAGGATAGAAATAATGTTATAATGCCACATTTTATCTGTTCTCAAGGTCTGAGAGTGTCGTCAGAGCAGTTTTTCAGACTAGATCAGCGTGTGTTCAGAGGAGAGACAGTCACTCTCACGAGATACAGAGAGGAGGAAACATTCAGCGGACACACAGCTGGTTTAGAGATGGAAACAGTTCAGTTTCACAGCTGGTGT
This sequence comes from Zacco platypus, assembly GCA_038088235.1. Lineage (NCBI taxonomy): Eukaryota > Metazoa > Chordata > Actinopteri > Cypriniformes > Xenocyprididae > Zacco > Zacco platypus. The sequence continues at coordinate 39,606,878 of CM076085.1, read as the reverse complement.
GTCTGATCAGTGTTTGTCCGAGGATGTGCCGGATCCGGAGCCTCCTCAACACACATGAGAAAACTAATGACAGTACAACACCAAACCAGAACATATATTAAATATGAGATAAAATCATGTATAAACAGGTTTTGTAAAACAAAATAGTTTTCCCTGAAAGAGCTGCTTGTGTTACTTTGTGTTTGTTTTTTGTTTGTTTTCTCTCTACACTGACTGTGACACCAGACTGATCTGTATTCACTGGAGAGACAGTCAATCTGAAGTGTGAGATAAACTCTGATCACAGTAACTGGAGATATGAGTGAAATAAAGACAGTTCAATGTTACAGTCTGAGCGTCACACTGTAAACAGAGACACTCTCAGTATTGTTGGAGCTGTTCAGTCTGATGAGGGTCTGGGCTCGGTTGCATGAAACCTTAAGTAAGTATATCCCTGAGGGGAAAAAAATCCCTGAGGCAAGAAATTGTGTCAAATGTCTTAATTGTCACCCTTACCTAAGTGTTTATACTAAGCATTTTTGCAATATTTTCTGGTAAAACACGGCAATGGAGAAGCAGTTGCTAAAGCAGTTGCCACTGACTTTTAAACAAGTTTAACATTTACTAAAAAATTGTTACACAATATTTGAGTTATGGAGATTATTAAAGGCAGCCTGACGGACGACACTTAAAGCCAGAAAAGCCAGCTTACTAAAATTCTACCACATAGTTTCTATGAGTACAGCTATGACATCGGAGGATACACAAAATCCTGCCGTGCCACTCAGATAGTTTTCCGTTAAACTACATTATATTAAAGGTGTAGGGGATTTTACAGTTAAAGACCCAAAAGACCAGATATGATAAATGAAGACCCGGAGTCAGAGTTTAAAAAAATAAATTGAAGAAGATTTTACTGAAGAATAGTTTGCAGTTTCATCAGCAGAAGCAGCTTCAAGTCTCTCAAGGAGTTTGTAGGTCGCGCTCTCTCTCCCCCCCTCCTTCTTACATTCACATTTCCAGAACAATTATACTCTAACAGAGTCCACTAACTACGTCATTACTAAGATACTGATTGGCTAAGAAAACTAGACAAAACTGGTAATTTTCCACACATGGACAGATAGTCAGAAGCGTATCTCCTTCCATTATGATGCTGATGATCGGACCCTGAACTTAGGCACAGAATGTCCTTCTAGGTCAGGCCTATAGGTGCCTTCAGGTCTCCAGTCCAGATGACAACAGTCCACCGGTACTCATAACAGACCTGTACAGAACACTGAGCGCACATACAAAGATACACATGATTCATCAAGGCTGAAGTTGATCTGAACTCTGCACTGAACAGGAAACTTTTCCAAAACATACTGATAAGTTGTACTTTTCTCTCAGTCAGAGGTACAGACAATATACTTCAGTATTTATAGTGTTTAAAAATGAAAAGGAAATTAAAGGCTTTAACATAAGTTGAAGTTAGTCATTCTAAATAATTCAATTGCTCAATAATATAATTGCTCAAAATATATATATTGAAGTGGCAGTGGATTCCAGAATCCACCCCTTCAAAGGCACAATATGTATTTTTTTGCCACTAGGGGTCGCTAAACTCTTCAAAACAATAACAAAGGTGTAGATCAGGGGTCTTCAACGTTTTTCAGGGCAAGGACCTCTTAGATGAGCGAGACACGGAGCAGGGACCCCCCACACAAAATGTGTCAAACAGCCTCTGATGTTAATAGAAATCAATCATATTACGATAGTAATATTATGTTGAGACAATATAGATTAGAACTATTTATTAAGTTCACAGTTGTCTTAATCACAATTATTTTAATAGATTTGCAGTTTCATACATTTAAATTTTATTGTCAGGTGGACAATTATACATTTCTCTGAACTTCAACTTAAAGCCTGAAAAACACCAAGCCAATGCTCGGCCGACTAAGTTTTCTCAGTGTGTTCCGCACCGTCGTTTGGTCCTCATCGGCTATTTTTCGGCCGATTCGACATGTTGAATCGGCGTCGGGCCGTCGGTGAGAGAGAACTCTGATTGGCTGTTCAGTATAGCAAACGAGTCAGTTCACGAGAATCTTAAGCAAAAGTTATGAAAGCAAGCAAATAAGTCATGACGGCACTGACAGAAGCTTGTTCTAATTTCACGTCATCTTACCTGAGCACTCGAATGTACGAATATTTTCATAATAACATGATCGGAGTGGAATAAAGAATGTGATCAGTATGATTGATATTCAAAACGGTAAGCAAGCGCTGCTTTGTTTATGGTTTGTATACTTGCAGTCTTGGTTTCGCTTTCCCTTTTTGAATGACGAATATAGACAAATATATCTGCTTAAATAGACAGTTATCTCATTTATATACAGGCGCAGAGCGCGCTAGTTGACAGTCGGCTTAAATTCTTTCGGTGTGTTCAAGCTCATATTTTTCCGCCGACATGAGCGACAACACCGTCGGCTTCCGTTGCCGCTAGTTCTTGGATGTCAGGTTGGTGTGTCCCGGCCTTTAAGTTTAAACAGAACTTCACATTTTAATTTTACTGTCAGGTGGACGATTATACATTTACCTGAACTTTAAGCTGAAGATATTACAAAGCGATCCATTCTGGCGAGCTAAATTGTATATAAATTATTAGCCAGTAGCGTTTTCAAATTAAAGTGCTCATAGTCTGCGTTGACAGTATCATGAGATCACGTGACTGCACGTGGACGGAAGGGTTTTATTAAAGCTGTTAATGTAATACTATTTGTAAAATCAAATATATTTTATTTAAATTTGACTTTGTGATGTTTTTACACGTTTTATTTTTTTTTTTAATTATTTCAATCATATAATTAATTGACGGACCCCCTGCAATACTGCCGCGGACCCCCGGTTGAAGACCCATGCATTAGAAGATTAATTCTGCATTCTTTTACTGTCTAAAATTAAATATTGCACAACCTGCAGTTTTGTGATTATTTGAATACAAAAGAATACTTGCACTAGAAATGAATATCGGTGTTTCATTTAGTTTTTACCAAAAATTATAAACATTGTCACATTGTTCATCAAAAATGAAATGTCGACCATAGAAAACAGATGTATGTCTACATTATGTGCAGAATGAAGCTCCATATTCTTTTGCTGATAATTTCAGCCTTATGTGTGTGATATTTATTATTTAGAAGTGTTTTAGGAGAAATATAAGGTCCAGATCTGAAAATTTCGATTCATTTCAGTGCTCAAAATACAAATCACCTCTTGCCTTCTCATCTTTTTATTCTTTTAATTATCTATATACAGAATTGTGATTGCTTAGTTGTCTTTGCAATTATTATACCTATAACCAGTAACAGTAAAGTGACTGAAGCATAGACTGTTCCAGAAAGGACCTAAACCTTTTTTAATCATGGTAATCACTCTCAAAATCTTAAAGTAAGTTTAGTTAACATCCTTCATGACTTTTGCAGCCGTCAAATGTATCTTCCAGATAATGCAGCCTTTGTAATGAGACTCATCTCCATGGAAATGGATGTGAAGAAGAGTGCTGTACTTCTCCTTTTATTTTGCAATTTACATTCTTAGTGCGCATTGTCGGCTGTGTGTTCATACAATCATTAATTTTTTTAAAATCTTTAAACTTGAATCAGTTTTTTTATTATTACTAATTAAACTATTGTATTACTGTGAACACAAATTATATTGTTTTTGACCCTTTCAATAAATTAAGAGATTGAACTACAAAACATTCTGCTTGCAAAGATAAAATGGCTGAATAAGTTTTTTTTTATGTTTAGCCTTTTTTTCTTCAATATTTGTTATATGGTGATATTTATCATATTTATTATATAAAAGTTGAGATTATCAGTATGTGTAAATTTGAGTTGTTAAACAGTCATTCAGATTGTGTTCTAGTTAAGAGTTTGCAAACAGCTCTAAATTGACAGACAAAATAAGGCTGATTAGCACCGCAGATCTTTTCAGAGTTCATCATCTTTATCTCCAGACATGTTCAGTTCATCCAGTGATCTGCTGCCCTTCAGATTATCTGCAGATCAATGAAACGGTCATTGGGAGACTTGATCTCCTCAGTCAGAACGAGGTCATGATAGAAATGGTGTTTATTGAGCCACAGTTCATCTGTTGTCGAGTATCGTCGAAACAGTTTTTCAGACTAGAATACTAAGGATGTGATGGAGGTGGAGCCTCCTCAAAACACACGAGAAAATTAATGACAGTACAAAAGCAAACAAGAACATTTGATATTAAATATGAGAAAACAATGGATAAACTACATAGTTTTGTAAAAAAAAAAAAAAAAAAATTACAGAATAGTTTTCCCTGAAAGAGCTGTTTTGATGCTCTTTGTGTTTTTGTGTTTCTTCACAGATTCACCCACATCTACACTGACTGTGACACCAGAGACATCTGTATTCACTGGAGAGACAGTCAATCTGAAGTGTGTGATAAACTCTGAACACAGTAACTGGAGATATGACTGGAGATATGACTGGAGATATGAGTGGTATAAAGGCAGCAGAGACAGTGTGTTAAAGTCATCTAAACGTCACACTGTAAAAGGAGACACTCTCAGTATTGTTGGAGCTGTTCAGTCTGATGAGGGTCAGTACTGGTGTAAAGGACACATAGTTGGAAGATCAGTTTCATCACAATCAAGCTCTGCGGTTTATCTCTCTGTGAAGGGTGAGTTGAACATCATTGTCCTCATAAACTTGTCATTGTTTTGTACCTGATTATGATGTACAGTTCATCAAACATTAGATTTAAGATTTATTTCATCCGATGCTTACCTGTTTTTTGTTTGTTTTGTTTTTAAGTAATCTGATGATCGCTAAAATCACTAAGAAGACTATATTAGTCTAAATCATCATGACATCAGACAGTATTTCTGACCAGCATGAACCTGTTGGTCATGAGTAACTAGTTCTGAGCTCAACCCAAACTTTACTGTCCAGAGACAAACACGCTTCACTAACAAAACATTCAACCACTCGAAAGTTGCCGGACATCTCTGATCACTAATTTTATGAAATAAAGGAAAAAATAATTACACAGAACGATTCACACGAAGTCCTGCTAAAACAAAATGGTTGTTACTGTCAAAACTCTGCACTTTGCACTTGACCAAAAAATACATTATCGCTCAGACAGAAAGTTCAGACTGTTCTTACACAGCAGACATACAGGATCATTTTACTGAGGAAAATAAACTCTAGATGTTCAAAAGAAATCACTCATTAAACACAAAGAACAGGTCAATAATCATTACCTTTACTATTGAAAAAAAGTGAATTTATACAGAATCTTCAAGATTTTAAACGGTTTTAAATTATGTAAATATTGTATAATCCATATTTGAGTGTAAAAGAACATACTTGCAGACTGGATATGAATATCAATATTTTGATTTAGTTTTTACTAATAATTACAAACTTTTTGATGTAGTTCATATTCAGATCTGTTTAATGCTATAATCTAAAATCCATATTTCAACACTTATTCTCTTCTGTATCCACTGTTGCAGACAAATACTCAATGATTCGTCAAACACAGGTGAACTCTGACTCTTGAGGATCTGAATCTGTTCTTGTTCTCCTGCAGATCTGAAGCCGAAGCCTGAACTCACATCAGATCCTGCAGGAGCTGCACTGACAGGAAACACAGTGACTTTGACCTGTCGCATGGATCCGTCCACTGAATCCTGGGACTTTTACTGGTACAAAAACACACTGAACCCTGAGACAGAGAAGAAGAACACAAACTCCTACAGACTGAAGATTGATTCAGTGTCTGATGGAGGCCAGTACTGGTGTAGAGCTGGAAGAGGGGAACCCGTCTATTACTCAAACTACAGTGATGCACTGTGGGTCAATGTTACAGGTGAGAGAGAACATGTGATTCAACATACTGATCAGAGACAATATCTGCAGAACTTCTAAAACTTTAAATAAATGTAATAATCGGTGTTTGTACAGAGAGTCCTAAAGCTGTGCTGACGGTACGACCTGATGAACGAGTGTTCAGAGGAGAAACAGTCACTCTCAGATGTGATATAAAGTGGGCAGGAAACACTGAGTGGACATACAGATGGGGAATAAAAGGAACCAACAAACAATATAAAAACACTGTCGACCAAACCTCAACACAAGAGTTGAACATCAGCAGTGTTGATCACTTTCACAGCGGTGAATACTCCTGTACAGGACAGATAAACACTCAAATCTCTCAGCGCAGTGATGCTGTTACACTGACTGTATCAGGTGAGTTTGTGTTTGTTGTGATCAGCTTCTCCATCAGTTTCTCTATGGCTCTGTAACTCATGATGTTTTGTTCAGCTGAAGCTCAGGCAGCAGTGCGAGTGTCTCCACAGCCGTGGCCGACTGAAGGAGAATCAGTGACTCTGATCTGTGAGGTTTCAGGCTCCTCTACAGGCTGGACGTTCAGCTGGTTCAGAGATCGTGATCATCTGTCAGACAGCAGCAGAGGAGCTGGAGGATCTTACACTCTCAGTCCTGCTGCTCTACAGCACACAGGAGTTTATACGTGCAGAGCAGAGAGAGGACGACCAGCCTATTACACACACAACAGCAGCACACAGCCACTGTGGGTCACTGGTGAGTGTTCATGTTTGTGCTCATCTGTATTTCTATTTCACTGATGTCTCTACATTTGTATTATGGCACAAAGTGTAAAAACAGTCCTAAACCAATGACAACCTCAAAAACCGGCTCTCATTTTCCACAAAAACTCAGTCTAAAACCAGATCAGAAGAACTATCAAACACACACTCATAATAAGGTCCTTCTTATTTCAAACTTTAGTGCCAAATAAAGTTGTGCTTATGATGAATCAGTTTGGCATATTCATCTTTTAAGGACAAAATCATCTGCTGAATGAATGAATTTAACTGCAAAGGTCAAGAGATCATCTGTGATTCAACACTTGTGATATGAAGCTTCCAACAGATTCACAACTGTTTGGCTTCTATCACTTCCACTTAGTGCTAATATTCATCTTAATTGTACTTCATTACCTGTTAGAGATCATTTTATTACACAAACACATGTGTGCTGTCAATTTTGAATGGGATTTTCCTCTTTTCAGGTGTTTCTGCTTCAGTGTCTCTGCTGGTTCGTCCCAGCAGAAGTCAACACTTCTCCTCTGACTCTCTCTCTCTGAGCTGTGAGGATCAGAGTAACTCTGCTGGATGGACAGTGAGAAGATACACAGACAAAGACACAAAAACTTGTTCAAAACAAACAGGATCTGCATGTGTAATCGAGTCTCTCAGCACATCTGACACTGGAGTGTACTGGTGTGAGTCTGAATCTGGAGAGAAACGTCATCCTCGAAACATCACTGTACATGGTGAGTCCAATCACTCTTATAACTGGACAAAACAATAAATAACAATCTGTTAAAGAATGAAAATATATAGAGTGAAGAATCAGTCATGCGATTATGTATTAAACTGAAAACATCAGAATTATTTTTCCCCCTGCTGAATGTCAGGATTTCAACCCTGGAATAAAATACACTACAATATCATTCAGAAGTTTGGGATCAGTCATTTTTTTTATATTTTGAAAAGATGTTTGTTCACCAACGGCTGAATTTATTTGATCAAATTCAGTAAATTTTAATATATTTAATATATTTTAAAATGTAATTTATTCCAGTGATCAAAGCTGAATTTTCAGCATCTTTAGTCCAGTCTTCAGTGTCACATGATCCTTCAGAAATCATTCTAATATTCTGATTTTCTGCGCAACAAACATTTCTAATTATTATCAGCATTGATAAAACGGCTCTACTTATTCATATTTTTCTGGAAAATGTGATACATTTTGTCTTTTATGAATAGAACAAGTTTGAAGAACGGCATTTTAATGGAAAAAGAAATATTGTGTAACATTATAAACGTAATTTTTGATCAATGGTCACATTTGATAATGCATCTTTGCTGCCCAGGTGAAAAAAAAGAGTAAACAATGTACTTAAAGTGCTCTATTTTCATGCACTAATTTTGTACTTATTAAAAGTTCTTAAGAAGCACTAAAGAAGAATTTTTAGTATAATATGTTATCTCTGTATTAAAACATGTATTTAGTTACGACTTATAGTACACTTCAACTTTCATACTTTCTTTTCATACACAGGTTCAAGTGTACTATAAGTGGTAACTAAATACATTTTTTTAATACAGAGATAGTTTGTTAAAAGCACATTTTAGTTTATATTCATGGTGTCTCAAAATAGCACAGTTGAGTACACTTAGATGTTCTTAATATTATCTTAAAAAAATACTAAAGATGATTTTTAGTATATTAAGTACAAAGTTAGTGCACGGAATTAGAGCACTGTATTCACACAGGAGGGAAAAAAGTACACTTCCATAATGTATATAAAAAGTATGGATTTCTCAGAGCAATGGTAGTACACATTTTGACCCTCCACATTTTAATAATAATTTGGTTGATTAAGTAAAGCCTGTATCATCTCTATCTGTTGATGTATTTCTTGTGTTTGTAGATGGTGACGTGATTCTGGTGAGTTCTGTTGATCCTGTGATTGAGGGAGAGACTCTGACTCTACACTGTTTACATCGATCCAACTCCTCGATCCTCAGCGCTGATTTCTATAAAGACGGATCACTGGTCCAGAATCAGACGAAAGGACAGATGAGCATCACTGCTGTCTCAAAGTCACATGAGGGTTTCTACTACTGTAAAACAGAGAAAGGACAGTCACTCCACAGCTGGATCTCAGTCAGAGGTGAGAGTCACTGGAGTTTGTAACTGTGAGAAGATTTGATTTGATTCATGAGCATCTGATGAGATTCAACACACGATTATTATATACGAGTCTCTGGCTCTTATTTCTGCTGGAGCACAAGCAATTATTAATGTTTATGTCATAACTCACATGAGCAAAAGTATAACTATCAAATCACTTGCAAAATATACAGAAATATAGTGAAATCAACACCTTATAAACAACATCCAACAATTCAATGAAATCAAGAGTGTTTAACTACAACCTTAGAATAAAATCAGATCAAACATGTTAGCATCTTTCTTGTTAAAATGACTTTTCTTTGTTCATTTGAAAGCAGAAAAGAATGAATCTGATTGTGTTCATATGTGGTTCGTGTCAAACATACATTTTTCATCTGAAGTTTTTTTTTCTTATATATTAAAATGAATAACTTGTATTAATACACTATTCTGTCATCACATTTATTTACTGTTTACTCTCCCTCACGTCGTTCGTTCCAAACATGTGTGACTTTCTTTCTTGTGTGGAACATAAAAGAAGATATTTGGAAAAATGTATCCGTGTTTTTGTCCATACAATGAAAATGAAAAATCCTTCAAAATGTCTTTTATGTTCCACACAAGAAATAAATTCATACAGTGAGCTCCAAAAGTGACATGGAGGAATAATATGAAACCAGAGAAAAAATATTTCAAAGCTTTTGTATTTATTCAACTTTTTCTTCAATTTATTTGAAGAGCTTCATAATGTTGCTCAATAATGTGCTTGTGTTTCTGTTTTTCAGTGTCACGTTCAAGTCAGATTTCCGTCTCCAAAATCCTCTGTTTTCTTCTGGCAGTTTGTCTGTCTCTGGTAGCGACAGTCGTGCTGCTTTACAAATGTTACAGAGCGAGAGGTAAAATCAAATTTTCAATTTCACATGATTTTTATTAGTATGACTGTGTATCACAATGTTGCCAAAGCATTAACATATTATATATACATAATTAAAAAAAAAATGTATAGGTCATGTCGCATAGTAAATAAACAAAATCCATGTAAATAAATGAATAAATACAGTGGGTCTCTCTAGAGTTAACCGTCTTTAACATTGTGAACGGCTAACACATATTTAGCAGCTGTGCTCTCATCTTCTCTAAGTATGAAGGGCATTTTCTCAGTATCACTAAGTTCCATGAATGATGGAATCAGAGTTTCAAATCTGGTGAGAAATGTTTCTCTAACTTTGTGATATTTAGTACAGATGAGATGATCAAAGAGCATAAAAGAGCACTCCAGCACTAAATAAAGTCGGACTGCATCCCTGTCTCACTCCACGTCCCTGCCGGAAAAATGCTGTTCTGTGATGATTGATTTTCACCGCACATTTACTGTTGCTGTACAGAGCTCGTATAAGATCAAAAGTTTTTTCCGCCGATGCCGCTTTGTAGGAGTTTGTTCAGTAAACCATCATGCCAGATTGAGTCGAATGCTTCTTTAAAATCTACAAAACATGCAAATATTTTCCTTTGTTTGTCCTTGATGTTTTTTTTTGGTCATTAGAGTATGAAGAGAGTAGATGTGGTTGGATTTGCGCTGTTTTGGTAAAAAAGAATTTGTGCTTAATTTAAAATGTTGTTTGTTAAAAACACATCTCAGGGAAGTTACCAGACCATAATTTGAAGATTGAATAATTTGGTTAATGTAATGTCGTGGGATGCACGTTCATTTATAGATCAGTTCATCTATAAATTTGTTTTGAGGGCGATGGTTTTTGCTATGGCCTCTGCTTTTCCACATGGCTACATCGTTCAGAGCATCTTCTGCATTTTTTGAGTCTTAAACCATGGCCATCCAGGTGTCACATGTTTAGTTCAATCTTGTCTTGTTTAGTTTAGTCTTGTTAATCAGTCATTGTCTGCACCTGTTTTCACGTAATTAGTTCAATCTCCGTCACCTGTTTCTTCAGTGTACTTAAGTTCCTGTCTGTTCGTCAGTCAGTGTCGGTTATTGTTTGTGCGTAGCACACTGTTGCCTGTCTGTGACCTTCTGTTGTAAATAAACCTGCTTGTTTATTGTAACCTCCGTCTCCCGTCATCCCAGCGTTACACCAGGGGCATTTGTTGCAGTTTTTGGGGATGTTCACAGTCCTTTGTTGGGAGAGTGAATTTGCTGGTTTATTCATTAACTATAATGAAGAATTTGTGCGTCTCATTGGTCTAGATGCTACATTGTCTTTGTGCCATATTAGTTCCCTTTCGAGAGGGAACTTCGAGTTGCGTCATACATCGCTAGGGGAACCGCCTCTGCGGGAACCGGTGTCTGAAACTAATATCCAATCTCGTCAATACCAACTTGACCGGCGACAGCCCATGACGTCATAATGACGCGGCCCACGTGTATATAAGGGGCGCTCAGATAACATGTCATCAGCTTTTCGTCTTCAGGGACTGTATGTTTGAAACACTATCGTAGCATTATGAAATGCACAGGCAAACTAAGTGTGTGGATCCGTGTCACTCGTTATCTGACACCAGATACACACACGAGCTGTGCGCTCTCTGTCTGTGTGAAGAGCACGCACAGGCAGTTCTCGAGGGAGCTGCTGGTGCAAACTGTGAATGTTCCATTCTCATCTGGGTCTCTTCTCGAGAGAAGAGAGTTCAGCATCTGCGCCTGGTGGTTCGGGTCCCGCTCGCGCTGAGGCAGAGCGGAGATTCAGATCATAGGGCGTTCGGATGAAGCTCGCCGAACAGTTGAGAGGGGTGTGACCGCTCGCGCGATTCGGCGGATCGCGAGAAGGAGCTGTTGGGAGAGGATGCGCTGTTTTCTACATCTGCAGTCCAGCGGTGAGTGCTCTTCCAACCGAGCAGGAGATGGCTGGAGAGGGTGAGTAAATGACTGATTTTCTCAGCCACCCTGTACCGCGTATGCTGAGCTGTTGATTATGTAACGCGCTGCAGGCAGATTACAGTTTCCATGGCAGCGCGTCAGGAGAGGGGCCGCGCGCATTCAATGAATGACGATCGGTTTCTCTCTGGCCATATTTCTGCAGCTCTAGTGAGCTTTCCATGCCTTCCTAATACTGAGATTGAGGGGGCATGGAAGAACCCATATTCTATTCAAAATATATATATATATTATATAGGCTATAGGGTGGTATGTGTCATGGAGTTAGCTCGCCACCCTGTGGCCGCAGGATGAACTGTTTGGCTAGTAATATGATACATTTTCATTTACTCATATGTAAATACTGAAGTATTTCTCTTTAGACCTCGGTTCCCTGTTCGGGTTTATTTTGGAAGGAATATGGGTACGTATCGATGCTGGAAGTAGCCAACTATGATAAACTTCATTGTTTGGCACTTCCTGCATGGATAGAGCTCAAACTCTGCCATCTAGGTCCTAAAGTGACATTTCCCTTAGATGGCAGGGCATACGTGGTAGCGGGTCAGGCTGGTGCTGCTCTGCACACGATGAATGTGTGGCGGGCGCACCAGGCTGTCCTGCGGAGAGACTTAGACCAGCGGCATTCAAGACGTGCATGCTGCTGAGGTCTGAGTCCTCAACCAGACAGATTGCCTGGCCCTTCCCGACCTGAGGGTCGCAGACAGGGCCAGAAGGAGAGTGTCGCCTCCCATGCGCCCCCTCCTGGCAGGAGCAGGTGGCTTGGAGGCGAGATTCCAGAAACTTGGGAGAGGTGATCTGCCAGGGATGCGGCAAAGATCGGCGTCCCTGATGGATCCCCTCTCTCTGGTAGAGGGTTAAAATGATTTACCCTCTATGTTCTCTGTAAACCGCAGTTTCTACATCAGGCCAGAGCTGGGCCTATGACATTAATTCTGATGGCTCGCCGTTGGCATGATAATGAGACTCCCTTTCAGGCTGTAAGGGTGGTAGGATTCACGTTTCCATGGTGGAGACCGCCACCCTGTGGCCGCAGGGTGAATTGTTCCTCTCCTTTCTTTAAAGCGAGGCAGGCTATGGGAAATTACTATGTATTTCTTAGAATGTAGCGCTCCCTGTTTAGAAGGCTAGCAGAGATTTCATGTGTGTGTGTATGTATATATATGCATATACATATACGCATGAGGGATGCGTGTGTGTGTATATATATGGATATATATGCAGTTTTATAAAAAAAAAAGATGCCTAGGCTCTGTTTTATCTATCACTGTAGCTATTAAAATAAAAGCTAAGATGAGCAGCTAGTCTCAGCACCACGTGGGGTTGGCCGCGCTGTGGGCGAGCCCCAGCGTTGCAGGCCATCGACAACTAGTAGTCTTGCCGTCAGGTAAGCTGGCCTTAGCAGGCCGCCCTGTCGGCGAGCAGGCCTCCCTGTGGGCGAGCCCCAGGGTTGCAGGCCATCCACAACTAGTAGTCTGGCTGTCAGGTAAGCTGACCTTATCAGGCCGCCCTGTATGCTGGCGTGTCTCCCTGTAGGCGAGCCCCAGGGCTGCAGACTATCCACGACTAGTAGTCTAAAGCTATCAGGTGAGCTGGCCTTAGCAGGCCGCCCTGTATGCTAACATGCTTCCCTGTGGGCGAACCCCAGGGTTGCAGGCATTGGATCGCTGGTTAGTCTGAAGCTATCGGGTAAGCTGGCCTTGGCAGGCCGCTCTGTGTGCTGACAGGCCTCCTTGTGGGCGAGCCCCAGCGCTGTAGGCCTCAGACAACTAGTCTGTCTCGCTATCAGGTGAGCTGGCCTTAGCAGGCCGCCCTGTACACTAGCGGGCCTCCTTGTGGGCGAGCCCAAGGGTTGCAGGCCATAGACGACTAGTAGTCTCGCTGTCAGGCGAGCTGGCCTTAGCAGGCCGCCCCTGTACACTAGCGGGCCTTCCTGTGGGCGAGCCCAAGGGTTGCAGGCCCTAGACAGCCAGCTACCAGTTAGCCGGCCACTGTGGTCTCTCTGAAGTGAGCCCCAGTGGCTGGGTATCGGCGAGCAGCCTTTAGAGTGCACGGCCTCCATGCCACCGTTAACATAGGTGCTGTGCAGATCCTAGGATTGAGTGGAGGCGCTGTTTCCGAGGAAACAGACAGGTTGTTGGCAGACTGGGCTACTAGCACAGCTAGAGGCCGGGTCAGCCTCCCTGGTGGCATTCAGGGTTGACTTCGCTTCCCTGAGAAGTGACTGGCTGGGTTGCCTACAGGCCCCAGGCCACGCTCCCTCAAGGGACCCCTTCTGTGGAAGTGTTGGTTCTAGGCCTTGTTGCGGCCTGGCAGGTTTCCACACATGAGATATGGAGGCTGCTTTGAGGCTTGACGCTGACGGTTGGAAATGGGAGCGCTGTCACTGACAGCCCAGCTATGGCCTTAGGCGGTGTGCACTTCCCTCGTGAACGTCCCTGGGGAGTGCACGGCCTCCATGGCACTGTTAACACAGATGCCATGTAGATCCTAGGATCGGGCAGATAAACTCCCCTTGTTTGTTAGGGTCGGTAGCTCTTCGCTGAGTTCTGCTCTCCAGGATACCCGTCTCTATAATCCGGTCTGAGTTAGTTTACTGCCTTTCTGCAGTCCCTCTTTCTGGATGTCTCTTGGTGAGACTCCTGTTTGAGACGCTGTTTCCAAGGAAACAGACAGGTTGTTGGCAGACTAGGCTACTAGCACAGCTAGAGGCCGGGTCAGCCTCCCTGACGGCCTTGGGGTATGCATTCTCCCCTCGTAAGGTTGAGCAAGGTAACTCCCCTAGCTTGCAAGGGTCGATAGCACTTCGCTGAGTCCTGCTCTCCAGGATGCCCGTCTCTAAGATCCGTTGTTTGAGTTGGTTACTGCCTTTCTGCAGTCCCTCTTTCTGGATGTCTCCAGGTGAGACTCCTGTCTGAGACGCTGTTTCCAAGGAAACAGACAGGTTGTTGGCAGACTAGGCTACTAGCACAGCTAGAGGCCGTGTCAGCCTCCCTGGTGGCATTCAGGGTGACTTCGTTCCCCCTGAGAAGTGAAGGGACCCCTTCTGTCGAAATGGTTGGTCCCAGGCCTTGGTGCGGCCTTGGCAGGTCTCCACACATGAGATATGGAGGTTGCTTTGAGGCTTGGCGCTGAAGGGTCGGCAGCTATGGCCTTAGGCTAAGTGCACTTTCCTCGCTGGAGTGCACGGCCTCCATGGCGCCGTTAACATAGGTGCTATGTAGATCCTAGGACCGGGCAGAGTAACTCCCCTTGATTGTTAGGGTCGATAGCTCTTCACTGAGTTCTGCTCTCTAGGATGCCCGTCTCTAAAATCCGGTCTGAGTTGGTTTACTGCCTTTCTGCAGTCCCTCTTTCTGGATGTCTCTTGGTGAGACTTCTGTTTGAGACACTGTTTCCAAGGAAACAGACAGGTTGTTGGCAGACTAGGCTACTAGCACAGCTAGAGGCCGGGTCAGCCTCCCTGACGGCCTTGGGGTATGTATTCTCCCCTCGTAAGGTTGAGCAAGGTAACTCCCCTAGCTTGCAAGGGTCGATAGCACTTCGCTGAGTCCTGCTCTCCAGGATGCCCGTCTCTAAGATCCGTTGTTTGAGTTGGTTACTGCCTTTCTGCAGTCCCTCTTTCTGGATGTCTCTTGGTGAGACTTCTGTTTGAGACGCTGTTTCCAAGGAAACAGACAGGTTGTTGGCAGACTAGGCTACTAGCACAGCTAGAGGCCGTGTCAGCCTCCCTGGTGGCATTCAGGGTGACTTCGTTCCCCCTGAGAAGTGAAGGGACCCCTTCTGTCGAAATGGTTGGTCCCAGGCCTTGGGCTATGGCCTTAGGCTATGTGCACTTTCCTCGCTGGAGTGCACGGCCTCCATGGAGCCGTTAACATAGGTGCTATGTAGATCCTAGGACCGGGCAGAGTAACGGAGTCTCTTGGTGAGACTCCTGTTTGAGACGCTGTTTCCAAGGAAACAGTCAGGCTGTTGGCGGACTAGGCTGCTAGCTCAGCTAGAGGCCGGGTTAGCCTCCCTGTGGCATTCAGGGTTGACTTCGTTTCCCTGTGAAGGAAAAGATTGACTGGCCGGGCCGTCTTTGGGCCCCGGGCCACGCTCCCTCAAAGGGGCCCCTTCTGTCGAAGAGTTGGTCCCAGGCCTTGGTGCGGCCTTGGCGGACTTCCATACATGGGATATGGAGGCCGCTTTGAGGCTTAGTGCTGAAGCTTTTTGACCGCTGGGAGCGCTGTCACTGATAGCCCAGTGGGACCCCAGGGGTAAGTGGGTCTGGCATTTCATTTGATTGCCTGATTCTGACAGTGTCACTGCCATAATTTGGCATGCACTCCCCTCAGCATGGCGGCGTGGGTATATCGTTCCCCTAGCGTTGTATGACGCAACTCGAAGTTCCCTTTCGAAAGGGAACGTCTCAGGTTACGTATGTAACCATAGTTCCCTGAGAACAGGGAACGAGACGTTGCGTCTCCCTGCCATGCCTCGGGGCCCACCTGCTTACAGTCCCTTCAGACGATAAGCGGATGACATGTTATCTGAGCGCCCCTTATATACACGTGGGGCGCGTCATTATGACGTCATGGGCTGTCGCCGGTCAAGTTGGTATTGACGAGATTGGATATTAGTTTCAGACACCGGTTCCCGCAGAGGCGGTTCCCCTAGCGTTGTATGACGCAACGTCTCGTTCCCTGTTCTCAGGGAACTATGGTTACATACGTAACCTGAGACGTTTTCCACCCGAGTCACGGACACATTTTATTTTAGTTTTTTTTAATGAAGGAACAGTTTCCTTGTATCCTAATGTCTCATTACTACAACACCGAGTCTCATGAAAGATTCAGAGGTCCTGTGGCCGGTGTGGACTGTGCTGGAGGATGGAGAGCTTCTCTTGTCATTGGAGTTTCTGCTGTTTCTTGGTGTGTTTCCAAGGTCACTCACAAATACTTTCACTCCTTGTTTGTGGAGATGTACATGGTCATACATATGATGAAACCGTATGTCTTTGGATGGTGGGAAGAACATTAGAAATAAGTGCACAAGCTCTGGAGAGTTCCACATTATCTCCATGAATCACATGGACTGGTACATCAGTGTGTGGAAGAAGTTATTTTAGTCTCTAGGAACCGTGTGGCTCTGATGGCCACATCTCTGATCACAGGAGCCATGTCTCTCTCGGTGTCTTTTTCTGAGTGGGACATTCATATTTTTATGTCTATTTCACAGTTTCATCTGATGAAGATCAAAGTCAGTACGCCGTAACAGAGGAAGAAACTTCAACCTGATATTAACCACTTTAAAAGACTGATCATACTGTTAATTCTGTTAACATGTTTGAATGTTCAGTCAGCATTTATTCGTCCTTAAAAATGGTAGTTTGTTCTTCTTGCTTCAGATTTTTTCATATGATATATTTGTCAGAAATATTTTTTCATGCTTTTATGGTGTGCGATTTATTTTTGCCTTTATTTTTGGTTTTGTAAAAACTGTTCAATTGCTTTAACAAAGTGTTTACTATGATGCAACTTTTATTTTTGGTTTTAAGTCAAGGGGTCATGAACTGGATTATTTTATTATTTTTATTATTATTTCACAGTGTTTCCTAAGGTGCACTTTAATATTAGTATGATTTTTACATCAAAATGGTCATAATTTAGAAATAAAAGGCTATTTTCTACCCTGAAGTATCCAGATTTTGGACCACACTATTACATCAAAAGTGGCACTCTCCAGAACCTGTTGTTTTGGCAGACTGTCTTCAATATAAGCTGTTTTTAACAAGAAAGTTTTGAGCTCAGGATGTTTTTTATAGTACAATGACCTATTATGTCAAAAGATCAAGATGTCCTTGGTACTCATGTGGTAATTTGATAATTTTGGGGGGAAAAAAGTATATCAGTGAAGTGTAATTTATTATAATTTTTGTTATCGTTTTTAAAATTCAAATTCTCTTTCTCTCTGGGAGTGTCTTTTCCCCAATCGATTCACATGACAGACATGCCTTTACTGCCTTATATATTACATAAATCAATGCTTTCATCAGATGATGGTCAGTCTGCTGTGAAAAGCAATAAATACAAAATAACATTGTGACGAGCAGGGCGGGCGAGAGCCGTGAGGGAACGGCGCGAGGCCGGTGACGCGAGTGTTAACGAGCTTCAGGTGCTCGGCGCACCGGTCTCGTATCTCTCACGGAGGAGCTCCGGAAGCATAAAGGAGGAGCGACGACAGTGAAGGACGAGAGAGGACCAGGCCTGGATTTTATGTTGTGTTTTATTTTGTTTGTGTGGGCGGCAGTCGCCGTGAGGAACTGCCGCCCTTATACTTTTTGGTTTATTGTTGATTTATTTATTTATTAAAAAAAAAAAAAAAAAAAAAAAAAAAATCTTGGTCCGGCTTCCCGACACACTGCCGCTCGGTCCTCAGCCCGCCGAGAGGCTCTTCCTCGCGGTGCCATGCGATGGCACTGGACGCTCGGTGGACGGCCCGATCCTCCTCCGCCCCCTGGCGGCCGGCGATGGCTCCTCCGCATGCGGCAGGCAGCAGGCCTCGGCCCACGGCGGACGGCGGCTCCTCCCCGTTACGGCGGCAGGCAGCAGGCTTTGGCCCACGGCGAACGGCGGCTCCTCCGCTCCCTCCTGGACTGCCGCCACCCCACCTCGTCCCAGGGGCGCGGCCGCGAGCTTTCCGTCCCACCGATTTCTCACTCGCTCCAGTACCACCGCTTCGGGCAGCCACTCGCGGTCTTCTCTCCCGCGCTGCCCGATCTCCTCAGCACCGCGATCCCCCTCAGCAGCGAGGGCTCTTCGACAGCATGTCCCTCCTTCCTCCCGGGTTTCGGCACCAGTGTAACAACGTTCGTAAGAACGGGAAGAAGGAGGCGGGAACCGGCAAACGTTCAACACATTTAATAAATAAATAAACTCACGGCGACTGCCGCCCACACAAACAAAATAAAACACAACATAAAATCCAGGCCTGGTTCTCTCTCGTCCTTCACTGTCGTCGCTCCTCCTTTATGCTTCCGGAGCTCCTCCGTGAGAGATACGAGACCGGTGCGCAGAGCACCTGAAGCTCGTTAACACTCGCGTCACCGGCCTCGCGCCGTTCCCTCACGGCTCTCGCCCGCCCTGCTCGTCACAAACATATTTAAATATTGAAAATGGTATGTGTGTGTGTTCTTGTATTCCTTACATTGTGGGGACCAAATGTCCCCACAACGTAACTAAAAACAAGCAAATCTTGACATTGTGGGGACCTTTTGTTGATCCCCACAAGGAAACAAGCTTATAAATCATACAGAATTATCTTTTTTGAAAATCTAAAAGTGCAGAACATTTTCTGTGATGGGTAGGGGGACAGAATATACAGTTTGTACAGTATAAAAACCATTACACATATGGAAAGTCCTCACAAAACACAAAATTGTGTGTGTGTGTGTCTATTTCACAGTTCCTGTAGCATCTTTCCATTAATCTGCTGTTGGTAATAAAAGTGAGCAAGTATCTGATGTGTACAAAGAGTCCATGCAGACAGATGTAAAATTCAAACAATGTCTTTCTTTATTGTGCTTCAATGAATAAACATTGCTTCCAGTTAGCTTCCTGTGGTGTCATTCTTTCAAGTTCACAGCATTCAGATATCAAGTCCATACCTTGTAGAACTACAATCCACCTTGGTTTGCACGCTACCAATACACACCAGTTGTCTTAGATTTACCATTCCAGAGCGCCACCCAATTCACAAACATATAATTACATTAAAATGGCTCTACAGTTTCATCTGTTGAGGATCAAAGTCATTAGATACAGAAAAACATCTTCTGAAAATGTTTAAATGTTCTGTCAACATATAGTTTGAAAATATTGTAGTTTGTTCTACTTTTATAGACTTCAACTGTGTAATATAATTGCAGGGGTAGTATATAGAAACAGTATATAGAATTAAAAAAAAAACGCATGCAAATAAAAAAAACACATGCACATGTCCGTCACTTTTTGGGGTCCCCCTTGAAACATTTCCGTTGTGGTTTGTGCTATTTGCAGCGCGTTTTTGTATTTGCAGCGCGTTTTTGTGTTTGCTTGTGTTGTGAGGATTTGCAGCACATGTGTTGTCAAACTGATGATCACGTTTTGTTTTTATTTGCATGTGTTTTTTAATTTGCATACGTTTTTTTTTTTTATTTGCATGCGTTTTTTTATTATTATTATTTGCATGCGTTTTCTTATTTGCAGCGCGTTGAGCTCTCTCGGCCACCGTAATTGAGGCAATAATCGAGCCTGCACGGCGACGGGAAATAAACAGTAATGAATAAATGAAAAAACAAAATAGAAAAACACTTGTGCCAATATCATTTAACTTTGAATCAATGGCTTAGTCTGAGCCAGGATAGGCCTAAGTTCAATTGGGAAATTTAAGTAGCTTTTATAAACGTGCCTTGGGGGAAAAACATTACTGGTGATCTTGAGGCACTGACATATATTTTAAGATATGTTTAAGAACAAAAAACTCCTACCTATAAAAGTCCGGGGAGAAAATGGCGGTCGAGCAGAAAGTGCAAGTGTGTCGTGACGTCAGAAAAATAGTCTGACGCGGGATAATTAAATTATTTAGAACAAATAATTATATGTTGGTAATTAAATGTAACTAGTGGGAAGGGTCATGAGGAGCATGAAAATATGACATGAATAAAGTGTTGAATGAAGGGACAGTTCCAGTGGCGAAATGAAGCTGACCACAAATCTACATTGATTCAATGTTTGTTTGTTTTTTTGCTCATTGAAATATTAACATTGAACAATATTTAGCACTGCATTTTCAACCTCATTTTAAGCGTTTTTTTTTTCCAGTTTGATCATCAAACGACTTTAAAGCGTTATGCGAGAACTCTCACAAAAGCGGAAAGTTCATCGTCTAGTATGTTCACGTGTCATTTCTTTACAGAGAACGATCATTTATGTCTAGTTTTCCATTAAATTATGCGATCTGAATGGTTTTGAGTGATCTCTCCCATCAGAAATGGCAGAAATGTCATCAAAATGAGTGAAAAAAAAATTAATGAGTTCCTGTTTTTTTATATTTACTGTATAACACAAGTGAGTTTGATATATACACGATCGCAAATGTTATAATACAACAGTTTAGTAAACGAAAAGTTACTGAGCAAGAAAGAAAGAAAGACAGAAAGAACCGCTGCGTCTCCGAGCAACACAGTGTTTTATTCCTCAAAGAATCAGTATTTGAACGAATAAATGATAATGAGTAAATGATTCCATTAGGATGTTCATTCATAAATACAGTCGTTTCCATATTGTACTTGGAATGGGAGGCTTTTAAAAAGCCAATTAGATTCAGTGATTTTGAAATGGGCTAAGAGGAAAAAAAAGAAAAAAAAGGAAGTCAGAATATAAATTATGCTTGAGTTCTGAGTGTTTTGGTTGAAAGACAAATAACAAACATGTAAGCATTATTCCAGCTGTTTTGAACTGTATAATAGTTGAGTGGTAATACATGTTAGTGAATTAGTATTTTTCTTTTCCTGCATTTTCTCTTAAATGTCCTGAAAAAGGGGGATGTAGTATATGCGGGTTCATTTAGGCTACTAACTACGTCTGTGATTATTGATGCTTTTACATCAACGTCCCACTAGAGGGCTGTTAGGATGCTCAAGGAGGCAAGTTGTTCTATCGTGCCTGACAGTCACAGTGTTCTCCTCTCATGCACGTAAAGAGAACATGACACCATCATCCTCTGAGGTCTCAATCCATTTTCCTGCAAAAGACAAGGACTGTGTCAGTTAAGTGTGGCTGTCATCAATCTGTGCTCATTCCAATTCACTTACAGTCTACCTGCTGATCTGCTTGCTTAGTGTCAATCTGTTAAAGACTGCTTGTGAGTCCTGTGTTCCCTCTGTGTGTGACAGCCTAATACACATCCACATCATATTTCACCTAGGCCTAACAAATTCCATTGTGATTTTAAAAATGTTGCAATATTCAACTTTAATATTGATCCACTTTATTTACGGTATAGGATCCCATCCAATTTGAGGGATTTTTACTCTATTGAAATTTGTGCATCTTAAAAAAGGCCTAAATATTTTTTGAGTAGAATGTTGCTGTCCAAATAAACCCTCAAGTCATCATTACATATGAAGGAAGAATTTTGAGTGACTATTTATCATCCATAAATAAAGAGAATGTGCACATCCAAAAAACTGATAAAGCACTTCAAAGATAAATATCGACACACTGCCACTGTTGCTCCTAAAGATCAATTTATTCAAATAGACAACGTTTCGACCACATGGCCTGATGAAGAGTGTGCCTATATTTGTTTATTTTTAAAGTATTTATCATCCATAGAAATAAGCACCTGTGACTGTGTGTCATTGTGATGCCAGTCAGCAAGTTTCTTCTGGCACAGGATTGCTATCCCACTTTCTTTTTAGTCAGAAACAAAACCAAAACCTGATCATTCATAATAATAATGAGCCAAATAATAAAAAATGTTGCAGCCCATGTGAACCTATTCAATTCTAGGTTGAGTTTCAAAGGCCTGACAGACATTACGTTTCACAAAAACTCTCCCAGACTTTAACCGAAGTATGCCGATCAAAAAAATACACACAAAGGTATTCAAATTAACTTAAACACCAAAAAATTAAGTCTTTTATGCATTTATGTGTGTATTGTTCTGTGTCTGTGGCTCAGAGGAACAAAACAAAGGAATTCCATAATGACAATGTTCAATTAGATCAATGATGCAAACAGGAGAATAATACCAACAAAACACCTTAAACAATATTAACGCTCGACAAAAACTGAACAAAAACTGAGGGACAAAGGAAACAGGGGAGCAAACAAAACTAATTAACGACACACACCTGACAAGCATGATGAAATCCAATCAGAAACCATAGTAACAAGAGTGGAGGGAAAACCAAACAAACACATGTGGCAAATGAAAACACAGTCCAAACAGAAATACATGTCACATGTGTGTATTATTCAATAAAGCCAGCATTTTAAACAGAATGTAGTGGCACTGATATGTCAGTGTGTGAATTAATGTACAATAATTGATATTTTTAATATGACTTCATTTTATCATGCACAGCCTGTCAGGAAAAAGAAAAACATCACATCTTTTACTCATTAGCATAAAACAAGCACATATAATGATTGTTATCAACAAACACCATTCGGGTCCCTTGAAGTCCGCAAAACATGCTTACATGGGCCTATAGTTTGCAGTTCTCATAGCCTAAATAATGCATCGAAAAATTAGATGTAACCATGCACAAATCATGGCATTACTATATATTTTATGATTAAAATGATATTTTTTGGATACGGAAATAAGACTGATATAGGCTTATGTTTACAGTTATTTCAAATGCCTAAACATGATTACAAATAAACAATATTGTGATAAACAGGATTTATTTTTCATTAATTGTGTTAAATTTATGCATATTTGCGTTGCTTTTTAAAATTGATTGTTAATAATTAGGAACAAATAGTCTTCCTATTTGTTATGACATCATAACTAAATGATATTGAAGTGTATAATTATGAAAATGTTTCAATGAAATTACAAGAAAGAAAATGTGTTTTATTTACCAAGTCAGGTAGGCTGCTTAAATTTGACTTTTTATTTACTTATTTAGCCTATTTATTTCGATTGAGACATAACATAAGGACGAGGTCATGTTGTTCTCATGCTATTGGATGCTTTTGATATTTTGATGGAATAATATAAAGTCAGGGAGGGCAAAATTCTGTTCTTGCTATTACAGATTTATTTAAATCGTATTTTGCAGGAACTTTAACTTTGAAATTGTTAACTGTTGTCCAGCCTCTTGTCGCTCTGGGAAAAGCGACACGAATGATTTGCTTGGCGAGTTATCCGTGTTTGTAAACGGTGTGTCAGGAATCAGCTGGACTGTTTATGAGGGAATAACTCACATAAGAGCGGTCGAGCAGTACAGGAATATTTAGGCCTACAGTAGATGTCTCGTCGTGGTTTCACTTTAAATTCACTGGACTGTCTGTAATGTGTGTGGCAGTGTGAGAACAATTACCGGAAGAACTGAAACGTCTTTTCCAGAAGCTCTAGATGAACAGAGCTCTGCTTGAATGTAACAACAGAGTTTAATATTGTAACTTTCTACATGTTTTGTTGCGGATAACAGTGGGTTTAATGTAAATGTTGCACTTTATTCATGTTTGTTTTGGGAACTGTTATGGGATGTTTGGGTTGAATAATGGGAAGAGGCTCCAGTGTGTGTGTGTGTGTGTGTGTAAGAAAAAGCAGAGAAGAGGGGGACAGAAGAGGTTCTTGATTCTTCTCGGGGTGTGTACGGGGTGGGTTGTGGCCCACAACAGCACAAATAAACACCCATTTTCACCAGAACGCCTCGTTCTTGTCTAAAAACGCTACAATATTTTCAAATGGATCTCGTTTTCTCTTTCTTTTTTCTGTGGTCTTGTCTCCTCATCTTTTGAAGTGTTAATGGCTGTTTAACAGGAAGTGTCTGTTTTAGCACACAGCACTGTTAAAACGGTGCATTAATGTGACAGTATGGGGTCCAGCGCACTGCCTCTCATACTCTGTGAGTATTTTAATCACATTTTATACTGTTTCTGTTTTCTGTACAATGCATTTAGCTGAAGATAAAGTAATGGTTGTGCTCTGGAAGCGCCTGAATTCAGTCTCACTGTTATTGTTGTTTATTGTTCAAATTCAGTGTGATGTGAAGTGTTGATCAGATGCAGAGTTTTAGAAAACATGCATTTATCTGTGCTGCATGTGAAAGATGCTTTGGCTTGTTTTTGTTGTAAGTCTCTTTCTTCCTATTTCAAGTAGTTCAGATTCATCAGATGTATTTGTGTTTGTAGTTCACGTATAAACTATTTGAGGCAAAAATTAAAGAAAAAGTTCGGATTTTCTCATTCAATGTGAGGAAGAAACTAGTGTCTGCTACTTTTTTTTTTTTACCAGTTATTGATTATGGGATGTCGTGTATCAGCACACGCCCCCTTACCTTCTTGTGTCTCTGGATGCTCTGTACCATGGTGCTCTGAGATTTATTAGTTTATTACTGATTGTATATTTGTGACACACCACTATGATTTCTACAAAAGGGTTGCTAAGCCTTCGTTGAATACTCGCAGAAAAATGCACGGGTATTTGCTGATATATAAAGGCATACTAGGTTACCTGCCCCCTTATCTTTGTTGTTTTATTCAAAGGAAACTGTCTGGCAATTATTCATTACGTTCTCAACTGAATTACAATCTTTCTGAGCCTCATGTTAGAACTGAACTTGGTAAAACTTCCTTCAAATATGCCGCTACCTCAGACTGGAATCTTCTCCAGACTGAGATGAAGCTAAAAGAATTGGTGTCTTGTCATTTTAAAAATTTACTTCATAATCTTGAGAGTAAATTAATGGTGTGTAATTATTTTTAACTGGTTGTATGTTTTATGTGTACGTTTTTTTTTAAGCTTTTTTGTAACTTTGTATAATTGTATATGCAAACTCGGCTGCTTATCTTGGCCAGGACACTCCTACAAAAGGCATTTTAATCTCAGCGAGTCCTTTCTCCTGGTTAAATAAAGTTAAAAAATAAAATAAAATAGTATACGCTTGAATAAATGAACTCTCCATCAGAGGCTCAGAGAGATTGATAACAGAGACTGAACACACAATCAGCTTCTCTATCACTTTTTATTACATTTACATTTATTCATTTGGCAGACGCTTAAAAACGACTTACAAGTGAGAAATTGCCCTTGGTTGGGAATGTACCCAGGTCTCTGTTGCATTAGAAGTGAGTGGTTACCCACTGAGCTAACTCCCCAACCGTTATTATATCACTTCAAGTGCCACAAAGTGATGCTCAAGCTTTTCTCAGAACTAACTATGAGACACTTATTCAGTTACTTTTAACCAGTTGATCTTAGTGTCATATTTCATAGATCATTCAGGTGCTGGAATAACCACGGGATTACATCAACATTGTTCTACTAACACTTGACAGCCAGAAAGTTCCATGACAACATGTTTCCATAAATTATTTTGAGAAATGCTTTATTTGAAAACTTTGATTGTGCTATATTTGTAATGATGAGTCAAAGGGATGAGATCCAGTTGCGAGCTTTATTTTAAAAACGTAGTCAAACAGGCAAAGGTCAATGACACAGCAAACAGTAATGGCAGGGAACAGGCAGGCTCGTAGTAATAGTCCAGGCAAAAGATCAAAAGGCAGGCAAATAAATATCAAAAGACAAAGAAACAGGCAGAATCAAAACCAGGCAAACTAGACGGGAGTGAATGCTCGGAAATGTTATACAGGGATGAACAAGACCTAGTAACTAAGTGTGTGTGCTGGACATAAATATGGTGGGATAATGAGAATCAGCTGGAGCAGTGATCAGTGACAGGTGCGGGGATTCTGGGAAATGTAGTCCGGGTTTGAGAGTGAGTGTGTGGTGCATAGTCCTTGCTGAAATGCCCTCTAGGGGAACTAACGGGCATTTCAGCTGGCGATGGTAACAATATTTGTTCAAGATGCCAATTTTGATATATAATGCAAATATCAATGTATTATGTATTGATAAATTTAAAAGTGTTTGGTCGATTATCAGTTCGATATAATGTCAACAAATGATCTCAGACCCCATAAAAGAACTCATATATGGCTAACCAGGGTCTGAGCCTAAACTGGCCCGCATGTAAAGCAGCAAATGTATGTGGTCCAGTTATCTTAAAACAAGTCTGGGCCAGTTTTGGTAAACTTGTGGGACAGTAATGACTGACGAATCTGAATGTGAACCTAAAGTGGCCCACAAATAGCATAGAAAATATGGCCCGAATACATTACTCCAACTTTGGACCACATTTGGCAAATGTACGGCACAGTCAGCACTGGCTAACCAGGATGTGAGCCTAAACTGGCCCACATGTAATGCAGCAAATGTGGTCCACATATCTTAAAACATATCTTGGTCAGTTTTGGCAAGATGACGAAGTGTAATCACTGGCAGTTCTGAATGTGAACCTAAAGTGGCCCACACATGGCATAGCAAATACGGCTTGAATGCATTACACATGGTCAGCACTGACTAACCAGGGTTTAAGCTCAAAATGAAACAGTAAGTAAGTTAATAGTTAATAACAATTAGGGCCACTTTTGGCAAATATACAGTACAGTTGACTATGCTCTAAATAAAATAAAAAAACATGGCCACTTCTGGCTTTGGAAGGAGCACCTTTAAAAACGGGTTAATTTAGATATATAGCTAAAAATGAAACTGAAAATATGGCATAAGTACTTTTCAGTAAATTTGATATAGGATGCAACACTGCTAATTGTACAAGCTAATCTGGAGAAAAAGGCTATACCAGTTGTGGATTGGCCTGCCCTGTAATGTTTTATTTATTTTTTTTTTCAACTTTAATGGCATGTGTGTGTGCATGTGTGTAGAGGTATGTGGTTTATGAGGACACAAATGTGTATAATGACATGGGCATTACAATGTAAACATGGTTTGAGGACACTTCCTGTCATTATAAACCAAATTGCTTAAAAAACATACTAGACTGTTTTTTTATAGTTTGTACTGTACAAAAACCATTATGTCTATGGAAAGTCCCCATAAAACATGAAAACACAACATGAGTTTGTGTGTGTGTGTGTGTGTGTACTGTAGAGCAGAAATACAGACGTGTACTATAACAGCTCTTACAGTTATTTAAGTTATGCTGTACATGTACTGTAGATAGTGTCTGATTGAGAAACATGTACAACATAGTTAAAATTTGTGAACTGTTTTTATGGTCTAGGAACATGAATTTGAATGTTTGGTAGAGATACATTTTGAGCTGCTGTATGTTAAAATCTTTGCCATGGTTTCAAGCAGGACATATTCCTCTGTCAACATATTTTATTCATCTTGCAACAAGATGCCAAGAACAAGTTAGTCCTAACCTTACCTCTAAACCTGACATAAACTGTAAAAATGTCACTCAAATATGATTGGTTGAATGAAATGTAGGATTAACAATGTTTATCCAGAAACATACTTGGTGAAATCACACTTTAAGTGACCCTGATATTCTAAATAAATAAGTAAGTAAAATAAATAAATAAAAATCAAAACAAACAAATAAAATACTGAAATTGTCTTACATTTTGGCTAAATATTGACATTTACATTTATAAATAATAAAATAAATTAATAAAATAATGTTTTAATAAAAATAGCCTATCATTATATGAATTGATAAATGAATTTAAATGAATGACGAATCAGCACAAACTGCAATGAGAACATTGTATGTTATTTTGATATTAAATTTTCAACCCTTTTTTATCACACATTCATGACAAAATAAAATAAAAAATGTCTCACTTACTAAAAAAACCTTATAGGCTTCAGCTAACTTTGTTAGAGATACGATCTTTTTTTAATCAGTGCGTTTCAAGCTGGTTCGGATTTTCCTATTTCCAGCCTTTTAAATTTAAGAGTAGCCGCGTGAAAAAGGCGCCAAAAAGACGCCAAAAAGACGGAACTGCAGAGGATTGTCAGCTGGAGTAACAATTCACCCTTCACAAACAGTTTGATTGACAGGCGATCTGACCAATCATAACACAAAATCCGCCCGACAAAGCAGTAAGGGGAGTTAGATTACTTGAAATCTAACTTGAAAATGTGTGTACTGAAGTCTTTCTGCGGTTGAAACAACATTCCGACATTCTGATGTTCATTCATGTTTATTTGATGCTATAAATGAACTAGTATGAAGAGATGATCGGTTCATGAGCCGCTTGAACTGAGGAGGTGGGGTCAGGGAAAGACCGCATCCAGTAACGCAGGGATGGAATGACATTCTGAAAAAGACACAGTGTCCATCCGCAATACTCTTTTAGAAAGGAAATCTCGCTCTATGTTCAGGTGCCGAAGCACACAGGGGAACTGTAATGAATCCGCTCTGCCTGTAATGTAGTCCATGTGAAATGTAGTCCATGTGACAGGGTCCATTGAGTGAGGTCCACTGGTCCACTTACCACCAGATGTCGCCCTCTCACTCAATGGACCCTGTCACATGGACTACATTTCCCATAAGCCCCTCACCCAGTCACTAATCACCCTTCCAGCTGGATCATATCACACTCACTTCCCTTCACTATATAAGCACCACTCTCACTGACACTCACTGTGAAGTATTGTACATCTGTGTATTGCAATTCTGAGCGTTATTCCCCTGTCTTGTTTGCCTGTTTCCGGTTCCTGCCTGTGTTTTCGTTTTGTTGTTTATCTGCCTGCCTCTGACCATTCGCCTGGATATTTCCTACGAGTCTGCCTGTTCCCCGCCACTATTGTTAGCTGTTGTGTTGACCCTTGCCTGTCTGACTACGTCTGTAAATAAAGCTGCACTTGGATCACATCCCGTTGACGCGCCACTCATTACAGGAACAGCGGCGGTGTGATTGTAGGTTCACGCTGGTCGCCTACAATCAGCACACACAGGGCAAACCGGTCCAAATCGCGCAAAACTGTCAGTTAAAAAAACACAAAGTTGCTGTGAAAACAGCAGTTGAGAACTGCCACTGCAGCGTGCTGTCACACCAACACCGTCCAAAGCAAAGATGAGGCTTCCAGAGACTCGTCTTCTTACACAGTAGTAGTAATTATGCTACATGAACTGTCAAAAAATGATTAATGACTTTGACCTTTGACCCCTGTCAAATGATTAATGACTTTGACCTCATTGACCCCTCCCCTCCGGGGGTTGACTGTTGTTTCACCCCATGACTTGTGGGGTATGGATGAGGTAATTTAATTAGGGATAATTGATAATTGATAATTAGGGATAAATGAGGGACAATTTTTTTTAACTTTGACCGTCATAATTGAGGGTAAATGTCCGGGGTCACAGGGGTGGGTCGCGTGTGCGGATCACATGGTCGGGTCACATGCTCAGGTCACAGGGGTCGGTGACACATGCGCGGCTCACGTGTGCGGTCACATGGGCGATGACATCCGCATTCCGGCTCACGGGTCTCTCATCTCATCCTTCTCTGTGCAAGTGACAAAAATAAGCTTCTAATCATTTCAAAAAGTTTGTTGAAAACATTCCCTTCTTCAAAAGACGATAAATAAAAATATATAATTGTATGTAAGGATCAATACAATAATAAACATGAATAAATAAAACATTTACCACCGTTTTAGTAAAATATCTCACATTTTTTAAAGATCTCCTTACTTGTTGGTGTCCTGAAATGGTTTACAAGCGCTATTAGTTTATGCTGAAATCTAAAATCTCTCTCACTGACTCCCCAAAGAGCTCCTTCCAGCCGCGCTGTGAAATGCAGGACGAAGGGGGAGAGTGGTGGGAGGATGTGGGATTTGTTTTGTTAATGCTAACTTTATTTCAAAGCATAACTGCAAAAGTTTTTAAATGACATCTTTTAAAATGAAAAATTAAATCTTCAAAGTTTTGTTTAAATTATATTTTTAAAGTCTTAATAAAACAAATCTTCTATTTATCTTGTTAGAAGACTGATGTCCTCATGGTAGAAGTGATCTGACTTAAACCTAAAGTATAATTTTCATGTATCAGCATATGTAAAAAATGTGGAGGTCTCTCAAGACATCTCACACAATGTGTAACATTTTCAATCATTCCTTAAGAAAATCACCAAACATTTTCAGAGAGTGAGAAACATTGAATACATTCAGAACATGAGATGCCTCAGGCTGGTTCAATAAAAGGAAGTTAATACCAATTTAAATGAAATATGTTACAACACATATGTTACTAAAATATTATTTAAACAAAGTTTTAATTATAGCTAAATTAATATATAAATTAAAAATAAATAAATAATATATATATATATATATATATCCCCTACCTGGCATGTCCACATCAGACTCTGTGCTAGAAAATATCTTTGCTGTTAAATTGGTTTTTAAAAAAAACTTACATGTAAACTTAAGAATCATACAGTTCCAAACAGTTCCTCACACAATGTAGCCATTAAGGATAGCCAACGGTTCAGGACAATGGTTGAAAACACTACATACGCAAGCTAGTTTTACCCCAAAATCAAATACTGTATTACACTTTTTCAAAAGATAACATTGCTTTAAAGTTTGAATAAAAAGTTAAAAGCAAAGGTATCTTCATACTCGTGAGTTCTGACACAATGTCATTAATTGTTTCTTTTTATTTTATAAAATTTACGTTTGTTATTTCTAGGTTCACGTTCTCAGCCTGTTCAATATGAAGTTAATACATGATGAAACAAAAGAATCAAGCTGCCAAATACAACTGACACCATGGTTTTTAAGAAATGATGGCTGATTTTAAAATGTGACTAAAACAAATTATTTTTTCTTTTGCCAAACTATTAGTCAAAAATTATTTTCCCCGTGTGCTGTTGGAATAAGTGTTAGTTTTAAAGTTTCAGACATGTTACGATCATGCAATACAAGGATCCAGAAAAGAATGTCATTTTCACTTGTGAACATGTATTATACAATATTTGTACACTAGTATCAAGGGTTCACAGCATTTTTTAAAAGGTTTTAGTATTGCTTTAGATCAGAATCCAGATGTTAGCATCCAACTATACATTAAATGGTTGTACCGTGTGTTTCAACTGTTTATAACAATTTGCTTATAGATTATTAATATTTTTTTCCCAACAGATAAAATTCCAAGCATGATCTTTGTAGGAATCATGTGAGCACAAAACTCATTGAGAATATATTATACAGTTATGATATTTTTCAAAAATACAAGGGCCTAGTTAATACAAAATAAAAATTGATATTTCTTGTAGTACAATTATCCATCTCTTTGACTGGAGATTGCGTGAAGCATCTGCCTGTTTGCACTTGAAGCGATTTCAACTGAAAGATTTAATTTAAACAAAACTTTAAAGATTTAATTTGAACAATCTTTTGATTTTAAAAGATGTCATTTAAAAACTTTTGCAGTTATGCTTTGAAATAAAGTTAGCATTAACAAAACAAATGTTTCAACAAACAAATCCGCCGGAATGCGGATGCCATCGCACATGTGACCGCACACGTGATCCGCGCATGTGTCACCGACCCCTGTGACCCGAGCATGTGATCCGCACACGCGACCCACCCCTGTGACCCCGGACATTTACCCTCAATTATGACGGTCAAAGTTAAAAAAAATTGTCCCTCATTTATCCCTAATTATCAATTATCAATTATCCCTAATTAAATTACCTCATCCATACCCCACAGGTCATGGGGTGAAACAACCCCCCCAACCCCTGGAGGGGAGGGGTCAATGAGGTCAAAGTCATTAATCATTTGACAGGGGTCAAAGGTCAAAGTCATTAATCAATCTGACAGGAGGTGCATCATAATCACTACTCACAGTGAAGAGAACTAAGCGGGCTCCGATGTGAAAGAGTGCATCCGCTTCCGCATTTATACCTGCACCGCGGGGTGGTCATGTGACGCAAAGCTGGCAAGCCAATGTCCATTCAGTTTACACTTATGCTCTCATGCAATATCCCAATTCGTCGGTTCACTTCTGACATACGTCGAACGTGACCGACTAAAAGGGAACTCCAATTAAAGTCTGCATAGCAGTACTAATAATTAAAATGAAAAAAAAAAAAGATTCATGATCATCTAGAAAAGTAGATGGTCCCCTTTAAAAAAAGCCACAACAAATAGTCACAACTTAACACGTCTAGCTAAACCCTAAACCAAAAACCTCAATCACAACAAATCAAATTAAATTAAAACACGCACGCACACACACACACAAAAAATTGTTTTCTGTCCCTAAACAGAAAATAAATTGTGAGTTTGAGTCTGCAGACCCTTCTGCTTGTTTAACTCTGATGTTTAGCTCTGTTGAAGCTGTTGCCGTCTCATCGCATGCGGTTTCACATGTCCAAGGCCTGTTGTCACTTTGCTGTTTGTTTTGTTTCCAGGAACACTTTATAAGCAAATGTTTTCACTTACTGTAGCAGGGTTTTACACCCTGATACTGAGTGTTTTGCAGTGTCTATCAGCTCCACCCCTGACAGCAACAGTTTAAACATAGGTTTAAATTCAATTCAAAATTAAGAGAAGAGGAGGAAACTGTACTTGTGTATGTGGCAGTATTGAGGAAACTGGCTTATGATTGTAATTGTAGAGAAAAAATGACAGAGATGCTTCAGGATAGACTGTATGTGGAATAAATGATGATGACTTCCGGTTTGATCGAGCAAGCTGTAGCGTGTTGACTGCCGCTCCTCTAGATGCTGAAATGTAACTGTGAACTCTGTGAACACTGATCAGTGTTTATATGACTCCAATCTACAGAGTGATGAAAGAAACACTGAAGCAGTGCTGGAGTCAAAGAAATAATTAAGCGATTAATCAAGTGATGATTGAGCAGCATTAGGCAAATCAACTGCAAATAAAAGAACACATTTAGGGTATTACATAACGTTGATCTACTAAAAATGGAAAAGTTTTTCCTTTGTGTTTTTTAGGTACAGACATTGTTGTCAAAACTATCCGTTCACACAGATCCTTGAAAAGCATTTTATAGGCTGTTTCTATCAACCTCTATCCATTCTGAGTAATGCACCTAACTTTTTGGAGGGCATGGGTGAAAAAGAAAAATTCACTGCTACAGCAACACTAATCACTATACACTATAAGTGTACGCCTTAACCGGATTCTTTCAGCTCATCATTTACGATGCATGGTGTAGTTTAAGGAGAGACCCCTGATATGATTGTAAAGCGCTTTGGGTGTACAGTAGTACATAAGAAAGCACTATAAATGCCTTATTTATTTTATCTATTGCTTTAGTGAGAAAATGATGGAGATCGTGTTTAGTTTAAGAGGCCTGAATAAAGAGTTGAGCTCATAGTTGTGGTTCGACTTTTGCTCTGTTTTTTGCTCTGTGGTTTTAACCAGAGTAGAGGAAATGTTAATGCTTTTTCCGCATCCTTACTTTCATAAGCTCAAAATACTCTAAGAGCAAAAGATTCACAGCAACATGTACATGTCATACTTCCCCATCTTAGAAATCCATCTGTGTTCAGGAAGGCCTGAATGAAGCACTTCTCACTTCTGAATGCTATGTTGTCCCTTGTCATGTTCTCTCCTCCTTATATAAAAGAAATACACATTTTACATTTTGTTGTAGTGAATCATCAGTCCATCCAATCTGAATCACTTTAGATCTTGTGTGTCGTTTGTGTTTGACAGTATGCAATTCACTTTAAGTCTTTTCTATGTGTTGGTGTTCACATTGAGCCCCTGACAGTTTGAATGTACTAAAAGAGAAGTGAAAAATACTAAATTTGATCCCTGTTTATTTTCTTCATATTTCTATAGCAGCAATCACACTGTGATTATGGTTTATTGCCGATGCACTTTCGCGACAGAAAAGCGGTTGCAAATTTTGAACTGGTCCTAGGCTATTACTGATGTCACATTTTTAACAAACGTAAAATAGATGGAAAATATGCAGACATTGTAGAAGTGTAATATACTAACAGATACTTGGATCACGTGTTCATTATATCAATCATTCTGGCTCTTCTCAAATCCCCTTGCCTTTGAACGCCTCCTGTCATCTAGAGTAAAGGCGATGCTTTAATAACAACAGCTGAAGTGGAGCGATACAGAGACCAGAGAGCTACTCACAGTCTGTGTAAACGCAGATGAAGCACCAGCTCTGTTTGTGAGAGAACAACTCAAGCGGTCGAGCAGTACTTGAATATATAGGCCTTCATTGGATGTCTGTGTGGTTTCACTTAGTATTCACTGAACCGTCCGTAATGTGTGTGGCAGTGTGAGAGAACACCGTGAAAGAGCGAGAACAATTGCAGAAAGAGCTCAAATTCATTTCAAGAAGGCCAAGATGAACAGAGCTCTATTTGCATGCATTATAAGAGTTTAATATTTTCAAATGGATTTTGTTTTCTCTTTCTTCATGTATTTGTTTGTAGTTTTGTCTCCTCCTCCCCCATCTCTTCTTGAAGTGTTAATGCCCGTTTAACAGGAAGTGTCTGTTTTAGCACACAGCACTGTTAAAACGGTGCATTAATGTGACAGTATGGGGCCCAGCGCACTGCCTCTCATACTCTGTGAGTATTTTAATCACATTTTATACTGTTTCTGTTTTCTGTACAATGCATTTAGCTGAAGATAAAGTAATGGTTGTGCTCTGGAAGTGTCTGAATTCAGTGTCACTGTTTATTGTTGTTTATTGTTCAAATTCAGTGTGATGTGAAGTGTTGATCAGATGCAGAGTTTTAGAAAACATGCATTTGTCTGTGCTGCATGTGAAAGATGGAGGCGCTCTGTACAAATTGCTGCTTTCATGTACTTTGGCTTGTTTTTGTTGTAATTCTCGTTCTTCCTAATTCAAGTAGTTCAGATTAAGTTGTGTGAGGCCCCGATCAGACGTGACGTGTTTTTACAGGTCTGGAAATGTGAGGCACACTGCACTGCCTTTTTTTGGTTGATTTTATAAAAAAAAGCAGTGCACTGTGTTTTTTTATGTTGCTATAGGCAACCCCTGAATCAGCTGTCCTGTCAGTGTAGTGCGAGCGTTCTTTGGTTTGCTGTTAAACGGTCATATTAGGAGAAACTTAAAATTGCTTTACAAGCAAAGGACACTTGCTCTGACCTTGAACGAGGGTGAGAGGTGTAAACATTGATGGTAGTTGCGATTTGTAAAGTCGTTCAGCTCCGGGTAACCCGCGTCAGCACAAAGGAAGGCCCGTCTCTCAATTCATTTGATTGGACAATGAAAAAAACACGAATGACATCGGGCACTTTTCTGCTCAGAGTTGCTTTTTTGTCAACTGTAGGTGCTCAGAGCGCTCCTGCAAAAACACAAGCCCGGCGTGCATAAACTGCGCACAAAACGCTAATCACTGCCAATAGAAAACACTTTGAAAAAGGCGCCTCTTACTGCAAAAAATGCTTTCTGTCTGATCGGTGCCATTTATATGCATTTTTGTTGTATGTTGCTGTATCTTTAAATAAACTCTCCATCAGAGGCTCAGAGAGATTGAGAACAGTGACCGAACACTCCATCAGCTTCTCTGTCACTTTTTATTAAAAACGTCTGAATTTCACTGCATAATATATCAAACTAAGTGGCTTCTGCCAAAAAATGATGCTCGAGCTTTTCTCTGAATTAACTTCCTTTTTTAATGAGACACTTTTTCAGTTCTTTTTAATCAGTTGATCTTAGTGTCACATTTAGTGGATATATGAAGTTACTCACGATACAGCACTACCCTCGAGTTCCTTATTGTTTTTAAATAACGGTTACCACACAATATAAATATTAAAGCCAAAAATATGTATCAATGCAACTTTCATGAAGTAAACTTCTAAAAAAAAGCCTTCTTTCTGTCGGAAAAAATAGTCCCTGACAGCAACCGAAGTTAAATTATTATGTCATTATATGGCGGCAAAGACTGTTTTTATGAGTGTGTCAGTTAGCGATGACTTTTGCATCGAACGACTGAATTGTTGTGAACACGGAACAAGATGGAACTGATAAATGCTTTGATGAGCTGTCAGTCACGGGAAAACCTCTTAACTGTTAAATGGACAAGATAATACATTAGACATAAACAGATTTTTTTTAATAGACTCGCCTGAAGGAAAATGCTAAATCTGAATGCAGGTAATGAACTCTCTCACTCGATCTCTTTCTCACAATACTCTTATACAGTAAGCTTCAATGAACAAAATAAATTGAGAACATACAGTTTACGTTACAGACTGGTTGATAATGGCAGTGCCGCGTTAAGCCTTTGCGGGGCCCTGGGCTAAAGCTGTCAAATTAATATCTTTTAATCTTTGCTGTTTTCTGTTAGTGCCTGAACTTCACATTATTTGTAGCTCAGCCATCCATAAATAATTGCAGTAAGATTTCTACTTAACCGTCTCCTTTAATGTGTTAGCTAATTGTTTACTGAAATGAACTTTCAAATTCTGTCAATTTTATCATGAAATACTGCGCCACTGTCATATTTTCTTACTGGTCGTATGCCTACAAGCGTGTCTGTTGTGGTTTGGGTGTGTGATGATAAAGGTGCGTTTTAAAATTCAAAAGAGAATTGCTTCGGGCACCCTAGTGTTCGGGGCCCAGGGCTGCAGCCCATGTTGCCCATTTAGATAACGCTGCCTTCGCTAAGGGCAGAGGTGTAATGTAACGTAATAATGTAAAGTAATAATTCTTTGTTACAGTACTTGAGTATTTTTTGGGAGAATCTGTAATTTACTTGAGTTTTTATATTTCTGTCAACTTTTACTTTT
Organism: Zacco platypus; assembly: GCA_038088235.1. Lineage (NCBI taxonomy): Eukaryota > Metazoa > Chordata > Actinopteri > Cypriniformes > Xenocyprididae > Zacco > Zacco platypus. Next base: position 39,569,861 of record CM076085.1, on the reverse strand, counting down.
ACTCCACTACATTTCCTAAATAAAATATATACATTTACTCCAATACATTTCCCCAAAGTACAGGGAGTGCAGAATTATTAGGCAAATGAGTATTTTGACCACATCATCCTCGTTATGCATGTTGTCTTACTCCAAGCTGTATAGGCTGGAAAGCCTACTACCAATTAAGCATATTAGGTGATGTGCATCTCTGTAATGAGAAGGGGTGTGGTGTAATGACATCAACACCCTATATCAGGTGTGCATAATTATTAGGCAACTTCCTTTCCTTTGGCAAAATGGGTCAAAAGAAGGACTTGACAGGCTCAGAAAAGTCAAAAATAGTGAGATATATTGCAGAGGGATGCAGAAGTCTTAAAATAGCCAAGCTTCTGAAGCGTGATCATCGAACAATCAAGCGTTTCATTCAAAATAGTCAACAGGGTCGCAAGAAGCGTGTGCAAAAACCAAGGCGCAAAATAACTGCCCGTGAACTGAGAAAAGTCAAGCGTGCAGCTGCCAAGATGTCACTTGCCACCAGTTAGGCCATATTTCAGAGCTGCAACATCACCGGAGTGCCCAAAAGCACAAGGTGTGCAATACTCTGAGACATGGCCAAGGTAAGAAAGGCAGAAAGTCGACCACCACTGAACAAGACACACAAGCTGAAACGTCAAGACTGGGCCAAGAAATATCTCAAGACTGATTTTTCTAAGGTTTTATGGACTGATGAAATGAGAGTGAGTCTTGATGGGCCAGATGGATGGGCCCGTGGCTGGATTGGTAAAGGGCAGGGAGCTCCAGTCCCACTCAGACGCCAGCAAGGTGGAGGTGGAGTACTGGTTTGGGCTGGTATCATCAAAGATGAGCTTGTGGGGCCTTTTCGGGTTGAGGATGGAGTCAAGCTCAACTCCCAGTCCTACTGCCAGTTTCTGGAAGACACCTTCTTCAAGCAGTGGTACAGGAAGAAGTCTACATCCTTCAAGAAAAACATGATTTTCATGCAGGACAATGCTCCATCACACGCGTCCAAGTACTCCACAGCGTGGCTGGCAAGAAAGGGTATAAAAGAAGAAAATCTAATGATATGGCCTCCTTGTTCACCTGATCTGAACCCCATTGAGAACCTGTGGTCCATCATCAAATGTGCGATTTACAAGGAGGGAAAACAGTACACCTCTCTGAACAGTGTCTGGGAGGCTGTGGTTGCTGCTGCACGCAATGTTGATGGTGAACAGATCAAAACACTGACAGAATCCATGGATGGCAGGCTTTTGAGTGTCCTTGCAAAGAAAGGTGGCTATATTGGTCACTGATTTGTTTTTGTTTGGTTTTTGAATGTCAGAAATGTATATTTGTGAATGTTGAGATGTTATATTGGTTTCACTGGTAAAAATAAATAATTGAAATGGGTATAAATTTGTTTTTTGTTAAGGTGCCTAATAATTATGCACAGTAATAGTCACCTGCACACACAGATATCCCCCTAAAATAGCTAAAACTAAAAACTAAAAACTAAAACTTCCAAAAATATTCAGCTTTGATATTAATGAGTTTTTTGTGTTCATTGAGAACATGGTTGTTGTTCAATAATAAAATTAATCCTCAAAAATACAACTTGCCTAATAATTCTGCACTCCCTGTATTTTTGTTACTTACTACAAAATAAAGTGGGAAGAACACAGACTGCAAGCATGTGCAAACAAATGCTCACACAACCGCGGTTGAATTTATTTTTTGGGTTGCGTCAGTTGCTGGAGTGGCTGAGAAGAGTGCGGTACGAGAGCGACCTCTAGAGGCGAAATAAAAACTATCACAGATGCCTCGAGTTTGTTTTGACACGTGACGTGAGGCTGCCGCTGCACAGAACTATGGGACCCTTCCAGAACGGTTTTAAAACAGACAACAAAGCGGTGTGATATACAGTACACAACAGTATATGTTTTCATATCACTAAAGTAATTATTTTGTTGATTAGATGCTGCATTAGTGGAGAACAGCAGTATGTTTGCCGTTTACAGTAGTACCTCAAGCGGTTAAAACAATGTAACAAATACACCAACTGTTTAATGTCACGATTGATATGATCTATTTGCATTAGTTTATATCCGTTTGTTCGATTTTATGCATTGGTTATCCAGCGAAGATGCATATTTAAATTGTATTCTAATCATGCAGCCGACAGAAACATAACAAATCAGAAATGTATTCGGTTTCAGTTCTTTTTTTTTTTTTATCGATTTGATAATCATCCAGTGTTCTAAAATAGAAGCAAATAACGAGTGAAAGTATACTTTGTGCAAAATATGGCCATTTTAAGCATGATTGTTTGGATTTAAATTAAATGGTAACTCTGTAGAGACAAAGAGTCCATTTGTAAGATTAAAGTGTTGTTCATTATTAATTTCAACATTTACATTTTAACATTTAAGTTGCCTCTTACATTAGTTATAATGCACTATGAATTAACACGAACGATCAAGGTATAATTAATATATTAGTATTTTTTATATTTAAAACTTATAATAAACATTTTGCCTTTTTTATTCAAAACAAACAGAGTTAAAACTGAACACAATCTTGCTGCTCGAACTGTGTATAGAACAATTTTTAATAATATTTTCTGCTCCCTTTTTGCATTTACTTGTAATTTTACTTTCAATACTTAAGTATGTTTAATGTAAAAAAAAATACTTTTCATACTTAAGTACAATAAATATCACATACTTTAAAACTTTTACTCAAGTAATATTCTAAACAGTGATGTTTACTTCTACCAAAGTCATTTTCTGGTTAGAGTACTTTATAGACCATTGGCTAAGGGTGGTGTGATTCACAGAACCGCTGGGTGTAGCGGTTATAGCCGTGTTTTATTGTGAATAAAACACAGTTATTGACCAATCAGAAACAAGGACAGGAACTAATCGTTTCATAAAAATACATAATGCAAATATATTAATGCATTTTTAAATTTAAAGGTGTTTCAAAAACCAATATAACATGCATGTTCTCAACTTAATGATCTCAGACGGCATAAAAGAACTATACTTAGACCTTGTTTTGGGTCCTTTTCTGGTTCACTTTAAAGGAACTGATGTTGGTTCATTTAAGTTATACAAAATCACCCTAAACGTCCAAATGATTTTTTGGGCCACTATAGTCACAATTAATTTGATGGTTCCAATGTGAAACAGGAAGTGATGTTGTGTGTCTCAAACACTTTGACCTAATTGGGTTTGGACTACTGAAGCTTGTTTTGTTCCAGTGAAGAATCAGTGGTGTGAGACATTAATCATATTAACATTAATATTTGCTTGTAACATGTGTGTATTCGAGTGTCTTTAAAAAGACAAATTTTATGTACTGTCATTTATGCGTGAAAGTTGCCTCATTCTACATATTGTTTATACATTTTAATAGTATCTTTCATGTTTTACAAAAAAAAATTGCAAAACACAAACAGGGTGTTACATGTGTGCCTGTTCTGAACTGTTTGTTTTCATTTTTCACACGTACTCTTTGTTTGATTTTCTCCCGCCACTCGTTTAATCATCATTGGTTCATTGTCTTCAGCTATGTGTCATTAATTAACATTTAACATTTAGTCATTCAGCAGACGCTTTTATCCAAAGCGACTTACAAGTGAGGAAAACAAACAAGCGATTCTTCATGAATTGGCAAATAACACAGGAAGTGCTCACAATACAAGTTTCATACATTGCTCAGTACCATAAGCTAGAGTAGGAAGGGAAAAGGGAAGGAAAGGGTTTTTTTTTTTGTATGAGGGGATTAAGTGTTCACGGAAGAGATGAGTTTTCAGCTGTCTCTTGAATATTGCCAGGGATTCTGCGTTCCTGATGAAAGTAGGGAGATCATTCCACCAGCAGGGAGCAGTGAAGGAGAATGTTCTGGAGAGTGATCTTGTGCCTCTCTGTGACGGTACCACAAGCCTTTGTTCCTTTAGTGATCGCAGGCTTCTGGTGGGGACGTAGCGTTGTAGCAGTGTGTGGAGGTAGGAAGGTGCAGAGCCTGTGGTGGATCTATAAGCAAGCATCAGCGCCTTGAACTTGATGCGAGCAGCAAGGGGTAGTCAGTGCAAAGAGATGAAGAGGGGCGTGACGTGGGCTCTCTTAGGCTCGTTGAAGACAAGACGTGCAGCAGCGTTCTGGATCATTTGAAGAGGTTTGATTGCACTTGACGGCAGACCACCCTGAAGAGCATTGCAGTAATCAAGCCTTGAAATGACCAGGGCCTGGACAAGCAGTTGTGTTGCGTGCTCAGTTAGGAAGGGACGGATTTTCCTGATGTTGCGAAGTGCAAATCTGCATGACTGCGCCGTCTTTGAGATGTGGTCTCTGAAGGTCAGTTGGTCATCGAAGATAACTCCAAGATTTCTGGCTGACTTTGATGGGGTAATGGTGGTTGTACCAAGCTGTATGTTGATGTCGTGTTGTAGAGTAAGAGTGGCAGGGAAGACTAAAAGCTCAGTCTTTGCCAGGTTGAGCTGCAGGTGTTCTTCCATCCACGTCGAGATGTCCGCCAGACAGCTTGAGATCCGTGCAGCTACTGTGGAATCATCTGGTTGGAAGGACAGGTAGAGTTGTGTGTCATCAGCATAGCAGTGGTAGGAGAAACCATGTGCCTGTATGGTGGGACCCAGTGATGTAGTATAAATGGAGAATAGGAGGGGACCAAGAACTGAACCCTGAGGAACCCCAGTGATCAGTTCATGAGGTTTGGATACCTCCCCTCCCCAGGCAACTCTGAAAGACCTACCTGTGAGATAGGACTCAAACCACTGAAGCGCAGTACCTGAGATGCCCAGTGACAAGAGGGTGGACAGAAGAATTTGATGGTTTACGGTGTCGAAGGCAGCAGATAGATCCAGTAGAATGAGAACAGATGATTTGGAACCAGCCTTTGCAATTCGCAGGGATTCCGTGACAGACAGTAGCGCAGTCTCTGTGGAATGGCCGTTCTTGAAACCAGATTGGTTGACGTCCAGATGGTCGTTCTGTGTGAGGAAGGATGACACCTGGTTGAACACAACTCGTTCAAGTGTTTTTGATATGAATGGTAGGAGAGAGACAGGTCTGTAGTTGTCCACGAGTGATGTGTTTAGCGTGGGTTTTTTAAGTAGTGGGGTTACCCGAGCCTGCTTGAATGTGGTAGGAAAAGTGCCTGTGTGGAGAGACGAGTTAATAATGTGTGTAAGTGCTGGTAAAACAGTGGGAGAGATGGCTTGTAGAAGGTGTGAGGGGATGGGGTCTAGAGGGCAGGTGGTGGGATGAGTGGAGAGGAGAAGTTTTGATACTTCCGCCTCCGTGAGAAGGGAGAAGGAAGAGAGAAGATTAGTGGATGAGGAGGGGCTGAGTTCCTGTGTGGGTGGTGCAGAGAACTGGCTGCTGATGGAAGATGTCTTGTCGGTGAAGAAATTGGCAAATTGATCAGCAGTTAAAGATGTGGTGGGAGGTGGTGGAGGGGGACAGAGGAGTGCGTTGAATGTCTTGAAGAGTGAGCGTGTGTTTGTAGCGCCGTTGATCTTGTTGTGGAAGTATGAGGACTTAGCTGCATGGATTCCACCAGAAAAAGATGATAGCAGATCTTGGTACGAACCTAGGTCAGATGGGTCTTGTGATTTGCGCCATTTCCTTTCTGCTTCCCTTAGTTTGGTCCGGTCTTCACGAAGCGCATCGGATATCCAGGGGTTGGAAGGAGTTGCTTGTGCTGGTCTGGATGACAGAGGACAGATACTGTCTAGGGAGGAAGATAAAGTGGAGCATAAAGTGTGTGTTGCAGTATTTACATCCAAAGATAAGAATTGTGTGTGTGAGGGAAGGGAGGATGACACAGCAGAAGAGAGATGAGAAGGGGAAAGAGAGCGCAGGTTTCTTCTGAAGGAAACATGTGAAGTGGTTGGTGGTGCACAAATAAGTTGCAGATTGAAAGTGATAAAGAAATGGTCAGAGACGTGCAGAGGTGTGACCAGAATGTTGTCAGTGATACAGTTACGTGTGTAGATCAGGTCCAATTGGTTGCCAGATTTGTGGGTGTTTGTGGTGATGAGTCGGTTGAAATCAAATAAGGCTAGGAGAGAGAGGAAGTCAGAAGCATACGGTTTATCAAGGTGAATGTTGAAATCGCCCAGTAGTACAAGTGGACTACCATCGTCTGGGAATGAGGACAGCAGCATGTCCAAGTCCTCGACAAAGGTACCCAATTGACCTGGGGGGCGATAGATGAGTACAAGATGAATTTTGACAGGGTATGTAATTGTAATGGTATGAGATTCAAATGAATAGTTGTTGTATAGAGCAGGGTGAGTTAAGTATTTCCAATTGTTAGAAATGAGGAAACCTGTGCCCCCTCCTCTTCCTGACTGTCGAGGGGTATGAGTAAAAGTGAAGTTGTTAGTCTTTTTAGTCTTGTTTGCTCCCCTGTAAAGTAAAGTTATGTGTTCCTGAACTTCCTTGTCATGGGCTTCTTCCCTGGACACGCATACCATAACACAGGGGAAGCAAACAGAGGGAATAATACAAAGTAGATATGGATCATAAAAAGAAATAGAAAAACAAAATACAAGAAGAACGAGCAAAACTTCAGAAACAAATAAAAAAAAAAGTGAAGGACTACATTGCAGAAGCACTTCTGAAAACCAGTCTGACATTACATTAGTTGATGAGAATAACATCATTTGTTTAATGTTGTGAAGCTCAGTGGTTCAAACTGCTGCTCTGTTGTTGAGATTCAGTGAATCATCAGTGAATCATCAGTGAATCTTCAGTGAATCAACTCTCGTATCAGTTCACGAGTCTTGTGACGTTATTGTGTGTGATGATGTAAAATGCTGCAGAATAAACGCTCAGTTCTCACCTGGATGAGCATCAGAACAGAAAAAAAAACCTTTCAGTTCATGTAGAAAAAAAAATCTAGACATGTGTCAGTGTGTGATTTGCATTGTGTTGAATGAATGGAAACGCTTCATATCTTTGTTTCTTCTGCTTTTAGTGCTGATGTCCCTCATCCACTCTGGACTCCCTGAAGAACCGGAGTCTGTAAATACTGAAGGTACTTCTAAAGCAGGGGTGTCCAAACTTTTTGCAAAGGGGGCCAGATTTGATGTGGTAAAATGTGTGGGGGGCCAACCTTGGCTGACGTTCTTTACATAGAACAATATATTTAAACAAATTTTAGCAAGCCATTCTGTGTTTCACATTTGCTTTTTTATTTTAATTTCAACAATCTTAAGCATGTCTTTTGGTACATTTGAAACATGCATATCACATGCAATTGAACATTCACTTAACTTTTTTTTCTTAAACAGAAGTAATTGTACTCTTGAGTGCAAATTACATTTGAAACATGAAATATATCACCATGGCAGTTCAATGTTCACAGAACTTTTGAATAAAATAACAGAGAAATGAGCAAGCAATAGTCATATCCACAAGTGCACGGCTCATTTGAAATATGACATATCAGTAAATATAAATGTTGATTGAACTTTTAAAAGTTTATTCTGGAGTGAAAACTGACAACTTGTCTGAATTCATGACTGATTTTAATCTTAATAAAACAAAATTAATTCAGAGGCTTATTGTAAATGACAAATGACTTGCCTGCATTAATGTGACGGGTGATACTGAGATTTGGACTTCAGCACAAAGGTCAGGTCTGGCTCAAAGGCAGTGGTATTGATGCGCAAGATGTCTCGCAGGTGAGAGTCCGTTAGCCGTGTCCTCACACGGCTCTTATTTATGTTCATAACCGAGAATGTCTTCTCACACAAATACGTCGACCCAAACAAGCTCAGCATTTTCTTAGCAAACGCTCGAATCTCTCGAAACCTGTCCTTATCCAGCTGTCGGTAAAAGTTGGCGAGAGAAAGCTGCTGGTGCCGATTGCGGCTCTCGGCGTCACACTGCAGCTCAATGAGCTCCAGCTGCAAATGCTCTGGAACATCATCTGTGTCCACGGAGAAAGGTGAGGAAAAAAAAGTGATCTCCTTCTCGATAGCTGCAAAATCCCGAAAGCGTTGCCTGAACTCTTCAGCCAGAGATGAAATATCTGATGCGTACCTCCTCGTTTGTGCACTGACATTGCTCTGTGGGTATCTAATCATGATTTCTTGCAGCGCTGAAAAGTGTGCAGTATTGGGTTTGGCCTGCGACAGGTGTCTTTTAAACAGTTGCAGCTTGGTTTCAAAGGCTTTGATGTGTGAATATAGTTGGCTTATGACTGCGTCTGGTCCCTGGAGACTGGTGTTGAGGACATTAAGGTGCTTTGTAATATCAACTAGAAAACCCAAATCAGCCAGCCACATAGGGTCACTTAGTTCTTGCATAGGTTGTCCCTTTTCAGCCAAAAACTCACCGATTTGCTGCCTAAGAGCGTAGAAGCGCGACAGTGCAGAACCCCGACTAAGCCATCGAATGTCAGTGTAATAGACAACATCTCCATATTCCGCATGAATTTCGCTTAGAAACTGTTGAAACTGACGGTGGCATAGCGCTCTGGAGCGGATATAGTTAATGGCCTTTACCACCGGTTTCATAACATGTTCGTATTGGAGATGTTTGGCACACAGAACTTGCTGATGAATGATGCAATGGAGTTTTACAGCTTTACCCCCTTCTTCACTTACTTTGTTACTTATTAGTGTTGCTAATCCACTTCGTTCGCCAGTCATGGATGGTGCGCCATCAGTAATAATCCCAGAAATTTTATTCCACGAGAGTTTCATGTCATCAACAGCAGCGCAAACAGAAGAGAATAAGTCTGTTCCTCTCGTTTGGTTTTTCAGGCTCTGGAGGTCAAGAAGTTCTTCGGTAACGTTCATTTCATTGTCCACTCCCCTTAAAAAAATAAGTAACTGAGCAGTGTCAGAGGCGTCTGTGCTTTCGTCGCAAGCCAGCGAAAAAAAGTCAAACTCCTTTCCTCTGACTCCCAATTGTCTTTTGATATCTGATGACACTTCTTCAATCCTGCGTGCCACAGTGTTACGTGCCAGGCAGACTTTGGCAAACTCTCGCTGCTTCTCAGGACAGATTTTCTTCACCATAGTCATCACGCAGTCTTTGATAAATTCACCCTCAGTGAAAGGTTTGCAATGCTTTGCGATTAGCGCTGCTACCTCGTAACTAGCCTTTGTGGCGTTCTCATTTGACTCTCGGGCTATTGCAAAATACTGCTGCTGTGAGATTAAACTAGCTTCAAGTTGCTTCAATTTCTCGCTGCGTTCCTTCCCTGTAATCTTGTCGTACATGTCAGCGTGTCTCGTTTGGTAATGTCGCTTGACATTGAACTCTTTAAAAACAGCCACTGTCTCTTTGCAAATGAGGCAGACACAGTTGTTGAGTATTTCAGTGAAGAAATAGTCCAACTTCCATCCATCCTTGAAGCGTCGACCCTCGCAGTCAACTTTCCTTTTTTTGTTGATTGTCGTCATTTTAGAAAATTGGCGGCAAAGGGTCACACGGGGGGATGTCGTGTAAAATGCTGCTGCCCTCTAGTGGGTAAATGAGGAATAGCAGTACTGTTGGCCAATTTATAAAGTATAAGTGCGGGCCAGACATTATTGATTTTATGACAGAGGCTGCGGGCCGGATGAAATTTGCCCACGGGCCGCATTTGGCCCGCGGGCCGGACTTTGGACATGTCTGTTCTAAAGGTACTGTGCTACAGTATTGCTATAGTATTATTATTATTTTTTTTAATTAATGTTAATTGTGTTTTAGTAGGTCCTATTTATTTGTCTACATGGATCAGAAACCTCATCTCTGCTGTTTTATGCTCATATTTTGCTGTCATATTCACAGCATCTGTGTGTGTAGGAGGTCCTCAGGCTACTAAAACACTGAAAATCTCTGAAATCTCCTGTTTAATACAATCAATCAATCAATCAATCAATCAATCAAATTCATCAGACCAGTGGTTCAGTACTGAATCTTATCTTTGTCTGAGAGGCTGAGAACAAACACCAAGAGAAGTTAGACATAAGTTCTCAATTTCGCTGAGGAGTTTTATTATTACCTCATCAGCCCTTTAAAATAAGTGATGATTTATTCTTATTGAAATCTCTAACTGACAACAGCTCCACCTGCCGGTCAGAACAGGAACTGTTCAACAGCTTTATTCACACAAACCACACAAAACAAGGGCTTTAAACACAGACTCATCAGATCGTTTCACAATAGATTATTTTTCTTCTTATCAGTTAAATAATGTTTGAATTGTGTTCTCTCTCCTTTGAGATTCATATTGTTTCTTCATTTCATAACTGAAGTAACTTAAAACTATCAGCACTCACATCTGCATTAAACAGTATCTGTGTTTATTAAGAAACTGGAAAACTAGTTCAATGTAATTTCATGCAGTGAGTCTTTTGGATCATTCTCTAGTGTTTGATACCATCGATCATTTGAATCTCTTGAACTGATGAAAGCAGTTTGTTGGAATCCAAGGAACGGTTCACACATGGTTTCCATCTTATTTAGAGCAAAGATCTTTTATAGTGAAGGTTGGTAATTGTTTCTCATATCCTGCACATCCTACCAGAGGGGTCCCTCAGGGGTCCGTTTTGGGCCCTGTTTTGTTTTCAATATATATGCTCTCATTGGGAATGATTTTAAATAAATAAATAAATAAAAGATCAATTTGCCTTTAAGAGCTAATTGTAATGTTTCTTGTGCAACACTCCATAGGTGTCTGAATGAAGTGAAAGATTGGTTAGTTGATAATCTTGTTCAATTGAATGAACACAAAACAGAAATTATGATTTTTGGTCATTCGTTTTTTAGGCTGAAAGTGACATATTAAGCCCTTGGCCCTGCTAACTACAGGACAGAGAAAAGTTATTTTGCTAAAATTTGATTAACAATTAAAATCTGTAGTTTGGAATAGTTTCTTTTTTCTGAGGGCAATAGCTAAATTAAAATCCTTTCTTTCAACTAGCGACTTAGAAAAGTAATCCATGCTTTTATCTCCTCTTGTTTCGATTATTGTAATGTTATTTATTCTGGGACCTGTTAGACTCATGTTGTATGTCTCCAGCTGGGACAAAATGCCGTGGCTAGATTTCTTATGAAGGATAAAAAGACTGATCCTGTTATCCTGCTTTTATCCTTATCAGGCTGGTTACCAGTGCATTACAGGATTTAATTCAAGTCTTGACGTATGTTTTTAAGGCATTACATGGAATGGCGCCAGAATATTTGATTGAGCTTATTAAACCATACAATTCAAATTTAATGCTGAGATCCTCAAATAAATTATTATTAAAGATCCCAAGATTGCGTCTTAAATCTAAGGGTGACCGTGTTTTTGCTGTCACTGGCCCAAGATTATGGAACAAGCTACCTTCCGAGGTTAGATCGTCCCTTTCGCTAAGTAACTTCAAGAGCTGTTTAACGTCATACCTGTTCTCTCTGGCATTTTAACATTTTAATGGAGTATTTATCATTGACGTTGTAAGGACCACCCATCAGCCCAAGGACGGAATCTGATGGCCTGGGTGAAGGTATACTGCGTGTATGTCTTTTCAGCTCCCACGTGAAGCTCACTTAATTTTTAGGATTTAGTTTAAATTTGACTTTAGCTGCTCGCTTAATCTGACTCCAATTTCAAACTATTATTACTTTTAAATTGTGTGTATACTTAGGAATTAACCATTGGTCTGTAAGCTCCGCCTGTCGGCCCAATGGAGGAGTCCAACAGCCCGGTTGAAGGGATTGTGCGTGTAAGTCTTTCTGGCGCTTCTGTAAAATCATCTTAATTTAATAAAATTTGGATTCTCAATTCTTATCTGACTCCATTAGTAATTTAATCTGACTCCAATTGTAATCGACCTCTAATGATAATGTTTCTGATGTTACGCTAATCGCTGATCGTGTAATTAGATATGAATTAATTTAGATCTTTGATTCTTTAATTTCTCTTAATTTCAATTATCCTTTCATTCGGGTGTCGGATCGCTTAAAGACTATGTCCTGCTGAAAAACATGCCTTACGTCACAATCCGGTTAGTTTAGAATCAAAACAGAGGAATATAGCGTTTACTAAAAAACACAGATTATGGAATCGCCTCATGCTTATTCTCACAAAAGTGCCGTTCGATTTAGTCACGATACTATAACATGTTAAGTCATAATAGTCAGAAATCCAAAATCTTAATATCGTGCCACATGCTCCGTATATTAAGATTTCAGTATGATCTACCCTAACAACTAGAATTGCGGAAATCTCGAAAACCACGGAATCTACCGGTGACAAATGATTTCAGACGAATTCAAAATAAATCAAGATTAACATTTATTGTTTTTGCCAGGCAGGATTACATACTAATTAAAAGAATTAACAAAAATACATCACACAACTGATCAGCATAAAATATAAAACATAGTTACAAATGTAATATAGAAAGTAAAGTTTCATAGAGTCAGCATACCTGGCAAATAGAGACACACAGCAATTGTGTGGGAAGTTCTGGATACAGATGCTTCCTTGAGTGGTTTGCCAGGTCCCCTTAAATACACCAGATCTAACAAAAGGACTGTAAACATTTAGCACCCAAATATTCATGCAGCTTTTGTTGGACCCTTTTCTCGTGCCCCAAAAGGGTCACACACCTAGTTTTAGGGATAGACAGATGGTTAAAATATCTTTTATTAGGCGTCCCACACCAGAAGAACAGACATTGTTTTCTTTATTCTTATGTTATGCTGATGTGGGAGAGAAACCATTTTACCAAATCGCACCAGAGGTATTTATGTTGATGTCACTTCAAACAGAGCTTTGTGAGGTTTGCATGACAAGTTGAACCCTGAGGGGAAGGAGTGGATGTGAGGGGCGAGAAACTCAGCATGAGGTGGGGAGATGAGACTGAGTCAGCTGTTGTCCTGTACTTTTTCTCACAGATCTTCTCTTCAGATAGTGAATTTTATTGTTTTATTACAGGATAGGAATCTTGAGTTCAGACTTGGAAAAATCCATCCTTACAGTTCATGTCATAATTCCAGTGTTTGCAGACAAGGCCAAAACAACAAACAAAACAATCTTCTTTTAGAAACTAAATTACCTCGATGCAAAATAAAGAAAAGAAAATGCAACATAACTTACCTACCTCCCTTAACCACAAACAAAATGAAAATAATATCAAATAAATTGGTGTTGTTACGTGACGTGCCAGAACAGGGAAGCACAACGACGGAATTAGAACGAAACAAGATTTATTCAATGAAGCATAAAGGATCTGAGAAACATCTAACACGTCTAATACAAACGATCACGGACCAAGAGTGAGGGAAACACAGGGTATAAATACAAACACTAATGACAGGGGCACAGGTGAAAGACATGACTAATGACAAGACACAGCTGACTCAAATGAACTGATAACGAGACAATGACGAACGGGAAATCAAAACAGAGAACACGTGACAGATGACAGAACTCAAAACAAAGACCACATGTTACACGTGACTAGAACTCGAAACAAACAACACGTGACAACTGACAGAACTAACGAACGCAAACCAAAGAACGCATGACAGGTGACAGGACTAAACTCAAAACATGTGTTACACATGACAGGACTAGAACTACTGTAAAGACAAGAAACATGAGACACAGATGACAAGGCTAAAGCTAACAACAAGGAACATGAGACTAAGGACAGGACTGGGGAACAGGGAAACAGAATATAAACAGACATAACTGTAACAGGTGTCAAACCCCCTACCTCCCTTAAAGTGAAATATATTTACAAGAGTTTTTGTACAGCAATATTTACAGTCTTGGGCAAAAAAATCAAATTCCGCATTCAAGTCGTAGTCGTATAACAGGGAAGGATCAAATAAACCAGGAAATCAGAAATAACAACAAAGAAACAATTACAGTCTTACTAAACACTCACAATCAAACGCTGATGAAACGAATATCAACAATCGAAATTTGCAAAGAACAATGGCGTGAAGTCAACGAACACTGTAAATGGAGATACTCTCAGTTTTCAACAAACTATTCCATCTGATCAGGATCAGTACTGGTGTAAAGGAGAGAGAGATGGAGAATCATCACAATCAAGCTCTGCGGTTTTTCTCTCTGTGAAGGGTGAGTTGAACATCATTGTCCTCTGAAACTCACTCGACTACATGTATGATCAGGCGTGTAATTCTGAGACTGTGGTATTGTTCAGACTAAATACAGCACAGTACTGTATTCTACCACATGCTTTTCACAAAAATACGTAAAACACATTATGCACTGATAAATGAACTGTAACATGCATTGGTGTCTCATGACCTCATAACACCTCATGTTTAATTCAGTGATTAGTGTCCAGTTATCAGCTCAAAAATTAAACCCCATCCATCAAATGAGCTCCGCATAAACCAGTAAACTTACTAAAAATACAAGACTGGTACTGAACGTTAAACATTAGGTGAAAAAATGAAACGTATACATGAATGAATCATTCACAATAGGATCAATAATATTATTAAATAGACTGACAAAGTTTTTTATGGTGTGATACAGCAAGACAGTTACTTTGCACTGCATTAGACTTGTGTTTGTTGTGTGCATTTGAGGAGGTTCTGGTTTATTATAAAAACTTGTAAGCTGTGATTCCCCAGTGCTATATACAGGGAGTGCAGAATTATTAGGCAAGTTGTATTTTTGAGGATTAATTTTATTATTGAACAACAACCATGTTCTCAATGAACACAAAAAACTCATTAATATCAAAGCTGAATATTTTTGGAAGTTTTAGTTTTAGCTATTTTAGGGGGATATCTGTGTGTGCAGGTGACTATTACTGTGCATATTATTAGGCACCTTAACAAAAAACAAATTTATACCCATTTCAATTATTTATTTTTACCAGTGAAACCAATATAACATCTCAACATTCACAAATATACATTTCTGACATTCAAAAACCAAACAAAAACAAATCAGTGACCAATATAGCCACCTTTCTTTGCAAGGACACTCAAAAGCCTGCCATCCATGGATTCTGTCAGTGTTTTGATCTGTTCACCATCAACATTGCGTGCAGCAGCAACCACAGCCTCCCAGACACTGTTCAGAGAGGTGTACTGTTTTCCCTCCTTGTAAATCGCACATTTGATGATGGACCACAGGTTCTCAATGGGGTTCAGATCAGGTGAACAAGGAGGCCATATCATTAGATTTTCTTCTTTTATACCCTTTCTTGCCAGCCACGCTGTGGAGTACTTGGACGCGTGTGATGGAGCATTGTCCTGCATGAAAATCATGTTGTTTTTCTTGAAGGATGTAGACTTCTTCCTGTACCACTGCTTGAAGAAGGTGTCTTCCAGAAACTGGCAGTAGGACTGGGAGTTGAGCTTGACTCCATCCTCAACCCGAAAAGGCCCCACAAGCTCATCTTTGATGATACCAGCCCAAACCAGTACTCCACCTCCACCTTGCTGGCGTCTGAGTCGGACTGGAGCTCTCTGCCCTTTACCAATCCAGCCACGGGCCCATCCATCTGGCCCATCAAGACTCACTCTCATTTCATCAGTCCATAAAACCTTAGAAAAATCAGTCTTGAGATATTTCTTGGCCCAGTCTTGACGTTTCAGCTTGTGTGTCTTGTTCAGTGGTGGTCGACTTTCTGCCTTTTTTACCTTGGCCATGTCTCTGAGTATTGCACACCTTGTGCTTTTGGGCACTCCAGTGATGTTGCAGCTCTGAAATATGGCCAAACTGGTGGCAAGTGGCATCTTGGCAGCTGCACGCTTGACTTTTCTCAGTTCACGGGCAGTTATTTTGCGCCTTGGTTTTTCCACACGCTTCTTGCGACCCTGTTGACTATTTTGAATGAAACGCTTGATTGTTCGATGATCACGCTTCAGAAGCTTGGCTATTTTAAGACTTCTGCATCCCTCTGCAATATATCTCACTATTTTTGACTTTTCTGAGCCTGTCAAGTCCTTCTTTTGACCCATTTTGCCAAAGGAAAGGAAGTTGCCTAATAATTATGCACACCTGATATAGGGTGTTGATGTCATTCGACCACACCCCTTCTCATTACAGAGATGCACATCACCTAATATGCTTAATTGGTAGTAGGCTTTCCAGCCTATACAGTATGGAGTAAGACAACATGCATAACGAGGATGATGTGGTCAAAATACTCATTTGCCTAATAATTCTGCACTCCCTGTATATCTCAATCTATTATATTTACTTTAGTTACTGTCACTATGGTTACAGGTGATATTCATTGACTATCATGAGAACAGAAGGACCTGAATGAGAGAGCTCAACACAGATGAGTTTAGTACTGAAGTCAGAGAGAACGATGTGAATTACAGATAATGATGTTAATTGAGTTCATGAAGTCTTCAGATAGTCTGTTGAAGTTGATTTAGATTCAGTTGCTCACTTGAGCTTGTACCCAGCTAACAGTGAACGTTCTCACAACTTTGCCTGAAGTTCTGGTAAGATTCTCTCAAAGTTATGATCAAATATTCTTCCACTAACTTTAATAGAATGTTTGTTCAACGTTATCTGGTCTTTATGTTCTCAAAAGGTTAGAACAAAAATGTTATTTATACATTGTAGAAGGTTTTTTAAATGTTCTCATAATGTTGGGAGTGTGTGTGTGTGTATGTATGTGTTTAGATAGACAATGTAACAGAAGTTACAAGATTTCGTCATGTCATTTTTTTAATGAGGGAAACATCAAAGGGAGTCAGAATGGATTAAATGAGAAAGCCAGGGAAGAGCAGAAGCAGGAGACGAAGTGATGATAATAAAAGAGCAGCGTTTATTAAACAATCTTATTTGCATTTATTTCAATGCTCAGAATCCGTCTAGATGTGACACTACTCAATGCTCCGGCTTCATCTGACCTGTACAATTCCAACAAATGTTATTTTACCAAAACAATGGAAAGTTACTGCTTCACAATATTGTCCAGTTATAACCGCTGCTCTGTCATGCAAAAGCCTAGGCTACATATCTATACTAGGGAGGATTCGCTGTTTGTTCATATTAAAGCAAAAAAAAACAAAAAACTATTTTACTAGGTGGGTAAAATAACCAACCAACAAAAGTAGTTCAAAAATATGCAAGGTGTTATATTCATGTGAATTAATAATTGAATGTCTTACATAAATAGTAGTGCAATAATTAACACAAAATATAAACAATTATGAACCCCAGAAAAACAATTCTGATATGAAAAAAAAATAAATAAATAAAAAATAATAATAAAAAAAACATTAGTGAGAAGTCTATATAGTTCCACAAGCAGAAAGTCAGACAGAAATCCAAACAATTAAGGTTTTAAAAAAAATAAAATAAAAATAAAATATTTATTTTTGTTTTTGGGGATTTAACTCAAACTGTGGATTATAAGTAATCTTTTTGAACCATTGTCCATCTTCAGGAATTCACACAGGTTGTGGCATTTTCTGCACCTTCAACATCACAGCGCTGACCCAGCATGAATTAAATCGTTAAAAGCACCATGCTGCCATTCGGACAGGCCAAACCATGTGGGACTAGCGTACCACGCTAGTCCACTTAGCAGTAGTCCCTCGCTATGAAGCCCCTTTATAATAAACAATATGTTCAATTAGAACAATATTATAGTGAATAAATACACCATGACATGAACAAAAACATAACTTACTTATACTGGGCTACAAAATTGCTCGACAGGAGCGAGTGAAAATCAGGTAAGCCATTCCTACCTCTCCATAGCAGACTGACTCCTTCTCTAACTAAACAGCAATTATTCCTACCTGCATATAACTCACTAGCGCCCCCTTCATGGTGAGGAAGAGGAAACACAAGAAAACCATGACAACAGTTTCTCAAACTGTTACACAGTGATGCTAAAAACCTCAAAGTAGAGACATACCTTTATCTCCTCCTTTTGAAGACAAAATTGCCTTAAAACCACACAATCATAAGATTAAACAACAATAGCATTGAAAAAGCAAGGCAATAAGTATTATAAAATATAAAAACATAAAATTACATAAATGGATAATATAATGATAAAAAGAAAAACGACGATCAGATAAAAATAAGAATCAGTGATGAATCAAACGACAACTACATGAATGTCTAATGATTATAAATGATTATGAAATCAAAACACCTGTATGGATGCTTTCTTAAAGTAAATCACAGGTTGTTGATAAAAACCCTCAGATTCTTCACACACTAAAGTCTCTGTCTTCTAAATATGACCTGAACCATCTAAGCTCCGTCTCAGACAGTTCTGCACATTTTTACAGTCTGTTCAGGAGAATATTGTGCTCATCAGAATCAATCGCAGCACTGAGATCTAGTAATACCAACACTGAAATGTTGCCAGCATCAGTGTTTAGCCAAATATCATTTAATGTCTTAATCAGAGTTGTCGCTGTGCTGTGATGTGTTCAGAAACTGGACAGGAAGTTTTCCAAATAGTCATTTGAGTTTAGGAATTTGCTCAAATGATTGAAAACAATGTTTTTGGGAAGGCCAGTAAGAAGTCCATTGCAGTAATCTCCCTGCTGGAAATAAATGCATGAATAAGCTTCTCTAGGTGTTGCTTAGACACACACACACACAAATCTGACCGGTGTTTTATATGATTTAGGCTGTGATGTGGCTGGATTGTTGTGGATAGTTGTCCAAATAGTCATTTGAGTTTAGGAATTTGCTCACTTGATTGAAAACAATCTTCTCTTGCTTATGAAGGGGAGATTTGGAACAGGATTATAGTTGTTAAAAACTGACTTGCCCGGATTGCTCTTCTTTAGAAGAGGCCTGACAACTCCGGTTTTTAAGGACTTTGGGAAAATGCCAGGAAGAAGTGAGGCACTTATTGTCTAGCAGGTCAGACTCCAGACAACTGAACACACTTTTAAAGAAGGACGAGGGTAGAGTGTCGAGACAGCATGTGGACATTTTGAGATGCTTTAAAGTTAGTCATAGTGATGATCCTCTTCTGCTGGTGTGGTGGTGACAGACTAACCTCAGAGCCACATGAGGACCCGTTGACGCCATTCGAATGTGATTTATTTTATCACAAAAAAGTTGCATTTCTGATGATAAAGCAGTCCAGGTAGCTGGTAAGAGGGGCTAGTTAGTCTGTCAATAGTGGCAAACAGTGTATGTGTGTTCATGTTCCTGAGAAAAAGGACTGTCAAGCACTGTGAAGTCACATATTGTAAGTGTTTAGACACTCTTTGTCGATGTTATAATGGATTTCTATCTTTGTTTTCCACCACACACGTTCATCTTTCCTGCATTTTCTTTTCATGCATTGCACTACTGTTGTGTTTCTCCATGTTGATTTGCTCTTGCTATTAACTTTCCTGATCTTAACAAGTGTAATTTTATCAATCTTTGCATTGATTTTAGAATTAAAGTTGTCAGAGAACATGAACAGATTATGGATGTGGACTTGTTGTCATGGAAACAGAGATCATAAAGAGAATGTTCGAGCTCTCATATATGAACTGCTTTTTGAAGCAGATTGAGTGTTTTATGTGTGGATCTTTCCACATGCTGCATGAGATCAAATACTTACAATAGATAAATATTTAGTGGTTTTATTGTTCAGATTATCTACATGTATATTAAAATCTGTAAAATATTGAAATGTTAAAATTCAGTGATAGTAGCAGATGAAAGCTCTGTAAAATCATCAAAAGTTGACAGGTCTGTAAATAATTAGAAATAAAACACGTGGTGTTCCTGTCAACACAGGATTCATTTGTGTTTGGGGTCAGTTTGACCCTATTTGAACTTTTAGTTAAAAAAAAAAAAAAATTCCCTTCATCTCAGTTCCATAAGATTGTCTTTTTTAAATTATTTTTATTTCATTATCAATCTACATTACAAAATCTTTACTTGATTCAGTTGTTCTGAAGGTATGTTAAAAACAAAAAAGACTCCCTGTTTTGGGAACATGTTTATTTTGTCTTGAAACCTGCCACTCTAAATTTAGTTGTACTTGTACAATAAAGTGACAATAAAGTTTGGACTCAAAAAGACCACACATTGAAAAAGAACAGGAAAAGTTTTTTTTTTTTTATTTAATTTTTCATGTCAAATTAAAAAAAAAAAAAAAAAAAAAAATCCAATGAAGGCCTGGTACTAGAAAACAAATGCAGTGTCTAACAAACATGATCACACACACAAACAAAAGTGTGTGTTCACTCTGTTCATATTAGTGATTGTTTTTGGATTTATTCTCTTTTAAAATGAATTCGTAATTCTAAAGTTAAGAATTTTATACATTTGGATTATTGAAATAAATGCGATTTACAATCTAGTCTTGTCTTTTAGTGGCGACTTGTGGCATTATTGCAAAAACAAGACACTTCAAAACACCACAAAAAAACACCTGGATTAATATCCAGAAACAACTCATATTTAATTTTGATAATCATTAAAATGTTTTTTCATAACAAATTAATATTCCATATGCATTCTAAACTTTTTAAATGTATGACAAAAAAAATAAATAAAATTAGAACACATTCTCTAAATACATTGTACAGTTCTCGTCGTTTAAGCACAGGATAGAATGATGCAACATGACACATTGTCATAAAAATGTAATGTTTATGGAAAGCAATTTTGTTAGTTGGACAGCAACAAGAATGGAAAAAAATCAAAGCAAGTCAAAGTGCTTTCTTGCCAGTTCAGTAACAGAATAAAATACAAGTTAACTTGGGTAACTGAATGGTTTTCAAACAAAAACTCTTTCTGTTAACTTACCTGATTTATGACTCCGTTCTTTGAAGAGTAACAGTATTGAAGAAGAATGGCAGCATTCACCACCTGGCCGAAAAACAGTCATATACATGGGCGTAGGAAGCAAAAAAAAATGTGGGTGGGTCCTCCAAATGTGGGCGGTGTAACACTCAGGGCAGGAACAGGAAGGATAGTTCAAAGACAGGAACTCAGTTTTCAAAGTTTAATACAAAACAGGACCACTAACAGAATACAGGCAAGAACACTGAGCACATTACATTAGTCAAGAACAGACAAGGACTGGACTGACACAGAGGGAATAAATACAGAGAAACACAGGAGGATAACGAGCGGGGCACAGGTGACGGACATAATGACTGACGAGACACAGCTGACTGAAATGAACTAATGATGAGACAAGCACATGGGGAAACAAAACAAGGATCACATGACAACAGACGAAAGCAAAACAAAGGAACACATGACAGGTGACAGGACTAAAAACAAGGAACACGTGACTCCGGACAGGACTGGGGAACAGAAAAACAAGGAAACATGGACACGATTATGACAGGTGGGTCCTCCCCCCAAAATTTTTACTGAGGTATGCTATATATATATATATTGATAACAAATTGTGTGGCTACCTTTGATTTGGCTGTTTTGGCGTGTATCGCGTTAATAACCATTAAAGAATTTCGTAAATAAATTTTAGGAAAGATGAAATACAAGACAAAACATGATTTGTGACCACACATTGAAAATGAACGAGAAAAGCAGGAAGAAGAGTTTTTTTTTTTTCATTTTTCAAATAAATAAATAAAATAAAATCCAATGAAGGTCTGGTACTAGAACACAAATGCAATGTGGAACAAACATGATCAAACACAAACACACACACACACACACACACACACACACACACACAAACACAAACAAAAGTGTGTGTTCACTCTTCACTCATGTTCATATGTGCGTATTGGTGATTGTTTTTGGATTTAATGTCTTTATTTGCTTTTAAATGTTTGGGGTTTATAGAATATGTGTGTGTCGCACTTATTCATAAATGTATGGGAGCCGGATGTTTGGAAATGGACATGGAGACCAGGGAATAAAGAGTGGGTGTTCTGATTCTGTTGACGTCACACATTAAATCGGTTCATCATAAAGTTATCAAACGCCTCCTGTTTTGTGCTCATCTACAGGGTCAGACTGACCCAAACACTAAGAGTGGAAACAGGAAATTACCAGAGTATGAGACTTAAAACTGTTGGACTGCAGTTTTCATCTAGCCAACATTCATTTTTAAACATAAAATTTGTTGATGAGTGAACAAATGTTTAAAATAGATAACTTTACAGGATTTGTTTCTGGCTCCACATCAAGGTTGAAGTGACGTCTAATAAGTTGTAGATTAAATGCATTTGCCCAATGATTTGCACAGAACTTAGTCTGTCTCTCTGAGCTACTGGCACTTTGACTTTCCATTTACTCTGAAAACCTCTGTGAATATGATCCGATCATGTTTTCACTGAAAAATCTAGTTCACTCTATCTTCTTTTTCTTCTCAGATTTACCCACATCTACACTGACTGTGACACCAGACAGTCCTGTATTCGCTGGAGAGACAGTCAATCTGAAGTGTGTGATAAACTCTGAACACAGTAACTGGAGATATGAGTGGTATAAAAACAACTCAAAGTTAGAGTCTCAGCTTCACACTGTAAAAGGAGACACTCTCAGTATTGTTGGAGCTGTTAAGACTGATGAGGGTCAGTACTGGTGTGAAGGACAGAGCGATGGAAGACCAAAATCATCACAATCAAGCTCTGCTGTTTCTCTCTCTGTGAAGGGTGAGTTGAACATCATTTTCCTCATAAACTCACTCTAATATGATCACATTTACAATCGAGACACTGTGGTTTTGTTCTGAATGGGAAAATCATAATGCTTACTGAATTCAGCTTATATACCAGCCTAGTCTCACTGTTAATATGTAGGTTTGAAGTAACTTTCAAAGACACAAAACGGACATTTTTGTACCTTTAGAAAGGTGCTGAAACATAAACTATCAACGTATTTACAGCACCAAAACATTAAAATACTTACATTTTTTCAGCGAAAAAATGTAAAAAATTTATGAATCTTTCATGTCATAATTATATATGTATAACTTCCCTTTTATAGTTTTGTAGATAAATGTAAGATCCCTGAACTCCATCCTGAACCTAAACATACCCATTTTATACAGAATGATAAAAGAATAAAACATAATGGACAGAAATGTGAAGGAACATGACAATTTCATTAAAAATATAACATTAAAACAATATTTTGAGCCAATAATCCTAAACCTACCTATACCTTAAAACTACGTACTGTTTTAAATAAAAGATTATCAGACAAACAAGCGTAATCTCAATCATTTATTTAGTGCGAAAATGTCTAAAGTGGCACCAAAAGTAGTTCAAGTGATGATGAGTTGCAGTCGCAGTCTTCTCTCTCGTGGTAATAGTTTTTTTATTTATCCATTTATTTTTTTATATAGTCCAGAGCAGAATTTAAGTTATTAATCCATGGAAATATGAATCTGGCTTCTCTCCGTGAAGGCTCACACTCATTTCAAATGTCAGTCCACTGAAACACAGCATGTCGCAATCTGTGACGAAGCAGGTGAGAACCAATGAGCGTTCGATGTCAGTGCCGTAAACCATGTCGTAACGCTTCCCGAGGCGCAACTAAAAATGAAAAGTTGAATCATAACGATCGCGGGCTTTGACTGTGACGGTCGCTGCTGAGAATTAACATGAAGATTGATGGATAAAGTGCTGGATTTCAGTCTGTTCCTTACAAACATATGGATTATAAAGATGTGGAGTACAGCGAACAAATATAATTGATTTTGTGAATTAATGTTGTGCTTTGGTGAATCTTGGTTGTATTGTCAGTCACAGCATTGGAGAAAACACCTTAAGTGTCTCACAGCAAACAAACTAAATATTACAAAATGGTTAAAAAAATTACAGAAATGTTATTTATTTTTAAGGTTTCAAAGTGTAGTCCTGTTTAACCACAAGATTGCAGCACAAGTCACAGACAGAAATGTATCAATAAATTTGACTAAAACATGTATTGATATGACAATTCAAAAAACATTAATGCCATGACTTTAATATTAATGCATGGGAATTCATACACATTCGCACTTGGATACGTAAATGATTTACGTTTAATATTTTTATATTTTAGTGCTATAAATACGTCAATATTGTGAGTTTTTGAGTGTATGAAAACATAAGTAGATGTAGAGTAGAACCACACTTTACGTAAAAATACACACATATTCTCATGAGATCACGTGACAAAGCTGCAGTAAAACACATAGACAGATGTTACAGCACTTAAAGTGGTTCCCCTGTGATTCCCAGCCAATGAACCACTTCTAGTTCTGTTTAGCAGCATTTTTGTTTTTTCGGCTATTATGCCTGTGATTCAGTCCAGGAAAAGAAGAAACATTGATGTTTTGCTGCAAGTTTCTTTATATAAAGGCAATAACTGTGTTACTGATGCAGTGATAGTTACAGTAACTCATGCATCTGTGCTGTTATTAACTTATAATGGTTCACTGCCAGAATATTATAGAGAATATTTCACAATATTAATCCAGGAAATATCTGTAAAAGAACTGTTTTTGTAAAACATTTAAAATAAAATTATGATATGAATTTAGATATTTTACCTTAATTTTAGTTTTTGTTTGGCAGATGCTTCTTTCTATTTTAACTTAATCATTATTTCATTAATGGTAAATGTTTTGCACCCTTTGCTGCCATGAATGTTTTTTTGTTTTTTTACAGTGTATTTTAATGTCATTTTTAATCCTTTCACCAACTGAACTAAAAGACAAAGAGACAGTTAGAGAACTTTTAAAGAAATAAAATATGAACTGCATAGCTTTCCAAAACATTTTAAAAATATATTATCTCTGAAAGACCTGTTTGACTCAGGTTGTTTTTGTGTTTCTTCACAGATTTACCCACATCTACACTGACTGTGACACCAAACAGTCCTGTATTCACTGGAGAGACAGTCGATCTGAAGTGTGTGATAGAGACTTACAGTGACTGGAGATATGAGTGGTATAAAGGCAGCAGAGACAGTGTGTTAAAGTCATCTGAGCGTCACACTGTAAAAGGAGACACTCTCAGTATTGTTGGAGCTGGTCAGTCTGATGAGGGTCAGTACTGGTGTGAAGGACAGAGAGATGGAAGACCAAAATCATCACAATCAAGCTCTGTTTCTCTCTCTGTGAAGGGTGAGTTGAACATCATTGTCCTCATAAACTCACTCTAATATGATCACATTTACAATCGAAACACTGTGGTTTTGTTCGGAATGGGAAAATCTTACTCCTTACTGAATTCAGCTTATATACCAGCCTAGTCTCACTGTTAATATGTAGGTTTAAATAAGTAACTTTCAAAAGCACAAAACGTACATTTTTGTACCTTTAGAAAGGTGCTAAAACGTTAAAATACTTACATTTTTTCAGAGAAAAAATGTAAAATATTTACGAATCTTTTATGTCATAAATATATATGTATAACTTCCCTTTTATAGTTTTGTAGATAAATGTAAGATCCCTGAACTCCATCCTGAACCTAAACATACCCATTTTATACAGAATGTTAAAAGAATAAAACATAATGGACAGAAATGTGTAGGAACATGACAATTTCATTAAAAATATAACATTAAAACAATATTTTGAGCCAATAATCCTAAACCTACCTATAACCATTTCTTAAAACTACATACTGTTATAAATAAAAGATTATTAGACAAACAAGCGTAATCTCAATAATTTATTTATTGTGAAAATGTCGAAAGTGGCACCAAAAGTAGTTTAAGTGATGATGAGTTGCAGTCGCAGACCTCTCTCTGGCGGTAATAGTTTTTTAATTTTTTTTAAATTTGTTTTATTTTTATGGAGTCTTATTTTGTCTCGAGAGCTGCCACTCTAAATTTCGTTGCACTTGTACTGGTACAATGACAATAAATTGTTTGGGGTCAAAATGAGCACACATTGAAAATGAGCGAGAAAAGCGAAAAAAAGAGTTTTTTTTTTATAGTTTTATAAGATATAAATCAGAGTAAAGTTAGAGTTTTCACATTGTGAAAATGTCAAAAGTGGTGCCAAAAGTAGTTCAAGTGATGATGAGTTGCAGTCGCAGTCTTCTCTCTTGTGGTAATAGTTTATTTATTTAACCATGGAGTACAGAGCAGAATTTAAGTTATTAATCCATGGAAATATGAATCTGGCTTCTCTCCATGAAGGCTCACACTCATTTCAAATGTCAGTCCACTGAAACACAGCATGTCGCAATCTGTGACGAAGCAGGTGAGAACCAATGAGCGTTCGATGTCAGTGCCGTAAACCATGTCGTAACGCTTCTCGAGGCGCAACTAAAAATTAAAATTTGAATCATAACGATCGCGGGCTTTGACTGTGACGGTCGCTGCTGAGAATTAACATGAAGATTGATGGATAAAGTGCTGGATTTCAGTCTGTTCCTTACAAACATATGGATTATAAAGATGTGGAGTACAGCGAACAAATATAATTGATTTTGTGAATTAATGTTGTGCTTTGGTGAATCTTGGTTATATTGTCAGTCGCAGCATTGGAGAAAACACCTTAAGTGTCTCACAGCAAACAAACTAAATATTACAAAATGGTTAAAAAATCTGTTACGATTCTATAATTAGAATCGCAACAAAGTTTAGGGAGACGCCGCAGACAACCGCTGTATAAACAATAATATTTATTTAACTAAAGAAATGAACATAAAATGGCAAAGGATCAGTGCAGAGTAGAACCACACTTTACGTAAAAATACACACATATTCTCATGAGATCACGTGACAAAGCTGCAGTAAAACACATAGACAGATGTTACAGCACTTAAAGTGGTTCCCCTGTGATTCCCAGCCAATGAACCACTTCTAGTTCTGTTTAGCAGCATTTTTGTTTGCGGCTATTATGCCTGTGATTCAGTCCAGGAAAAGAAGAAACATTGATGTTTTGCTGCAAGTTTCTTTATATAAAGACAATAACTGTGTTACTGATGCAGTGATAGTTACAGTAACTCATGCATCTGTGCTGTTATTAACTTATAATGGTTCACTGCCAGAATATTATAGAGAATATTTCACAATATTAATCCAGGAAACATCTGTAAAAGAACTGTTTTTGTAAAACATTTGAAATAAAATTATGATATGAATTTAGATATTTTACCTTAATTTTAGTTTTTGTTTGGCAGATGCTTCTTTCTATTTTAACTTTAACCATTATGTCATTAATGGTAAATGTTTTGCACCCTTTGCTGCCATGAATGTTTTTTTGTTTTTTTACAGTGTATTTTAATGTCATTTTTAATCCTTTCACCAACTGAAGTAAAAGACAAAGAGACAGTTAGAGAACTTTTAAAGAAATAAAATATGAACTGCATAGCTTTCCAAAACATTTTAAAAATGTATTATCTCTGAAAGACCTTTGACTCAGTTTGTTTTTGTTTCTTCACAGATTTACCCACATCTACACTGACTGTGAAACCAAACAGTCCTGTATTCACTGGAGAGACAGTCAATCTGAAGTGTGTGATAGAGACTTACAGAAACTGGAGACAGAGAAATGGTCTGACATATGACTCGAGAAATGACTGGAGAAATGAGTGGAGATATGAGTGGTATAAAGGCAGCAGAGACAGTGTGTTAAAGTCATCTGAGCGTTACACTGTAAATAGAGACACTCTCAGTATTGTTGGAGCTGTTCAGTCTGATGAGGGTCAGTACTGGTGTGAAGGACACATAGATGGAAGACCAAAATCATCACAATCAAGCTCTGTTTCTCTCTCTGTGAAGGGTGAGTTGAACATCATTGTCCTCATAAACTCACTCTAATATGATCACATTTACAATCAAGACACTGTGGTTTTGTTCGGAATAGGAAAATCGTAATGCTTACTGAATTCAGCTTATATACCAGCCTAGTCTCACTGTTAATATGTAGGTTTAAATAAGTAAATTTCAAAAACACAAAACGTACATTTTTGTACCTTTAGAAAGGTGCTGAAACATAAAATATCGACGTATTTACTAAAACGTTAAAATACTTAAATTTTTTCAGCGAAAAAGGCTCGCACTCATTTCAAATGTCAATCCACTGAAACACAGCATGTCGCAATCTGTGACGAAGCAGGTGAGAACTGTCAGGGTAGTACAACATCCACCCGTTAGGGGGCCTCAGGGAGATATACAGAGTAGAGTGAGAGGACCGAGGAAGTCGTTGTTCGCACAGATATACATGCACGTGTACTGCGCAATGTTA
This sequence comes from Zacco platypus, assembly GCA_038088235.1. NCBI lineage: Eukaryota > Metazoa > Chordata > Actinopteri > Cypriniformes > Xenocyprididae > Zacco > Zacco platypus. The sequence continues at coordinate 39,541,753 of CM076085.1, read as the reverse complement.
GAGTGTTCCACAACCTCAAAATAAACAAAACCAAACAGGTTAATGCCTCTGTGTATATCTATACACACAAGACAAGAACCAATGAGCGTTCGATGTCAGTGCCGTAAACCATGTCGTAACTCTTCTCTAGGCGCAACTAAAAATTAAAATTTGAATCATAACGATCGCGGGCTTTGACTGTGACGGTCGCTGCTGAGAATTAACATGAAGATTGATGGATAAAGTGCTGGATTTCAGTCTGTTCCTTACAAACATATGGATTATTAAGATGTGGAGTACAGCGAACAAATATAATTGATTGTTGTTGATCGGTGAACGAATGTTTAAAATAGCTAACTTTACAGGATTTGTTTCTGGCTCCACATCAAGGTTGAAGGGACGTCTAATAAGGTGTAGATTAAATGCATTTGCCCAATGATTTGCACAGGCCTTAGTCTGTCTCTTACTGATCAGAACAGAAATAGGAAGAGCTACTGGCACTTTGGCTTTCCACTTACTCTGGAAAACTCTGTGAATATGATCCGATCATGTTTTCTGACGAGTTCACTGAAAAATCTAGTTCACTCTATCTTCTTTTTCTTCACAGATTTACCCACATCTACACTGACTGTGACACCAGACAGTCCTGTATTCACTGGAGAGACAGTCAATCTGAAGTGTGAGATAAACTCTGAACACAGAAACTGGAGATATGAGTGGTATAAAAACAACTCAAAGTTACAGTCTAAACGTCACACTGTAAAAGGAGACACTCTCAGTATTGTTGGAGCTGGTCAGTCTGATGAGGGTCAGTACTGGTGTAAAGGACAGAGAGATGGAAGACCAAACTCATCACAATCAAGCTCTGTTTCTCTCTCTGTGAAGGGTGAGTTGAACATCATTGTCCTCATAAACTCACTCTAATATGATCACATTTACAATCGAGACTCTTAATCCAGAAATGTATCAATAAATTTGACTAAAAACATGTATTGAAATGACAATTCAAAAAACATTAATGCCACGATTTTAATATTAATACATGGGAATTCATTCACATTCGCACTTGGATACGTAAATGATTTACGTTTTATATTTTTATGTTTTTGTGCTATAAATACGTCAATATTGTAATTTTTTGAGTGTATGAAAACAAGTAAATGTAGAGTAGAACCACACTTTACGTAAAAATACACACATATTCTCATGAGATCACGTGACAAAGCTGCAGTAAAACACATAGACAGATGTTACAGCACTTAAAGTGGTTCCCCTGTGATTCCCAGCCAATGAACCACTTCTAGTTCTGTTTAGCAGCATTTTTGTTTGCGGCTATTATGCCTGTGATTCAGTCCAGGAAAAGAAGAAACATTGATGTTTTGCTGCAAGTTTCTTTATATAAAGACAATAACTGTGTTACTGATGCAGTGATAGTTACAGTAACTCATGCATCTGTGCTGTTATTAACTTATAATGGTTCACTGCCAGAATATTATAGAGAATATTTCACAATATTAATCCAGGAAATATCTGTAAAAGAACTGTTTTTGAAAAACATTTAAAATAAAATTATGATATGAATTTAGATATTTTACCTTAATTTTAGTTTTTGTTTTGCAGATGCTTCTTTCTATTTTAACTTTAACCATTATTTCATTAATGGTAAATGTTTTGCACCCTTTGATGCCATGAATGTTTTTTTGTTTTTTTACAGTGTATTTTAATGTCATTTTTAATCCTTTCACCAACTGAACTAAAAGACAAAGAGACAGTTAGAGAACTTTTAAAGAAATAAAATATGAACTGCATAGCTTTCCAAAACATTTTAAAAATATATTATCTCTGAAAGACCTGTTTGACTCAGGTTGTTTTTGTGTTTCTTCACAGATTTACCCACATCTACACTGACTGTGAAACCAGACACATCTGTATTCACTGGAGAGACAGTCAATCTGAAGTGTGTGATAGAGACTTACAGTGACTGGAGATATGAGTGGTATAAAGGCAGCAGAGACAGTGTGTTACAGAAGACTGAGCGTCACACTGTAAAAGAAGACACTCTCATTATTGTTGGAGCTGTTCAGTCTGATGAGGGTCAGTACTGGTGTAAAGGACAGAGAGATGGAAGACCAAAATCATCACAATCAAGCTCTGTTTCTCTCTCTGTGAAGGGTGAGTTGAACATCATTGTCCTCATAAACTCACTCTAATATGATCACATTTACAATCGAGACACTGTGGTTTTGTTCGGAATGGGAAAATCGTAATGCTTACTGAATTCAGCTTATATACCAGCCTAGTCTCACTGTTAATATGTAGGTTTAAATAAGTAAATTTCAAAAGCACAAAACGTACATTTTTGTACCTTTAGAAAGGTGCTGAAACATACAATATTGACGTATTTACAGCACTAAAACATTAAAATACTTACATTTTTTCAGCGAAAAACTTTAAAATATTTACAAATCCTTTATGTCATAAATATATATGTATAACTTCCCTTTTATACTTTTGTAAATGTAAGATCCCTGAACTCCATCCTGAACCTAAACATACCCATTTTATACAGAATGATAAAAGAATAAAACATAATGGACAGAAATGTGTAGGAACATGACAATTTCATTAAAAATATAACATTAAAACAATATTTTGAGCCAATAATCCTAAACCTACCTATAACCATTTCTTAAAACTACATACTGTTATAAATAAAAGATTATTAGACAAACAAGCGTAATCACAATAATTTATTTAGTGTGAAAATGTCGAAAGTGGCACCAAAAGTAGTTTAAGTGACGATGAGTTGCAGTCGCAGACCTCTCTCTGGCGGTAATAGTTTTTTAAATTTTTTAAAAAAAATTTTTATTTTTATGGAGTCTTATTTTGTCTCGAGAGCTGCCACTTTACATTTCGTTGCACTTGTACTGGTACAATGACAATAAATTGTTTGGGGTCAAAATGAGCACACATTGAAAATGAGCGAGAAAAGCGAAAAAAAGAGGTTTTTTTTTTTATAGTTTTATAAGATATAAATCAGAGTAAAGTTAGAGTTTTCACATTGTGAAAATGTCAAAAGTGGCAGCAAAAGTAGTTCAAGTGATGATGAGTTGCAGTCGCAGTCTTTCTCTCTCGTGGTAATAGTTATTTATTTAACCGTGGAGTACAGAGCAGAATTTAAGTTATTAATCCATAGAAATATGAATCCGGCTTCTCTCCATGAAGGCTCACACTCATTTCAAATGTCAGTCCACTGAAACACAGCATGTCGCAATCTGTGACGAAGCAGGTGAGAACCAATGAGCGTTCGATGTCAGTGCCGTAAACCATGTCGTAACGCTTCTCGAGGCGCAACTAAAAATTTAAATTTGAATCATAACGATCGCGGGCTTTGACTGTGACGGTCGCTGCTGAGAATTAACATGAAGATTGATGGATAAAGTGCTGGATTTCAGTCTGTTCCTTACAAAATATGGATTATAAAGATGTGGAGTACAGCGAACAAATATAATTGATTTTGTGAATTAATGTTGTGCTTTGGTGAATCTTGGTTGTATTGTCAGTCGCAGCATTGGAGAAAACGCCTTAAGTGTCTCACAGCAAACAAACTAAATATTACAAAATGGTTAAAAAATCTGTTACGATTCTATAATTAGAATCGCAACAAAGTTTAGGGAGACGCCGCAGACAACCGCTGTATAAACAATAATATTTATTTAACTAAAGAAATGAACATAAAATGGCAAAGGAGGAGAAAAAAGGAGAAAAGGAAGTTAATGTAAGTGTCAGTGTCTGGTTGTAAGAAAAACAATCAACGAAGAGTCCAAATGTGCGTAGGGGAAGATGGATCAACAAGAACTCCGCTGCGGCTGGTGTCTCCCGTAAACATCACATCCTGTAAGTTCTCTGGTAGCCTCACAAGGAGTAACCAACAAGCAAAAAGATCTCCGTCTTGGTTTGATCCCGTCACTTTTAAAGTGCCATAATCTAATTCAGGTGTGGAACCACGCCCTCCAGCAGCCAATCACCTGTAACTCAGGGACAAAAACTCACGGAGACGTCACAAATCACAGAAATGTTTTTTTTTATTTTTAAGGTTTCAAAATGTAGTCCTGTTTAACCACAAGATTGCAGCACAAGTCACAAACAGAAATGAATCAATAAATTTGACTAAAACATGTATTGAAATGACAATTCAAAAACCATTAATGCCACGATTTTAATATTAATACATGGGAATTCATACACATTCGCACTTGGATACGTAAATGATTCACGTTTTATATTTTTATGTTTTAGTTCTATAAATACGTCAATATTGTGAGTTTTTGAGTGTATGAAGACATAAGTAAATGTAGAGTAGAACCGCACTTTACGTAAAAATACACACATATTCTCATGAGATCACGTGACAAAGCTGCAGTAAAACACATAGACAGATGTTACAGCACTTAAAGTGGTTCCCCTGTGATTCCCAGCCAATGAACCACTTCTAGTTCTGTTTAGCACCATTTTTGTTTGTGGCTATTATGCCTGTGATTCAGTCCAGGAAAAGAAGAAACATTGATTTTTGCTGCAAGTTTCTTTATATAAAGACAATAACTGTGTTACTGATGCAGTGATAGTTACAGTAACTCATGCATCTGTGCTGTTATTAACTTATAATGGTTCACTGCCAGAATATTATAGAGAATATTTCACAATATTAATCCAGGAAATATCTGTAAAAGAACTGTTTTTGTAAAACATTTGAAATAAAATTATGATATGAATTTAGAAATTTTACCTTAATTTTAGTTTTTGTTTGGCAGATGTTTCTTTCTATTTTAACTTAATCATTATTTCATTAATGGTAAATGTTTTGCACCCTTTGCTGCCATGAATGTTTTTTTGTTTTTTTACAGTGTATTTTAATGTCATTTTTAATCCTTTCACCAACTGAACTAAAAGACAAAGAGACAGTTAGAGAACTTTTAAAGAAATAAAATATGAACTGCATAGCTTTCCAAAACATTTTAAAAATATATTATCTCTGAAAGACCTTTGACTCAGGTTGTTTTTGTGTTTCTTCACAGATTTACCCACATCTACACTGACTGTGAAACCAGACAAATCTGTATTCACTGGAGAGACAGTCGATCTGAAGTGTGTGATAGAGACTTACAGTGACTGGAGATATGAGTGGTATAAAGGCAGCAGAGACAGTGTGTTAAAGTCATCTGAGCGTCACACTGTAAACGGAGACACTCTCAGTATTGTTGGAGCTGTTAAGACTGATGCGGGTCAGTACTGGTGTGAAGGACAGAGAGATAGAAGACCAAAATCATCACAATCAAGATCTGTTTCTCTCTCTGTGAAGGGTGAGTTGAACATCATTGTCCTCATAAACTCACTCTAATATGATCACATTTACAATCGAGACACTGTGGTTTTGTTCGGAAAGGGAAAATCGTAATGCTTACTGAATTCAGCTTATATACCAGCCTAGTCTCACTGTTAATATGTAGGTTTAAATAAGTAAATTTCAAAAACACAAAACGTACATTTTTGTACCTTTAGAAAGGTGCTGAAACATAAAATATCGACGTATTTACTAAAACGTTAAAATACTTAAATTTTTTCAGCGAAAAAGGCTCGCACTCATTTCAAATGTCAATCCACTGAAACACAGCATGTCGCAATCTGTGACGAAGCAGGTGAGAACTGTCAGGGTAGTACAACATCCACCCGTTAGGGGGCCTCAGGGAGATATACAGAGTAGAGTGAGAGGACCGAGGAAGTCGTTGTTCGCACAGATATACATGCACGTGTACTGCGCAATGTTAGAGTGTTCCACAACCTCAAAATAAACAAAACCAAACAGGTTAATGCCTCTGTGTATATCTATACACACAAGACAAGAACCAATGAGCGTTCGATGTCAGTGCCGTAAACCATGTCGTAACTCTTCTCTAGGCGCAACTAAAAATTAAAATTTGAATCATAACGATCGCGGGCTTTGACTGTGACGGTCGCTGCTGAGAATTAACATGAAGATTGATGGATAAAGTGCTGGATTTCAGTCTGTTCCTTACAAACATATGGATTATAAAGATGTGGAGTACAGCGAACAAATATAATTGATTTTGTGAACGAATGTTGTGCTTTGGTGAATCTTGGTTGTATTGTCAGTCGCAGCATTGGAGAAAACACCTTAAGTGTCTCACAGCAAACAAACTAAATATTACAAAATGGTTAAATTACAGAAATATTATTTATTTTTAAAGTTTCAAAGTGTAGTCCTGTTTAACCACAAGATTGCAGCACAAGTCACAAACAGAAATGTATCAATACATTTTACTAAAACATGTATTTATATGACAATTCAAAAAACATTAATGCAACGATTTTAATATTAATGCATGGGAATTCATACACATTCGCACTTGGATACGTAAATGATTTACGTTTAATATTTTTATATTTTAGTGCTATAAATACGTCAATATTGTGAGTTTTTGAGTGTATGAAAACAAGTAAATGTAGAGTAGAACCGCACTTTACGTAAAAATACACACATATTCTCATGAGATCACGTGACAAAGCTGCAGTAAAACACATAGACAGATGTTACAGCACTTAAAGTGGTTCCCCTGTGATTCCCAGCTAATGAACCACTTCTAGTTCTGTTTAGCAGCATTTTTGTTTGCGGCTATTATGCCTGTGATTCAGTCCAGGAAAAGAAGAAACATTGATGTTTTGCTGCAAGTTTCTTTATATAAAGACAATAACTGTGTTACTGATGCAGTGATAGTTACAGTAACTCATGCATCTGTGCTGTTATTAACTTATAATGGTTCACTGCCAGAATATTATAGAGAATATTTCACAATATTAATCCAGGAAATATCTGTAAAAGAACTGTTTTTGTAAAACATTTAAAATAAAATTCTGATATGAATTTAGATATTTTACCTTAATAAATGTTTTGCACCCTTTGCTGCCATGAATATTTTTTTGTTTTTTTACAGTGTATTTTAATGTCATTTTTAATCCTTTCACCAACTGAAGTAAAAGACAAAGAGACAGTTAGAGAACTTTTAAAGAAATAAAATATGAACTGCATAGCTTTCCAAAACAATTTAAAAATATATTATCTCTGAAAGTGCTGTTTGACTCAGTTTGTTTTTGTGTTTCTTCACAGATTTACCCACATCTACACTGACTGTGACACCAAACAGTCCTGTATTCACTGGAGAGACAGTCAATCTGAAGTGTGAGATAGAGACTTACAGAAACTGGATATGGAGAAATGGTCTGACATATGACTGGAGTTATGACTGGAGAAATGACTTGAGATATGAGTGGTATAAAGACAGCAGAGACAGTGTGTTAAAGTCATCTGAGCGTTACACTGTAAATAGAGACACTCTCAGTATTGTTGGAGCTGTTCAGTCTGATGAGGGTCAGTACTGGTGTGAAGGACAGAGAGATGGAAGACCAAAATCATCACAATCAAGCTCTGCTGTTTCTCTCTCTGTGAAGGGTGAGTTGAACATTATTGTCCTCATAAACTCACTTTGTTACGTGTATGTGTTCTGGACTCTGTTTAGGTTCATTTGTCACATGCTCTTTGTTTTGTTTTTTTTCCGCCACTCGTTATTCATCATGAGTTCATTCCCATCAGCTGTGTTTGATCAGTCTCGTTTGAGTTTATTGTATTCAAACCCTCAGTTTCTGTTCCGGTTATCCGTCGATGTTGTTGTTTTGAGTGGTGTTGGTGATGTTTCCGTTGATTCTCCATTAAATAATCCTACATTAAGACTTATCTCCTCGTGCGCTGACGCGGCAGAGGAAAGCCTGTGGGGATTGGGGCAGAATGTACGTTCTCATCGGGTGAGCTGGGATGTGCTTCTAAATGGGTCTGGATGAGACCGTGATCCGTTTTTATGAACCTCTTTGCCAATTTTCCCTAGTCGAAACGATTAATCTTATTTTGAATTTAAACTGTTCTGAATTTGAGGTAGAGGAGGTTCAAGCGGATCGTGGCTCTCATCCGGTCCCATCGGGAGCACACGCAGCCTCTCCCGCTCACTCCATGCCGATACCCTCCACATACCAGTCCATTGGGACTGGCCATATCTGTCCATGGGAGCGTCCCCAAAGTGCTTGGAGTTCCACCACTATCCTCTGTCCCGCGGTCACCATGGCGACCGCTCCCACGCCGCGAGAAGGATGCTGCTCCTAAGCGTCGACGCAAGCTTCCACCTAAAATACCCGTGTCCATAGTGGCCGAGCAGGGGGTCGGGGAAAAGACCAAGAAGGCCACGAATTAAGATTTATTTTATCCAACTCTCAAATTTTTAACATTAGCTCACCTGAAAATTGTCCTCATGTAATCCCTCTTATTTCCTTCCAAATCTGTCTGTTTTCTTCTTTAGAACATTTTTTTTTTTTTTTTTTTTTAATAGCTGATTGCTATTGTAATACATGAGATGCTCTCAGAGTTCAAAAAGAACACAAAACAACCATAAATGAATCATAAAATAAGTCCAATGACTCTATATGACAGAAATCATGAAGAGAATTTAGTCTCCATCATCCTGTCCAGAGACACAGTTTAGAAACAAAACATTCAGCCTCTGTTTACTGACAGTTTACAGACGTCTCTGATCACTGATATTCTGCAGAAGAAGAAAGAAAGGGGAAAAAAGACTGTCACTGTCAAAACCCTGAAAGAGAGAAAGTTCAGACTGACCAGTTATTTCACAGCAGACATACTGGATCATTTTACTGAGTTTTACAGAAGAAAATAATCTTCAGATGTTCGAAGGAAATCACAGATCAAAAACAAAGGAACACGTGAACAAGTCAATACCTTTACTAGTGGAGAAAAGTCAGTTTATGAATCAACATGATTTTAAAGTGATCAGTGGAATTTGCATGAAAACATTTAGTTGATATTAACAAAATATCAACATATTTGTGTTTCTTCACAGATTTACCCACATCTACACTGACTGTGACACCAGACACATCTGTATTCACTGGAGAAACAGTCAATCTGAAGTGTGTGATAGAGACTTACAGAAGCTGGAGATGGAGAAATTACCAAACAGATGACTGGAGAAATGACTGGAGAAATGAGTGGAGATATGAGTGGTATAAAGGCAGCAGATACAGAGTGTTAAAGGAATCTAAACATTACACTGTAAACAGAGACACTCTCAGTATTGTTGGAGCTGTTAAGACTGATGCGGGTCAGTACTGGTGTAAAGGACAGAGAGATGGAAGACCAAAATCATCACAATCAAGATCTGTTTCTCTCTCTGTGAAGGGTGAGTTGAACATCATTGTCCTCATAAACTCACTCTAATATGATCACATTTACAATCGAGACACTGTGGTTTTGTTCTGAATGGGAAAATCTTACTCCTTACTGAATTCAGCTTATATACTGTATTCTGCTTATTTACAGTACGTGAAACATCACAAAATGCAGCAATAATGATTCAATCACATGACCTCAACACATTGCAAGTTTAATTCAGCAGTTTTAGACTCTTAAATTATGTAATGATTGTATAATATGGAGTTGTGCTTTATGTGATACAAAAGAATATAGGCTGATATTAATATTAATGTTTTATTTAAATTGACCAATAATTACAAACATTTTTGATGTAATCAACACAAACTACAAGCAAACTAGATCTTTAAATAATGAACAGTTTTTTCTCATAAGGATGTTTTGAGTTGATAATGGTGATCATGAGACTGTGATGCTGTTTCAATCAATATTTACTCATACGTATATTAATAAAGAGATCAAAACCGGTAGTGAAGGTGAAGACAGATCAGTGTGTGTTCAGAGGAGAGAGTCACTCTCACATGTGATACAGAGAGGAGGAAACATTCAGTGGAGATCCAGCTGGTTTAGAGATGGAAACACTCACAATCCAGACAAAACAACAACAGCAGAGTTTAGTTTCAGAGCTGAAGTGTCTGACAGTGGTAAATACAGCTGTAGAGGAGAGAGATCAGACTCACAGACATCAGTGATGTTGTTACATTGACTATATCATGTGAGTGTTCATATTCAGATCTGTTTAATGATCATTTAACATCAATAATTGAAGCTCAACACGTTTCTTATCCCTGCATTGTAGTTTTGTCGTCTGCTACTTTAATGCTTTGATCTGTTTAAAGACGGATGGATTCTGATCTGCTGTCAGTGTTTTATCTTTCATCAAGCTGGAAAAAAACTGAATCCAGTGATTTAGTTCCTCTGTGTCATTATCAGTATCAGTGTGGTGTGACTCTGTTATTCTCTTAGAGCTTGAACGATTATGAAAACTTTGCAGTTTTAGCTGTCATTATAGTTTTCATCAGGGGCTTTTGGTCATTTTTCTTTCTAGATCAAGTGCTGCATGTTTCTATAAAACAGAGTCTCCTGAATGCTTTTCGTCAGCTGAAGCTCTTTGACCTAAAATATTAAGCTGTTTCTCCTCTGAGATATTAAGTTAATATTTCAATAATGTAACGACGTTCTCACTTGTTCACGGATCTCTGATGTCAGTTTATGGTCACGTGACGTGCAGGTGAACAAATGAAGTATTTCATTAATTCATTTTTAAATTATTACGGTTTAATTTTTAGCTTTTTATCAATTTAGAATAAATGATGAATCAAACGACAACTACATGAAAGTCTAATGATTATAAATGGTTATGAAATTAATTTAAAAACAAAGGTAATCAAAACACCAATGTATGGATGCTTTCTTAAAGTAAATCAAAGGTTCTTGATAAAAACCCTCAGATTCTTCACACACTGAAGTCTCTGTCTTCTAAATATGACCTGAACCATCTAAGCTCTGTCTCAGACAGTTCTGCCCATTTTTCCAGTCTGTTCAGAAGAATATTGTGCTCATCAGAATCAATCACAGCACTGAGATCTAGTAATACCAACACTGAAATGTTGCCAGCATCAGTGTTTAGCCAAATATCATTTAATGTCTTAGAGTTCACACTTGACATGTTTGGCTCGATTAAAATGAACCCTGGTGCGATTGTTCAGTTAGAGCGGTTCGTTTGAACATATGTGAACGCTGCCATCCGAACCCTGGTGCGGACCAAACAAGCGGACCGAGACCGCTAAAAAGATGGGTCTCGGTCCGCTTCCAAACGAACTTTGGTGCGGTTCGATTGATATATGAACGCAACACGGACAAACGAGGAGGTAAAGTGCCTCATCAATATTTGTCTCTGCCTACAACGGAGGAAATCCTGGTGCTATTTTGAATGTTTTGGACATTTTATGAGCTCTTCGTGAGTTCTCAGCTGGTAAAAATAAAGCATATGTACACGCATAAAATGATGGCGTTTAATCCAGAACACAGCATTGTTTTGAATGTTCGGTAAGCATGTTATAATGGATTTATAGCTTTGTTTTCTGCCACACACGTTCATCTTTCCTGTAATTTCTTGTCATGCATTGCACTGCTGTTGTGTTTCTCCAGGCTGTTTTGAGCTTGATATTAACTTTTTTTGATCTTAACAAGTACAATTTTATCAGTCGTTCTATTGATTTTAGAATTAAATTTGTCATAAAGTTCAGTGGTTGACCGTCGATGTTGTTGTTTTGAGTGGTGTTAGTGATGTTTCCGTTGATTCTCCATTAAATAATCCTATATTAAGACTTATCTCCTCATGCACTTATTTCTGTAAATAATTAGAAATAAAACACTTGGTGTTCCTGTCAACACCAGTTTACACTGAAAAACATCTTTGAAGTGAGCTGCTATTCCACCATCTTTCTTTCCAGTTCTGCAAACATTCATGAAGATTAAGTTTGGAGGGGCTGATTCATTAGTTGTGTTTTTGAGTTTGTGGTCAGTTTGACCCTATTTGAACTTTTCTTTGTTAAAAAAACCCCACGACTCCCTCCATCTCAGTTCCATAAGATTTTGTCTCTTTTTTTATTATTTTTATTTTATTATTATTATTTTTTTTTGCATTATCAATCTACACACTAGAAACTGGCCATGAAAAAAAAGACACTCTGTTTGGGGGACCATGTTTATTTTGTCTTGAGAGCTGTCTCTCTAAATTTCATTGTACTGGGAAAAGCGGGAAAAAGAGTTTTTTTTTGTTTTTTTTTATTTTCCATTTATCAAATAAATAAATCAAATAAAATCCAATGAAGGCCTCGTACTAGAGCACAAATGCAACGTGGAACGAACATGATCACACACACACACGTATACACAAACACAAACAAAAGTGTGTGTTTACTCTTCACTCGTGTTTATATTGTAATGTCTAGTTTTGGTTTTGTGTTCATATTTTGTTGTCATTGTCATGTTTCTTTTTTTGTTTCATGTTTGTTTTGCCATGTGCGCCCTTCTGTCATGTCATGTGATTCCCTAGTTTGTCATGTGATCCTACCATGTGCCCCTATGTCATGTGATGCCCCTGTTTCATGTGTTCTTTTGATTGGTTCACAGGGCTAATCATTGTTCACAGGTGTTCATTGTTTGTAATTAGTCAAAGTATTTAAACCCTGCCTTGTTCATTGTCGATTATTGTCCCTGTAGCCATGTTGGTGAGTTTCATGCCCTGCCCTGCCCTGCCCTGCCCTGCCCTGCCCTGCCCTGCCCTGCCCTTGTTGTATGTGGGATTTTATGTAGTGGTGGGTAGACCAAGGCTTCATGAAACACTGAAACAGTTGAAGCAAATGTGCTGTATTGTGTCAAAGCTTCGAAACTCTACCGACACCGTCTCCACGGTGACACCTAGTGGTCAATTACACATGTTATCTGAAACAACTTTGACAACAAGCCATTTAAAAAAATAAAAATGTTGTGTTTTTGTTAATGTGGTGAGTTTTTAACATCCTCACTATATAACTATAATATATATTAATAATAAGTAAGTAAATTTGGTCATGAAAAATTAAAATGAATAAAACACATCAATCCACTATGGTCTCATTTTTGTTTGTTTTTTACAGATTTTTTTTTTATAAATGTCACTATATCGTAAACGCTATCTCAAAATCTTTCTCCTCTCACAAAAACCCACGAGGTGAAGGTCCATTAACTCCTCTTTTAAACTTTGTGGGAGTTGAGACAGATGTGCGATTGTGTGGTTTGTTCTCGCCCCTGTCAACCAAACGCAGACTCGGCAAGAATGCCACCTGTCGAAACACACAGAAGCTTCGTTTAGCCATAGTCACGTGACATGGGTGTTTTGAATCACAGTTCGGAGCAGTGTTTCGAAACATCTACGCTTCGGGATCTCGACACTGTGTCGAAACTTTAGTTTCACGTCAGCCATCCCTGATTTTATGTTTATGTTTATGCTGGATTAATAAAACTGCACATGGGTCCAAACTAAAACTTGCCATCAGTGGATAGTTTACACATCTGTGTATTGGTGATTGTTTTTGGATTTATTTGCTTTTAAAATTAATACTTATTCTAAAGTACTTCTATTATTTATATATATATATATATATATATATATATATATATATATTTTTTTTTTTTTTTTTATACAATCGCTCTATAAATATTTGGGGTCTGTAATATGTGTGTGTCGCACTTATTCGTAAATGTATGGGAGCCGGATGTTTGGAAATGGACATGGAGACCAGGGAATAAAGAGTGGGTGTTCTGATTCTGTTGACGTCACACATTAAATCGGTTCATCATAAAGTTCTCAAACGCCTCCTCTGTTTTGTGCACATCTACAGGGTCAGACTGACCCAAACACTAAGAGTGGAAACAGGAAATTACCAGAGTATGAGACTTAAAACTGTTGAACTGCAGTTTTCATCTATAGCCAAGATTCATTTTTAAACATAAAATTGAGGTTGTATGTAGAGATAAGATCATTGACTATAAATGATTTGTTGATCAGTGAACGAATGTTTAAAATATCTAACTTTACAGGATTTGTTTCTGGCTCCACATCAATGTTGAAGTGATGTCTAATAAGTTGTAGATTAAATGCATTTGCCCAATGATTTGCACAGACCTTAGTCTGTCTCTTACTGATCAGAACAGAAATAGGAAGAGCTACTAGCACTTTGACTTTCCACTTACTCTGGAAAACTCTGTGAATATGATCAGATCATGTTTTCTGACGAGTTCACTGAAAAATCTAGTTCACTCTGTCTTCTTTTTCTTCACAGATTTACCCACATCTAAACTGACTGTGACACCAGACACATCTGTATTCACTGGAGAGACAGTCAATCTGAAGTGTGAGATAAACTCTGATCACAGTAACTGGAGATATGAGTGGTATAAAGACAACAGTGTGTTACAGAAGTCTGAGCGTCACACTGTAAACGAAGACACTCTCAGTATTGTTGTAGCTGGTCAGTCTGATGAGGGTCAGTACTGGTGTGAAGGACAGAGAGATGGAAGACCAGTTTCATCACAATCAAGCTCTGCTGTTTCTCTCTCTGTGGAGGGTGAGTTGAACATCATTGTCCTCATAAAAATGCGGATTCCAATATTCAACAATAAACAGTTCCAACTGTCTCATCACCTCGTCACATTTCAAATTAAAATTTCCAGATCCGTGAAAACAACTAAAAATGAACTATTCATGCCAGGTGTAGAAACTCAGAAGTGAAGACCAGTAGACTCAGTTTATCTTCAGCAGGATTCTTTAAGAACATGCTGTTGGTCGCTACAGTTGTCAATGTTATGTGGTTATAGATACACAATAACCTTCATAGGAGGCTCAACACAATGATCCCAACAGTACGTCCATTGAACCCATCGCTTTAATGATCCCCCCCTAACACAAACACCAACACAAGGTTCCTACCTCGTAGTTAACCTGATACTACATCCCCCTTTCTAAACAAAGGATAATCTTGAGCAGATGGAAGAATAACATTAAGAGCATTTCTAAACTGTGTTACAGGAAGGCTCTTTCGATTACTTCTTATACTGCAATATATATAAAATGATTAAATATGTAAGCGAAATAAGCTCAAATTAATTATTAATTAGTTTATTTATATGAAGTTCTAAACGAGTCACTTATTTCACCGACCGAGCAACTGAATCGTCCAGCGTTCAGTGGCGCGGGCCGCAAATAAGCTCTGTCGCGACTTCAACTATCTTAAAACACCCTTTAGCAAGGTAACATAGATCGGCAGTTTAAGACATTAAATTAAAAAGCACATAACACAAGACACTTCTCTTTAAAATATGAAGGACACTTTATTGACTATACTAACACGTAAACTAATATCTAATACAAACACACACGCACACACACATTCACACGAGTTGCAGAGAGAAAGAAAGAGAGGAAAGAATGAGTTCAAGCGAGTGAAATGATGAAAGTTTCTAGCAATATATGCATTTCATGAGACCTGATCTGAACGAACCATCAATCACTAATTTAACCCTTTTATCGCTGCTTAGGCGGGTTATTATATTTTAAATAAATGCACCAGTTCAGCTATAGAATCTGGAGGTACTTGCTCTTGTCGAGTGTCTCTAAATGGGGATTCCTTGTCGACGTCCTTTGGCTTGGAGGAAGGGATTCCCCGGGTTCGTTGATCTGTTGAAGGTCTTTCCGGTCTTGATTGCTGCAGATGAAATGGAGGTTTCCTCGTGGCTGAAGTTTGAAGTTGAGGCGGCAAAGATTGTAGAGTCGTTTAACTTTGCGACAAAACTTAACTTAGAACACGAGACTCTCGACGAAAAGAAAGAAAATTAAAGTAAAAGAAAGGAAAGCGAGTGAGACGAAAGTCCGTTGGATGGCTTGAATGAAAGTGCTTGGCTAAAGGTTCCGAGAGAGAGAGAGCTTCAAAGAGCTTCAAAAAAAGAAGAAGATAAGAGAAGATAAGTTCTGGTGTACTGAACTTTTAAACTGTGGTTTGTCCCACTTCTTTGAGGAGTTCTAACCAATTAGATTCGGTCTTTGTTTCAGAGGTGATTGTCTCCTCCTCTGGTCGTTTACAAACTGTTATCTGAGCTCGGCTGGGGTACAGAGAGTACAGTTTAGTCTAGTTTACTCTAAAAGGAATACAATGCATTTTACACAGATTTCATTCAAGCCATCTTTAGAGTTATGAGGGGGGATTCAGTTTCATTACAAACAACACATACTTTCAATCAATTATTCAAAAGTTATGACAATTACATGAATTGTGAGTGATCTACGCATCACAGGTCAGATGTATAGTATGTATGCATGGCATGGAAATGTGTAATCGAACACTGTTCGAGTACAAGTCTGTTTAGAATGGTTTTGGAACCATTTAAGCAGTTCGTAGGAGTCACTGTTGAGTTTTCTGTGGATTTTGATTATGACACTCAAGGGTTCACACCAGGTGGCCTGTTTCATCTCTGCCTCTGAAGATCAACATTCTGGTGTTATCCTTTTGTGTTTCCAGTTGCATTGTCTTTAAACGTTTGCTCTCTCACCTCAGCTGGGCATAGCTGGGGGGGTTTCAGACGGGCTGGAGCCACGAATACGTTGATTGGTCTTTGGTCCAGTGACACTTTGAATGACTGAGATGAGTTTATATGTGGAATTAATTTTGAATGAATCATTTGGAAGATTCATTTGTCTGGTTCGTCCTCAATCCCTACAAATATAATCATTAAAATGTGATCAAGATCAGTAACAGTAATAACACACAATTATGATTCTCAACTTTTACCATACTGTTCAGCTATGATGCACTCTGAACGTGCTTCTGTAAACACTTAATCAACAACATAAATTGGCGACAATCAACTACTCCTTGCCCTCCCCCATAACTCAGGTGCCATTCCTAGGAACAAACAAAGTCTTTCAAGTAAGATGGAGGATTCCTTATTCGGGCTGGGAAACGTCTCTCACACGCTGGAGACTGCCGACTGGCTACACTCTGTGCTCCTGGTGTGGCAGGAGTGTGTGTGGCGTCAGGAACCGTGCTCTCTGGTGCTGGCTCAGTTGAGTTGGCAGGTTCTCCAGGAGCCACAGGGGTTGGCGAAAGATGGTATCTGTTTCTTCGCAGAGTGCCCCCAGGCATCTCAATGATGTATGACCTTGGTGTCCCAGCAGTAGACAATCCTTCCAAAAGTAGTAGCAATCCTTTTGCAGTGTGACTGACAGGAGCTCAGGACAGCACATCCGCAGTTGCAATGTCTTTGCCAGCCACGTGATATGGTGTAAGCAAACCGCATTAATCGCATGCGCAGACGCTGTATGCGTGGAGGAAGTTCATCTAAGCTCTTTGAGCCTAGTAGAGAAATCAGGGGCTTGTGGTCGGTTTCAATGTGAAAACTCTGACCCAATGAGGAACTCTGGGAACCTCTCGCAGGCCCATGTTGATGCTAGCGCCTCCTTCTCGATCTGGGCGTAACGCTGCTCAGTGTTGCTGAGGGCTCTCGAGGCATACGCCACAGGTTTCCACTCTGTGTCTGTTTGCCGCTGGAGAAGAACGGCGCCCATCCCATATGAAGAAGAGTCAGCGGAGACAAGCGTTTCAGCGTTAGGGTCATACAAAGCAAGCCCTTGGGGTGTCGTCACTTCTGCTTTTATGTTCTCAAAGGCCTGCTGTTGTTGCGGCCCCCAGGCCCACATACTGGACTTTTTCGGCAGGTCTCTGAGTGGTCGTGTTCTCTCAGCCAAATGAGGCAGGAACTTCCCCAGGTGGTTTGTCATCCCCAGGAAGCGTCTCACCTCGCTGACGTTACTGGGTGCTGGCATGGCTTTAACAGCGCTCACTTTATCAGGATCAGCGCTGACGCCTGATGCCTCAATGACCTGCCCCAGGAACTTTATCTTGTTCTTAGAAAACTCACACTTGTCATTGAGCGTCACTCCCGCCTCCTGTAGTCGTGACAGTACTCTCCACAGTCTCTCATCATGCTCCGTCTGTGTGGCTCCCCAAATGAGCACATCATCCATCTGACACAGAACACCGACCAGGCCCTCCAGGATGCGTGACATGCGCTTCTGGAAGTGTTCTGGTGCTGACGAGATCCCAAAGCACAGGCGATTGTAACAATACCTCCCGAACGGAGTTATGAAAGTGGTAAGCAGAGATGACTCCTTAGACAGTGGAATCTGCCAAAAGCCTGCGTTGGCGTCTAGCTTTGAAAACACTTTGGCCCCAGCAAGCTGTCCTAGAGTGTGTTCAACTGAGGGGAGGGGGTGCTTCTCTCTCATAACTGATTTGTTCAGCTCTGTGAGATCGGTGCATATTCTCACTTTGCCTGTGCGTTTTGGCACCACCACCATAGGTGCACACCATTCAATTGGCCCCTCCACCTTTGAAATAACTCCCTGCTGCTCCATACGGTCCAGCTCCTCTCTAACCTTTGGCAGGAGTGGGAGGGAGATGCATCTGGGAGTTGAGAGAGAGAAAGGCTGGGCCCCTGGTTTCAGTACTATGTTGTACTCGCCCTCCATTTTTCCTAATCCACAGAAAAGCTTTGGAAACTCCCTTTTCACTGTCTCTTTGGAGTCCAGGCTAATGTTATTTATTCTGGCGACCAACTGCAGTGCCACTGCAGCAAGCCCGCCTAGCAGTGGTGTGCACAGCCCCTCCACAACGTATATTTCCTCTTTAGTGCTTTTACTGTTCTTACTGAGAGTGGCTGTGAACTTGCCCTTCACATTCAGACGAGTCCCACCTGGCCCCAGCAGAACCCTCATTGGTTTCTCCAACCTGCTGAACTGGCCCTGGATATACAGCATTTCAGGTATAGCGGTGACATCTGCGCCAGTGTCAATTTTAAAGCGTGCATTGAGATCCTCCACATGTATGTCTGTCATCCATGGGCTGCCATTTGTGTCCACTGACAGTGAACCCAGAAATGCAACTTCCTCACCAGTGACCTCAACCACTGTAGCTACATGCCTTTCACACATTCTTTTAGTTTTGCACACTCTGGCGTAATGTCCCTTTTTTTTGCAGTTATTACATATTACCTCCCTAGCTGGACCCTGTTGTAGGCTATGCCATCTTGAATCACCACATCTTCCACATCGAGCCTGTCTTTCCTTCTTCATTTTATCTATTTGCTTGTGTTGCGGCTTGGGTTGCTTTGAACGCGCTCTATCGCGCTGCCGCGCGTGCATGCTGTCAAGCTGAGCGTTGGAGAAATCTGCTTTAAAGTTCATTTTTAACATTTCTTGTTGCTTCTTTACCTGATCGCTTTGTCGAGCTCTGTTAATTGCTTTCTCTAGAGTCAGTTCAGGATCGAGTTGTAGCTGTTCTGACAAGCGTTTATCTCTCAGACCCACAACAAGTCTATCTCTCACCATTTCGTCATGCAGAGCCCCGTATCCACAGTGCTCCGCTAGGCAGTGCAGCGCTGTGTGAAAGCTGTCAGCTGACTCACCCATCTCTTGCTGCCTCTGATTAAACTTTGCCCTCTCGAAGATCACATTTCTGCGTGTTACAAAGTGAGCATCCAACTTCATCTTAACTGTGTCGTACTCACTCGCTTCTTCTGGGCTGAGGTGCAGGGAAACTAATATATCCTCCGCCTCCTCCCCCATTGTGTAAATCAGTGCATTCACTTGATTTTCGTCCGCTTGCGTCTCCAATCCAGATGCAATGCGGAATCTGTCGAAGCGTTTAATCCACTTAGTCCAGTCTTCGGCTTTGAATGTGAACTTGTCTGGTGGAAAAACTTGAAACTGATTCATGTCGCCGTCAGTGAGCTCACTAGCTTTAGCGTTAGTCCCAAACTTTCGGTAATCGGCAAAGAGAGAGAGAAAAAAAAACTTGACGGCGTCCTGCGTTATTTGTAGACGTCCGTCTAGATAAAGTGCTTTACTTCTGACACCATGTTATGTGGTTTATAGGTACACAATAACCTTCATAGGAGGCTCAACACAATGATCCCAACAGTACGTCCATTGAACCCATCGCTTTAATGATCCCCCCCTAACACAAACACCAACACAAGGTTCCTACCTCGTAGTTAACCTGATACTACAGTCAAGTCCGATGAGCTGTACATTGAATTTTACAGGCATTCAGTGGGCAATCCTTAAAAGTGTTGACCTTAAGCCGGGAACACACTAACACTAACACACGCTGACAAACTAGTGGCGACAAAATCAGACTGCGGGGTTGGCTCACGTTGACAGCTTCTGGGTCCATATTTGCTCTGACACACCAAACCGACGCTCGACACCCGTATGAAGGAGATAACTGTCTATTTAAGCAGATATCAATCATACTGATCCCGTTCTTTATTCCACTCCACTCATGTTATTATGAAAATATTCGTGCATTCGTGTGCTCAGGTAAGATGATTAGAACAACTTTCTGTCTGTGCCGTCAAGACTTCTTTGCTTGGTTTCATAACTTTTGCTTGTATTCGTCTGAACTGACTCGTTTGCTATACTGAACAGCCAATCAGAGTTCTGTCTCTCACCGACGGCCCGACGCTGATTCAACTGGTCGAATCGGCCGGAAAAAAGCCAGACGAAGCGGAACACACTGTGAAAACTGTCGGCTGACCGTCGGCTTGGTGTGTTCCTGCCTTAAAAGAACAGCCTTACACACAGCCTTCGTAGTGACCACTAAAACCAAAGCATCTAAAGACAATACAGGAAATGACCCCTGACTGTGACCCCCAAATGGTATAAACAGCACCTGGGGCCTCATTTATAACCGTTAACTTTTGATCACTTGTAACTTTTTTTCATCACTTTTCCTGTGACACTGTTTTAATGACAGTGAGGTGTGATGGAGCACAATAATTCCTCTTTAAACTAAACTGAAGATCTCATGTTATGACAATATATGTTTTAGTGAAAACGATGATCAGTGATGCACACTTACTGCGATATAATGAAAGACACTGCTGGACTCGATGGTCGAACGGTCTGTTGTCCGGTTTGAACAGGTTCAATGATAATAGCTTGCTGTACAAGCTGTACAGAGGGGTTGATGTCTGTACAGGCATCTTCAAACAATTATGAATAATACCACTGTATTTGAAGGATACAACTTGAAGAAAACGGTATGATTTATACGTTTCTTTTTTAAAATACTTTGTCAGTGAAGCGCAGAGTCAGACAAGTGTATTTACACTGCAATAAATAAGTAAGTCTAAATCTGTTTCCACTAACATAGCCTAAACATCCTAAAAGATATGATCACCTTATCAGCAAAACTGCATAAATTCGATTTCATTCAAATTGTTTAAAACAATTAAAATACTATTTGGACAGTGGAAATTAATGAATCAACTCTATTCTAAAAACTTTAACTGAGAAGTAAGTTATTTTATAGCTACAATTTTGTTTTTATGGATATTCTGATATATTTATTATTAAACAAGGATATTAGATGATTTTTAGTAATATGTATGGCACAAATGGCATTTATAGTCCGTATGTATACTGGCCGCACAGGTTCACACTTGTAATTCGGTTGGTTTGGTTTGTTTGGTCCGGACCAAAAACAAAACATATAGTCCTGGTCCGCTTAGCGTTCACACTGGCATTTTTAACAGCGAACCTAAAGTTACCGAACCAAAGGCATAGGGATACGGTCACAACCTGATTGGTCGGCTTTTATGACGTATATTTCCGACGGAGGTTGCTTACCGAACATTCAAAACAATGCTGTGTGCTGGATTAAACGCCATCATTTTATGCGTGTACATATACTTTATTTTTACCAGCTGAGAACTCACGAAGAGCTCATAAAATGTTAAAAACATTCAAAACAGCAGCAGGATTTCCTCCGTTGTATGCAGAAACAAATATTGATGAGGCACTTTACCTCCTCGTTTGTCCGTGTTGCGTTCATATATCAATCGAACCGCACCAGAGTTCATTTGGAAGCGGACTGAGACTGCTAAAAAGATCTAGTTTGGTGCGCATGGCAGCGTTCACATGTGTTCAAACGAACCACACTAACTGAGCGATTGCTCTAGGGTTCGTTTTAATCGAACCAAACATGTCAAGTGTGAACGCACCCTAAAAGAAACAATATATTCCTGTAGACTGAACATGTAGTACGTGTGCACATGATGTCACCATTTCACAAATTCATATTTTTGTAGTTTACATGGAGACAATAATGGTATCATTTTCAAAAACTTGCTCTTTGAATCTCATTTTCAAGTTTGTGTTTTCAGGCCCCCAAAACAACCTTGTCGTCTAAATGAACGGCCAAAACAAAAAAAAAGTTTTTAGTGTTTTATTGAAATCAGTGTGGTGTAAACGGCCCCTTAGTTCCTGGTCTTGTGTTAATGTTACATTCTAGTGTGAATTGCTTTATGGTTTCTGATATTTTTTGTGTCATTCATCTTTGTTTGGATTATTCTAACAGTCAAACCATCACACATACATGTAGATTGTCTATGAATATCAAAGTTTTATTTAGTTATATTATTAATTGCAAACATTTCATTTAATAAACACAAACTACAAGCAAACTAGATCTTTAAATAATGAATTTGAATTTAAATAGATCTGTGTAATGCTCTTGTAAAATCCATATTTCAACACTTATTCTCTTCTGTATCCACTGTTGCAGACAAATACTCAATGATTCGTCAAACACAGGTGAACTCTGACTCTTGAGGATCTGAATCTGTTCTTGTTCTCCTGCAGATCTGAAGCCGAAGCCTGAACTCACATCAGATCCTGCAGGAGCTGCACTGACAGGAAACACAGTGACTTTGACCTGTCGCATGGATCCGTCCACTAAATCCTGGGACTTTTACTGGTACAAAAACACACTGAACCCTGAGACAGAGAAGAACAACACAAACTCCTACAGACTGCAGATTGATTCAGTGTCTGATGGAGGCCAGTACTGGTGTAGAGCTGGAAGAGGGAAACCAGTCTATTACACAAACTACAGTGATGCACTGTGGGTCAATGTTACAGGTGAGAGAGAACATGTGATTCAACATACTGATCAGAGACAATATCTGCAGAACTTCTAAAACTTTAAATAAATGTAATAATCGGTGTTTGTACAGTGAGTCCTAAAGCTGTGCTGACGGTACGACCTGATGAACGAGTGTTCAGAGGAGAAACAGTCACTCTCAGATGTGATATAAAGTGGGCAGGAAACACTGAGTGGACATACAGATGGGAAATAAAAGGAACCAACAACCAATATAAAAACACTGTCGACCAAACCTCAACACAAGAGTTGAACATCAGCAGTGTTGATCACTTTCACAGCGGTGAATACACCTGTACAGGACAGATAAACACTCAAATCTCTCAGCGCAGTGATGCTGTTACACTGACTGTATCAGGTGAGTTTGTGTTTGTTGTGATCAGCTTCTCCATCAGTTTCTCTATGGCTCTGTAACTCATGATGTTTTGTTCAGCTAAACCTCAGGCAGCAGTGCGAGTGTCTCCACAGCCGTGGCCGACTGAAGGAGAATCAGTGACTCTGATCTGTGAGGTTTCAGGCTCCTCTACAGGCTGGACGTTCAGCTGGTTCAGAGATCGTGATCATCTGTCAGACAGCAGCAGAGGAGCTGGAGGATCTTACACTCTCAGTCCTGCTGCTCTACAGCACACAGGAGTTTATACGTGCAGAGCAGAGAGAGGACGACCAGCCTATTACACACACAACAGCAGCACACAGCCACTGTGGGTCACTGGTGAGTGTTCATGTTTGTGCTCATCTGTATTTCTGTTTCATTGATGTCCCTACATCCAAATTCTGGTACATGGTGAGAGAACCATCTTAAAACCAATGACAACCTCAAAACTCTGCTCTCACTTTCCTCCAAATCTCTGTGTAAACTAAGGGTCTGTTTGTCTTACCTCGCTTAATACACCTGAGATGATTTGACAGAATCCAGATCTTCTAATCCTGATAACTGATCTGAATAATTTGATTCTTCTTACAAATTTACAGATTTGATTAAAATTTCTGGATTCACAAGTACACATTCAGTCTGAAATGGTTAATGGTAAACAAACTTGACTAGCTGTCCTCGAGCTCCAAGTTACACCCCCCCTATAACAGTACTGCACAGAGGGAGAATAAGAGAAATAGAGGAAGAGATGGGGAAGAGGAGGGATGCTGGAAGAATTGTTGCTGGGATTACACAGTGACTGCTGCTTATATACGCCCGTAATGATGATTGACAGGATTGAATGTTAAGGCTGAAATTGTTTTATCTGTGAAGCAGATTTGTTACCTGACATAATTAATTTTAAAGGTCAAGTACGTTTTTCTAATGGCACAGTAGACAGCATTTTTACGTTTTTAAGTTATCTGCATCTCCTGTGCTGCATGAAGCAACTTGCATTATAGCTGTTCAAATTAATGCACATAAAAAATCTAGTAAAATTATTATTTCCTCACAAATAAATCTCTCAACGAAACTGTCTGTCTATATTATGACAGACTACACAACATTATAATATTGTTTTTAAATTAATTTATAAATTATTATTATTATTTAAATGATTAATGTCCTTGGTTCATTAGTGTACTCTTGTAAGAAAGTAGCAGTGGCTAGGAGTCCTGGGACAGACTTTAAGTATCACCTTGGCTTAAAAAGATGCAATCTAATCCTTTTTACATTAAATAAGCTGCTCCCGAACAGGTTTGAGCTTATGGACTTGTTGCTTTTATACAGTATATAAGGACCTATCAATCCTGGATCAGTTTTATTTTCAACAGTCAAAAAATCCAGATGTACAAAGAACTGGCCCCAGATCAGAAGCACTATCAAATACACATTTGTAATAAAATAATGTTTTGTGCTTATGATGAATCACTTTGTTGTGTTTATCATTTGTAAGGACATCAGCATTTGCTGAATGATTAAATTGAGCTGAATAAAGTCAAGAGATCTTTGACTTCTGTGATTCAACACTTATAGATTCCAAATGATGTTAAAGGGTCAGTTCACGCAAAAATGAAAATTTTGCATTAATTGCTCTCTCATGTCGTTCCAAACCTGCAAAACCTTCGTTCATCTTCGGAACACAAATTAAGATGTTTTTGATGAAATCTGATACATTTTTTATCTCCCATAGAAAGCAATGAAATTACCACATTTAGGGTCCAGCGAATTAGTAAATACATCATTAACATTGTCAACGTGACTACAGTGAACCTTAATGTTATGAAATATAATATAAAATGAAAATAATATAAAAAACTATTTTTCCTCTTCCCTGTCAGTCTCCTAGGCAGATGGCGCAGTGAACGCAGTGCCGAGCTTCCGTGTTTATGTCCAAACTGAGGCTGTTCACGTGAGCAGGACGACGCATACGTGTGATGCTGACGTAGGAGCTGGCCAATACAGAATTGATGTTCGGACGTAAACATGGAAGCTCTGCACTGTGCCAACTGCTTATGAGACTGACAGGGAAGAGGAAAATTTGTTTTTTATATTATTTTTATAATCTCTTCCCTTCATAACATTAAGGTTGAACCACTGTATTCATGTTGACTATTTTAACAATGTCTTCACTACTTCTCTGGACCTTGAATGTGATCATTTCTTTGCTTTCTATGGGAGATAAAAAACCTCTTGGATTTCACCAAAAATAACTTAATTTGTGTTCAGAAGATGAAGGAAGGTCTTACGGGTTTGGAATGACATGAGGGAGAGTACTTAATGATAGAAATTACATTTTTGGGTGAACTAACCCTTTAACAGATTTTCAACTTTTTGGATACAATCTCATCTGCTTAGTGTTATTATTTATTCTAATTGTACTTCATTACCAGTTAGATATGATTTATTACACAAACACATGTGTGCTCTCAATTTAAAATGAGATTTTCCTCTTTTCAGGTGTTTCTTCAGTGTCTCTGGTGGTTCGTCCCAGCAGAAGTCAACACTTCTCCTCTGACTCTCTCTCTCTGAGCTGTGAGGATCAGAGTAACTCTACTGGATGGACAGTGAGAAGATCCACAGACAAAGACACAAAAACTTGTTCAAAACAAACAGGATCTGCATGTGTAATCAAGTCTCTCAGCACATCTGACACTGGAGTGTACTGGTGTGAGTCTGAATCTGGAGAGAAACGTCATCCTCGAAACATCACTGTACATGGTGAGTCCTGTTTCTAATCACAACATCTACTAATGTTATAATCTAAATTCTAATTACAGTCTACACACATTTTCCACTAATTGTTTTCTGTACAGCTGATCACAGATTGACTTCTGTACAATTTTTAAGGTTTTTCCACACATATCTATTGTTGTGATGTTAGATTAACCTATACTGGTTCAATCTATCTTCACATCCTGATAGCAAGCAATATTAGAAGTGGTATACATATTAAAACATGTACTTATGTCTTCTCTGGAAGTCTCAGGACCAAAAAATGTCCAACTGCCTGTCAACATATGTATTTTCATACCTCTGCGTGCTGGTTTGTGCAGACATCACACGTCCTGAGGAATCATAAAACACGGAGCTTTGAGACATGAGGCAATTTAACGCTGTTTCTCGACTTGCAGTGCTTTGCAGACTCTGCTCCTGCTGTCCATGTTCATTTGTTTTGAAGGAGGCGTAGCTTTGAAGACGCTCTGAAGGGAGGGTGGGATATTATGCTTTCAATGCTAGCTTACTATTACTAGCCTCTCTGAAATGGCCTACCTTTAAATGCCATATAAAAACAAAACAAAATGTGATTGGTCACTTTTCATGTTCGTCAGACGTTCTCTTCCCGTATAAATTGGCAGATTAAGCTGCAAAATTGACCTGATTTTATTCCAGTGGTTAAAAATCTGATACACAACCAACAAACTGTTCTGAAAATTTGTAACTATTTTGCATTTTGGCAAACTGGTGCCTAATGTGTATTCATTTGTACAATCTCATTAGTATAATTTTGTTGCGCACCACTGATTCGTCAAGATTCAAGGGTGGACCTGCATGCTTATTTTTTTCTAAAAATAAATAAATAAAATTCATACAAAATCGTCAGCTCATAAAATAGTTCTCATGAGATTGGGTTGAACCACACAACACTAGTATAAAAAGCACAGGAAGTATAAAGTACAATTCATAATATCAGTATTTTGATTATGAATTGTTTTTGCTATTCTTACTATTTACAGTATTAAGCACACTTTTCTTGTGTTTGTAGATGGTGAAGTGATTCTGGTGAGTTCTGTTGATCCTGTGATTGAGGGGGAGACTCTGACTCTACAATGTTTACATCGATCCAACTCCTCGATCCTCAGCGCTGATTTCTATAAAGACGGATCACTGGTCCAGAATCAGACGAAAGGACAGATGAGCATCACTGCTGTCTCAAAGTCACATGAGGGTTTCTACTACTGTAAAACAGAGAAAGGACAGTCACTCCACAGTTGGATCTCAGTCACAGGTCTCTGAATAATCAGTGATTTTATGTACTTTTGTAAAATTATCATACAGTATCAAATATGTCACTCACTAATAGATCTGTGTGTTTGTCACGTTCTCCTCAACAGCTTCTCAATCACTTTCTCATCTGGTCATTGGTGTGTCTGTAGGATTGAGTTTTTTCTTGTTGTTCCTCGTCTCACTGGTACTGCTGTGGAGACACAAAAACAACAAAGGTGTGGAGCAGTTCATGACATGTTATGAATGACTAAACCACATGAACAGCAACAGAAGTTATTAAACGTAATTTCGTGAGGAGCACGCCCATCTATTCTTCTAAATAGTACCATTGTATAAAAACAGCCTCTTATTACTTCCTGTTGTTAATTCTTTCGACATCCCTTCTTGTATATTTTTGCAGGGGGCAATCGGAGCTCGAGTAGAATATCCTCTCTGAGCCTCTCTATAGCAGACAACAAGCCAAATCTGTTTACCACTTACACTAAGATTATATGGGCACACAAACTCGTGAAATGGAAGATAAAGTTTCTAAAGCCTAGACAGTCACTGCATGTTTATTAAAAAAATGAGCATTTAATCCATAGAATCAGAAAATATATGAGTGAAAATACTCGTAAAGTCAACATAATGATCTTTGTCTCTATTATAGATCAGCACCATAACACTCAACACACATCAGTCCCAACTCGATCTGGAGAATCTCATATGGAAAACTCTCCTTTGCAGCCTGGTCAGACTCAATAACAATCATTTACCTTTATTTATTACTGTATTTTCTCCCATTACCACCTTGCTTTTCATCTTTTTTCTTCAAATGCCTGTTTGCTGTCCTCCAGGTTCTGATCACATTTATGATGACGTGACTCCAGTGCGTAAAAGACATAAAGGTTGAGTTCTAAGCCTTGTTATAAAACTCAGTAACAAGTCATTTAAAGGGATAGTTCACACACACACACACACACACACACACACACACACTTGAATTCTGTCATCATTTACTCTCATTTCATTACAAACCTGTATGACTTTCATTATGCTGTGGAACACAAATGAAGATATTTGGAAAAATATCTCAGATTCTATGCTTTAAAAGTGGTACAATGTTGTTTGGAACCCAACACTCTTCGAAATATCATTTTGATCTATCCCTTTCAGCTTTATATGTATTTATATGTACTTTTTAGCTTTTGTCCTCAAAATTCCTGTTTGCTGTCCAGCAGGTTCTGATCACATTAACACTGCTGTGACTCCACTGAATAAGAAAGACAAAGGTTGAGTCATTTCATTTAAAATCAACATATCATTCATGTTTGCTTGACTTGTATGTTTTAGAGCCACTGGAAGACGTCACGTATTCAGAGGTCACTGTTAAGAAAAACATATCTGTGGATAAAGGTTAAAAACCCTCTTCACTACACCTGGACTATAAAGTCATCAACCAATGATATCGATGGTGTCTGTATTTATATTGCATAAAATATGAATATATATTTTCATGATTTGACTATTATTTCCAGACGATAACACTGCAGAGTCAAATAATGTGATGTACTCAGAAGTCGGAGCAAAAGTAAAGAAGTTCAAAAGCAAAGGTGAGATCCTGTTTTCCCTGAAGTACAATATTTCCAGCATGTTCTTAATAATCTGATTGACTTTCTGTTCTGTTCAGATATTGATACTGCAGGACCCAGTGATTTGACGTACGCACAGATCAATATACAGAGCAAAAAGAAAAGCAACGATAAAGGTAAACACACAACAAACTGCATCTAAACTGAATGAATCGTCACATTTAACTATATAGTTATTCTATAATATCAGGAAACCCTTTTACAATCATGAACAGAACTGATAAAGCCAACTTCAGTTTGGAAATGTAACAAAACAGTCACAACAATCACATCTGCCTGTGTTTATGAAATTAATGAAAATGGAGTGTTTCAAAATTAATATCAGAGATGATCAAAACAAGCCTGTACAGTCAGATAATCAAGCTGCTGTTTTTCCATGACAGGCGCTGGACTTGCTGATGTTCTGATTGAAATGCAGTCAAAGAAGAAACAAAATGGTACATAAACAGATGCTCTGAAATAAGTAGCAGGTTACAGATCTTGTAAAAGTAAAGGATGTAAAATGATATACTTTAAAATATAGAACCTGCTCACTTGACATAAAATAATTTTTAACAATTTTATTCAATATTACAATTATTTCTGTGGTTTCATTGTGGTTTATATCATGGATTATCAGTTATTAGTTGCAGATGTATAGCGTTATGTTTATTCACTCTGTTTCTGATCTGTTCTGTTCATTAACAGGGAAGAGCAGCGAGTCTGGAGACACTTTATACTCTGAATTGAAGATAGAAGATAGAGGTGAGAGAAACACAACGTCAAAAATCATCAATGTCAAATCATTAACCCTAACAATTACACATCAACAGATCAGAATGATTCAGAAAGTCATGTGACTCATGAAGAAATGTAAAACAATTGTTTTTTCAGGTGCTGATGCTGAAGTCGGTGATCCAACTTATGCTCAAGTTTTTAAGAAGAAAGGTCACAAAAAGAATAAAACACGTAAGAATCGTTACAATTGTACAATGATTTTTACAGTAACTGACTATTGGTTCACAATTTGCACTTTCATGTAGATTAGAAATCTGCTTTAAGTGATTAAGTTCAGTTATTTGTGAGATTCGTGATCTTAAAACTGTAAATCATCAACAGCATGAGCTCAAATCAAAGCTTTACATTATCCACATTACCTGAATATTTCAAACTGTTCTCTTTTTAAAGGTCCCTGAGAGCAGCGAGGAGAACAGATGATAGACGAGAAACACCAGCAGAAGAAATGAGTCAGCTGCTTATGTACATGCTTGAATGAAAGAGAATTGCACTGTATTATATGTAAAAAAAAAAAAAAAAAAAAAAAAAAGGAAGAAAAAGTTAAAAAGTTGGTACACCACAGCTCCAAAAATAGAATTTTTTTTTTCATGTTCTCATCACAGGTGACGTTTCAAGCCCTGTGGCTCTTCATCTGTACACATATTATGTAAGCAAATATATGTATCTATAATATATAATAACACATTTTCTGTTGTCAGCATTTATGTTTAACACATTACCTGTCTTATCAAATGTTTTAGCCAAGGCAAGATGATTTTTCTTATATCATATATGCTGTTTTCTTACTTTCATTTCACATATATTGTTTTTGCTGCAGTTAATGAAGTGTGAGATTTCTGATAAAAGTGTGAAATTTTTTGATAAAGTCATATAAACATGATTTTCTTTGCTTGAGTTTTTCACATTTATTAACCTAAGGTCGGAAGGGTTTAAAATGTTAGATGATTGTTATATTTTTATGAACTAAAGTAATGACCATATTTTGTACAGTTCAGTTCAGGTCACGAATGTTTTCATTTCTATCTACGCACTGGGCAAATATTTACTGTCCACTTAACTGATTAATTGATCATTTGTAATGACTGTCTATGTTTATGTGAATTGATGGTCTATTATGTTACTGCTTTTTGTAAAGCGTCCTTGAGCTGAGAAAGGCGCTAAATAAATTAAACATTATTTTCAATGTACTTTCTGATTCTCTGATGCTGTGGCTTAACTGACCAAGAAAGGGAAAATACAGTGACTACACAATAACTGCAAGACAGTTAAATCTTAACTGTCTTTTGACTTTGCAGTGGATTATAAACTTACAGTGAACAGGGAGTCGTCTTTAAAACAATATCCTGTTCTTGAGGACATTTAGTATCTTTAAATTTAAACTGGATTTGAGCCATTAAATCAACAAATACTGATAGATGAGGAAATTATGAGTTCTTTATCTTTTTTACATTATTAGTGTGTTGCTTTTAAAGTGCCTTTATTCTGGGAGAGAATAGTAGGACAGAGGAGAAAAGAATCTGCTTCTTATGCTCTATAGTGTACGGAAGCAGAAAAAAGACTTAGAAGATGCATTTTATTGTATTTTTTTTTTTTTAATTAATCGTAAATGTATGAAGTATCTGAGTGTAAAGAGGTGAAAGGTTCATTTCACTGTATGCGGGAATTTACTGGATGATTAATATGTATTCATAAAATTTCTGTGTTGTTATTAGATTTCATTTTCCATGACTTCAGGTCTATTAAATAAAAACACTTTACAATAAGTTTCATTAGTTAACTACATTTGTTAAAATGAACTAATAATAAACTGCACTTATACAGCATTTAATAATCTTTGTTAATGTTAATTTCAACATTTATTAATACATTATTAATATCTTGTTAACATTAGTTAATGCACTGTGAACTAACATCAACAAACAATGAACGACGATTTTCATTAACTAACGTTAACGAATAATTAGTAAATACAGTAACAAATGTATTGCTCATGGTTAGTTCATGTTAGTTAATTCTAACTAATGTTTAACTAATGATCATTATTGTAAAGTGTTACCTATAAAACAAACAACAACAACAACAACAACAAAAGAACAAAACAAAAGAAAAACAGACTTTTACAAATAAGCTACCTCATATACGAAGGGTTACCTATATATGAAGGGTTAAAAAATTAATTAAAATAAGAAATATCTGTATTTTTAATTGTTTAGATTATTTACAAATTACTTTATTATCACATTTACTTTTGGGGGGGTTTAAGCAGGAGGCAATAGCAAAATAAATAGCCTATGCTTAAGTGAGTGTGCAGTTGTTCTCCTTCGATTTTAAGCAGAAGGTGTCAAAAGTTTCTATAGCCTGACTGTCCTGTAACATGAGTAGTTAATATACTACATGACCTGTCAAAAAGTGATTAATGGCTTTGACCTTTGACCCCTGTCAAATGATTAATGACTTTGACCTCATTGACCCCTCCCCTTCGGGGGTTGACCGTTGTTTCACCCCATGACCCGGGGTTATGGATAATTGATAATTGAATTAGGGATAATTGATAAATGATAATTGAATGAGTGATGTTGACCTATGACCTAAACGGATGAGGAATAATTTTTTTATGACTTTGACCGCCATAATTGAAGGTAAATGTCCGGGGTCACAGGGGATGGGTCATACGCTCGGGTCACAGGGAGCGGGTCACAGGGGTCGGGTCACACGGGTCGGGATCACATGTCCGGATCACATGCACGACGGCATCCGCATTCCGGCTCACGGGTCACTCATCTCATACTTCTCTGTGCAAGTGGCAAAAGTTTCTAATCATTTCAAAAAGTTGATTGAAAACATTCCCTTCTTCAAAAGACGATAAATAAAAATATATAACCGTATGTAAGGATCAATACAATAACAAACATGAATAAATAAAACATTTACCACCGTTTTAGTTAAATATCTCACATTTTTGAAAGAGCTCCTTACTTGTTGTCCTGAAATGGTTTACAAGCGCTATTAGTTTATGCTGAAATCTAAAATCTCTCTGACGGACTCTCCAAAGAGCTCCTTCCAGCCGTGCTGTGAAATGCAGGACAGAGGGGGAGAGTGGAGGGAGGATGAAACATTTGTTTTGTTCATGCTAACTTTATTTCAAAGCTTAAATGTAAAAGTTTTTAAATGACATCTTTTAAAATGAAAAATTTAATCTTTAAATTTTTGTTCAATTACATTTTTAAAGTCTTAATAAAACAAATCTTCGATTGATCTTCCTAGAAGACTGATGTCCTCATGGTAGAAGTGATCTGACTTAAACCTAAAGTATAATTTTCATGTATCAGCGTATGTAAAAAATGTGGAGGTCTCTTAAGCCATCTCACACCATGTGTAACATTTTCAATCATTCCTTAAGAAAATCATCAAACATTTTCAGAGAGTGAGAAACATTGAATACATTCAGAACATGAGATGCCTCAGGCTGGTTCTTTAAAAGGAAGTTAATACCAATTTAAATGAAATATGTTACAACACATATGTTACTAAAAATTATTTAAACAAAGTTTTAGTTATAGCTAAATTAATATATAAATTAAAATATATATATTAAAACATCCTTACATTTTCATTGAGGTGAAGAAATAGTTCTTTATACAATTATAAAAAATAAAATAAAAAGCAAATAGTTTTAAGTTGTATCATAAACAAACAGTCCTATATCCTCCCAGGGATAAACTCCACAGTGAAACTAAGGCTTCAGACCCTCACAGAGATGGGAGGAGATACAGACCAGATGAGGCTCCTTTCCAGAGTGATTTTTTTTGTTTTGTTTTTTACTGAATTTATTTCAAAGCACAATCTTAAAAGTTTAAATATGATCTTTTAAAATTAGAAGGTTGTTTAAATCCACTCTTTAAAGTGTATTAAAGTCAAATATTCTTCCTAGAAGTCTACTGTATCAAGATAACATCTGATACTCAATGGTATATGATTTTGCTTAAATTTAACCTAAAGCATTATTTTTTATTAAACAACATTTGTTCAAAAACTTTAAAATGTTAAATCAAAATCTGCGCTTAGTTGTCTTAGATCTCAACTATACAAATAGAATACAAATACAATGTTTCAAGAAATTTGTATGTTTTTAAAATAAGCTGCGAATATTTAATTTGATTTTTAAAAAAAAAAAAAAAAAAAGAAAAGAAAAGTGAAGGTGTCTGTGTGTTTGACGCCTCACATATGCGACTCTCACGTCACCGTGAAAACGAGGACTCTTATTTAGCTTAAGTTGTATCTTTAAGAAAATCACAACGCATTTTCAAAGAGGGGTCCTCAAGAATCATGAACGATGGCCTCAGGATATAGAGTGATTTACAGACCAGACACTTCTCAGTGCAGATCCCATGAAACAAATTTGTCTCGAGTGAATATTTAACTTTACTCGCCTTAATTCAAAGCATGATGTTACTTTAAACAAAAGCTGGTCACATCTTATCACACTACTATAACATCCGACATTCTGCGGTAGCTGTGATCTATTACTGTGCTTATAAGTTTTATATGATTTTACTTTTCTTGTGGCTTCTGAGCTGCCCTTTATCAGTGTGATAAATATAAGTGTGAAACATACAGTACCCTTGACTGTAAATATACTATTGCTATCCACTTAAAAATATAAGAAGTATTTTTCAAAAGGTGATGGCACAGTTTGTCTGTTGGACCCTTGAGCAACCTTTGGGAATGATGACACTAGCTGGCCTTGACCCTCAACAATTTTGCAGGGTGTTAAACAACAGGGTAGTCATTCATTTCAACTGTGTTATTTATAAAACTACATTTCTCGACCGAGGGAATCTACACATCCCAGGTCTTTCAGAAGACATGACTTCAGGATCAATGGGGCTCTTGAGAATATTTAATTGTGCTTAAAAACCAAAGATTAGACCAAATCCCCTACCTGGCATGTCCACATCAGACTCTGTGCTAGAAAATATCTTTGCTGTTAAATAGGTTTTTTAAAAAAAACTTACATGTAAACTGAAGAAGTATACAGTTCCAAACAGTTCCTCTCACAATGTAGCCATTAAGGATAGCCAACGGTTCAGGACAATGGTTGAAAACACTACATACGCAAGCTAGTTTTACCCCAAAATCAAATACTGTATTACACTTTTTCAAAAGATAACATTGCTTTAAAGTTTGAATAAAAAGTTAAAAGCAAACGTATCTTCATACTCTGACACAATATCATTAATTGTTTCTTTTTATTTTATAAAATTTACGTTTGTTATTTCTAGGTTCACATTCTCAGCCTGTTCAATATGAAGTTAATACATGATGAAACAAAAGAATCAAGCTGCCAAATACAATTGACACCATGGTTTTTAAGAAATGATGGCTGATTTTAAAATGTGACTAAAACAAATTATTTTTTCTTTTGCCAAACTATTAGTCAAAAATTATTTTCCCCGTGTGCTGTTGGAATAAGTGTTAGTTTTAAAGTTTCAGACATGTTACGATCATGCAATACAAGGATCCAGAAAAGAATGTCATTTTCACTTGTGAACATGTATTATACAATATTTGTACACTAGTATCAAGGGTTCACAGCATTTTTTAAAAGGTTTTAGTATTGCTTTAGATCAGAATCCAGATGTTAGCATCCAATTATACATTAAATGGTTGTACCGTGTGTTTCAACTGTTTATAACAATTTGCTTATAGATTATTAATATTTTTTTCCCAACAGATAAAATTCCAAGCATGATCTTTGTAGGAATCATGTGAGCACAAAACTCATTGAGAATATATTATACAGTTATGATATTTTTCAAAAATACAAGGGCCTAGTTAATACAAAATAAAAATTGATATTTCTTGTAGTACAATTATCCATCTCTTTGACTGGAGATTGCGTGAAGCATCTGCCTGTTTGCACTTGAAGCGATTTCAACTGAAAGATTTAATTTAAACAAAACTTTAAAGATTTAATTTGAACAATCTTTTGATTTTAAAAGATGTCATTTAAAAACTTTTGCAGTTGTGCTTTGAAATAAAGTTAGCATTAACAAAACAAATGTTTCAACAAACAAATCCGCCGGAATGCGGATGCCATCGCACATGTGACCGCACACGTGATCCGCGCATGTGTCACCGACCCCTGTGACCCGAGCATGTGATCCGCACACGCGACCCACCCGTGACCCCGGACATTTACCCTCAATTATGACGGTCAAAGTTAAAAAAAATTGGGTAACACTTTATTTTGATAGTCCATCTGTTGAGACTCCACTAGTCATTAGTAGCCATTCAGTAGCATGTCAACAGTGCATCAGTTGACATTCAACAACACTGTTTCAACTGACAAGTAACAAACGTTCAACTAACTACCCATAAACTATAAGATGCATTTCAAGGGTTAATCTACAGATTTTACAAAAAGTGTCTGTTGACTGTCATTATGTTTTTTGCAACAGGTTATTAACCAATTGTCAACTAACTTTCTGTAGATTGAATCACCATCTTCTAAGTTGTCCAACAACTCAAAATCAACCTGTAAGTTGAAAGTCAACAGTCATGTCATCGTATCGTATGATCTGTATATAATCTCAAATTTACCATCTGTTGATAGTCAACTAAAGATTAGTTGCTTATCTATTGCTTGTCAAAAAAAATATTATTCATGAGCAGTAGACAATTATTAGACCTTCTCCACTAAGTGTTAGTAGATATCTTTTAGGACTATCTAATTAAAGTGAAAAACAGTTGATATCAGTAGAAAGTCTGTAACCTATCAACAGATTACATACAGTTTTCCATTAATTATGTGCAACATATTTACCATTAAAAGTTTTGCATACCTGACTGAAGTAGAACAAACACTATAGGCAGCACATCAGAAAGAAAGCACTTTTATTATATAAAATACATTTTTTTTAAAAAATACTACAAATAATACAACCCACTGAAATGAACTTATTATGTGAAAATACATATTTAGTACATATTTAGTATTTCAACATGAGTACTCAATATTTGTATAAACAAACATTTTAAATACCCTAGGGCAAAATAAAAAGTTATAAAAAAAAAAAAAAAAAAACATTTTCCAAGGGGTGGGCTGGTTTAGGGTACAAGTTAATGCTTAACCAAAAACATTTACAGACCCGTCTTAAACTGATCTATGGTTACTCTTCCTAATGTCCTTGACAAGTCTTCCAAGTACTCCATGTTTATATCTTCTTGCTAACCAGTAGGTCCACTCTATGAAGCAGAGCTGTTTTTTTAAGGCCTTCTCAGAACGATTCCCCCGCATACGCCAAACTTCCCTCTTGTAAGTCTGCCACGCTCTCTCAATGTTTTGAGTATGTAGTCCTGTTTGTGGATCTACATAATTCTGGCTGTGGTTGACTCTGACATGCTTGTAGCCCTGCTGGGAAAGACTGGCATACGCTCTCCACTCATCACTCACAACTAGACTTTGACATTTGACATGTTTCTTGATGATGGGAACAAGGGTCTCCTTGTTTCTTTTCTTCACAAGGCGAAGAATGGGGCGTCTGCTTGTAGCTTTGATCTCAAGTATACCAAACACCCACGTTCGCTTTCTTTTCCAGGTGTTTCCAAAGCGTCCTCTTGCATACTACCAAAAAACATAAACAGTATTACAAAATAAACAGAATCTCTTGATCCTGTATCAATTTATTAGTAATCAGGTGTAATTATATGATCTTTTTTTTAAAAAAACTCTTAAATTCTATTTAAGACAATAACTATACAAAATAAGAAAATCTTTAAAGGGTCTACTTAAGCATGAGTACATAATCCATAAACCCTCTTAAGGTTAAACAAAAATAAAATGTCAGTGAAAGCAAAAATTGCACATTTAGATTACAATACCTTGCGTTTGTGGCAAAACTTGCTCTCATCAATGTGAACAAGGACATTAACTCCACCAACTCTCTGTCTCTTTTTATTTCGGTGCTTCTCCAGGCTTTTTACACAAATTCTTCTGAGTTTCTTTGACATCATGGAAAGTGTTGCTGTGCTCTTTGCAATGCCATCTTGAAGCATGTCTACTTGCCGTAGATGTAAACCCTGTGCAAACCTACAAAAATTAACAAAAATAATTGTCATTAAATAAGAACATTATAGTTTCACAAACAGTAGGCCACAAAGCATAATTTGAATCTAATATACTGCATTTTGGACACTAGTATTTTTATATATATATATATATATATATATATATATATATATATATATATGTTGCTGCTCAAATTTTAAGCATAACAGAACATAAGCATAGTAATACATTCTGTCAAACAAACATAGCTGACTAAAACAGTACAACATAGCACTGTACCGTAACTGACTAAAACTGATCAGGGTTTAGCATCACAGTGACACATCTATAGTCACCACCATAATCTTCTGTTAGAAGCCCAAACATATGTTTTATAAGTAGTCAAAGTATGGTCAAAATATAGACAACTTGATAACATTTTAAAAAGAGTTTGTGTTTGAGTTATTTTGCTTACTGTAAGATATCTAGCAAAGTATATTGGGATATATTACAGCAAATGCTTTTGCAATAGGATATGCTATCTAATAGTATTTTTTATGCCTCCATAAACTATGATAACATATGCTGTAATGCAATTGTGCTCTGTGAACTCAAAATACACCATACAAATAGTTTAATGTGTCAAATACTGTAGTTATGTAATATCTTTGCATTGCTTACCTATGTATAAACTTCATCCATGTGAACAGGCTGCAGTGTGATTGTGAGAAAAGTGAGTTTGTCCTAACACTTTTTCTCAACCGTCCACATCTTTTACGTCGACACTCCCTGGAAGTTTTAGGACATCAAATTGTCTAAGCTAACATTTTTAACATGTCTTGAAACAGACTTTTCATAAGTAAACCCGAAATACACAGGCACTTTTATTTTATTTTACCCGCGCAAAGTCACGGAGGGGAAATACTGAGGGAGAAGGAGAACAAGAATACATAAACAAAAGTGGTAAGCTGTGTTTATAAAGGTAAAAGTTGTTGGTGTTAGTGTGTTACTGAACACAAAGCTGATTTTACTCGTCACGCGACTAAGTTAGAGTCAACTGAAAGACGAGAATGTTATAAAAATATATAAAAATAAAAAAACTAACTGTTTTATTTAAAGCAGTAACTGGTTTGACTTGTTTGTCAGCTTAAGTTTCTTATCCTCTGTTTTAAGGCAATCTATTTTGTCTTGTGGATATAATTACATAATGCAAACAACTTTAAACCAAGTGTTTACAAGGTTTGGCCAGTCTACCCCACTGACGTGTATTCCTAATTGTGAATGTCATATTTTGCAGCTAATAAGATGGACAGTCTCAAGCCTGTCAAACAACATATTCTCTGGAAAAAACAGGCTGAGATGCTCCAGTCTCGGGTGAATGAGCTGGAGGAGGAAAATGACTTACTCAAGAAGCAGCTTGAAGAGAAGTCTGCACAAGAACAAGGTTTGTACAGGTGGAGCAGATGGCTTTCCATAACCTCTATGGGCTTCAGAAGAATTCTGCCACAACATAACTGTGCCACAACAATATTACAGCTATGTTTGACAATATTGTTGCTGGCCTTTCCATATTATTTTGTACCTACTTTAGATTTTGGCTTAAATATTACATTTACAGGGCTCCACGCTTACATTTCACTAGCACATTTGCAAAAATCTGTTTGGCCAATATGTGGATACAAGTTTTCAGCTGAGGGTGCACCCTCTAGCACCCCCATAGAACCAGGCCTGATCGGGTCAGTTGCATTGGTGCTCCTAAACACTTTTTTACAGTAATTTTTAGCTGTTAATTAGAGCTGAGGGTGAAGTTAGACTTTAAGGTTTATTTTACATTACAAGTTTATATTACAGATGGGAACTTGGAGATAATGTCCACCGGAGGTGAGGAGCCACAGGCCATGATTTTGGACTCCAGCACTGACACTAGCACTGACTCCAGCACTGATTCAAGCTCTGACTCCAGCTCTAACTCTGACTCTTCAGATGAGGAAAAGAAGAAAAAGAAGCGTAAAAAGAAAAATGGCAAGAAGAGAAGCAAAAAAACAAAGAAAGAAAACAAAAAGGTGAAGAGGTCGAATGGAAAAGGAGAGCGAGGTATGGACATGCTCTATTTAGCTAGGTACACTGTAAAAAAAAATTGTGTTCACAACTTTTTGAGTTGAATCAAACCAGTTTATGACAATTATAGCATTATCAATAAGTAGCAGACACCACAGAATCACATCGTACC
This sequence comes from Zacco platypus, assembly GCA_038088235.1. Taxonomy (NCBI): domain Eukaryota; kingdom Metazoa; phylum Chordata; class Actinopteri; order Cypriniformes; family Xenocyprididae; genus Zacco; species Zacco platypus. Next base: position 39,501,770 of record CM076085.1, on the reverse strand, counting down.
CTTTTCTTTGTTATAACAATTGTCACTTTACTTTTGTAAAGTTATTCCAACTAAACTTTTAGTTTAAATAATTAAATTCCTCAAGCTTAAATACTTAGAATATTAAGTAAATACAACTTAAATGTTGTATTACGTATGTACTTCATATATGAAGTATTTAGGTGATTATTTTTAGTTTAGTGCTTTACACTGGATTTGAACCATAGTGCACACTAGGGATGTGATGGTGAGGAAATTTTACCACTAGTTTCGAAAGCGAAAGTAAAATGCATGTAATGAATAAAGTAAATAAAGACACAACAAACACTTACCTATTATAGTAATCAATAATTAAATATAAAGAATGTTCTCAACAGTATTTACCTCAGTTTTTTATAGCAATAATCATTAAAAAGTCTTTAAAATGTTCTAAATCAAATAATAAGCCACATACCTTCATTCAAGTTGTAGCCTCTTTTTTAAAGAGAAAACATGTGGCTCACTCTGCGACTAAGACGCAACACAAGACACAACACAGCAGTCCTTGGTGATTTATTCGTTTTATTTTTCTTTCCTTTTTTTCAGTTGCCTCAATTGCAGATGTGGTGAAAAGATATCGGCGTGTCCTCAGACTTGTGCAAAGAGGCTTCAGGATGACTGCAGCTTTCAAGAAAGCTTGTGTTTCAAGAAATGCTGTGAAAGACACGGCAGCAATTGCAGAGATTTACATAGTAGACAAAAGTGTCCTAGAACAGTTCAAGGGTAAATACACACTTTTGCAACTAGCACAACTCTGTCAGAAAAAAATAGTTGGTGAACTGGCAGAAAAGATCATTGAAATGAAAAACAACAAACAGCTCATCCTGTTTTCTGTCAAGAAAGACTGAATGTTGGTAACAAAATGTTAACTAAAAAAAGTTAAGTTATTTGTTCTTGTTAAGTAAATACAAGTTTTTTTGTGGTTGTACTCTTTATAATGTTTGACCTTGGACTAAGGCAGTTTTCAAGTATTGAGAGTTTTCTCATATTGAAAGCTAAATATATTTGTCACATAAGTTCATTTCAGTGGGTTGTATTATTTGTAGTATTTTTTAAGTTATTTTATATAATAAAAGTGCTTTCTTTCAGATGTGCTGCCTATAGTGTTTGTTCTACTTCAGTCAGGTATGCAAAACTTTTAATGGTAAATATGTTGCACATAATTAATGGAAAACTGTATGTAATCTGTTGATAGGTTACAGACTTTCTACTGATATCAACTGTTTTTCACTTTAATTAGATAGTCCTAAAAGATATCTACTAACACTTAGTGGAGAAGGTCTAATAATTGTCTACTGCTCATGAATAATATTTTTTTTGACAAGCAATAGATAAGCAACTAATCTTTAGTTGACTATCAACAGATGGTAAATTTGAGATTATATACAGACCATACGATACGATGACATGACTGTTGACTTTCAACTTACAGGTTGATTTTGAGTTCATGGGGTGAAACAACCCCCCAACCCCTGGAGGGGAGGGGTCAATGAGGTCAAAGTCATTAATCATTTGACAGGGGTCAAAGGTCAAAGTCATTAATCTGACAGGAGGTGCATCATAATCACTACTCACAGTGAAGAGAACTAAGCGGGCTCCGATGTGAAAGAGTGCACCCGCTTCCGCATTTATACCTGCACCGCGGGGTGGTCATGTGACGCAAAGCTGGCAAGCCAATGTCCATTCAGTTTACACTTATGCTCTCATGCGATATCCCAATTCGTCGGTTCACTTCTGACGTACGTCGAACGTGACCGACTAAAAGGGAACTCCAATTAAAGTCTGCATAGCAGTACTAATAATTAAAATGAAAAAAAAAAAAATCATGATCATCTAGAAAAGTAGATGGTCCCCTTTAAAAAAAGCCACAACAAATAGTCACAACTTAACACGTCTAGCTAAACCCTAAACCAAAAACCTCAATCACAACAAATCAAATTAAATTAAAACACTTACGCACACACACACACACAAAAAAAATTGTTTTCTGTCCCTAAACAGAAAATAAATTGTCAGTTTGAGTCTGCAGACCCTTCTGCTTATTTAACTCTGATATTTTCAGCTGATGTTTAGCTCTGTTGAAGCTGTTGCCGTCTCATCGCATGCGGTTTCACACGTCCAAGGCCTGTTGTCACTTTGCTGTTTGTTTTGTTTCCAGGAACACTTTATAAGCAAATGTTTTCACTTACTGTAGCAGGGTTTTACACCCTGATACTGAGTGTTTTGCAGTGTCTATCAGCTCCACCCCTGACAGCAACATAGTTTAAACATAGGTTTAAATTCAAAATTAAGAGAAGAGGAGGAAACTGTACTTGTGTATGTGGCAGTATTGAGGAAACTGGCTTATGATTGTAATTGTAGAGAAAAAATGACAGAGATGCTTCAGGATAGACTGTATGTGGAATAAATGATGATGACTTCCGGTTTGATCGAGCAAGCTGTAGCGTGTTGACTGCCGCTCCTCTGGATGCTGAAATGTAACCGTGAACTCTGTGAACACTGATCAGTGTTTATATGACTCCAATCTACAGAATATTTCATTTCATTTTTCATCATTTAGCAGACGCTTTTATCCAAAGCGACTTACAAGGGGAGCAATTAGGGGTTAGGTGCCTTGCTCAAGAGCACCTTAGTCATGGTATCGAAGGTGGAGAGAGTGCTGTTTATTCACAATCCCCACTTTCAATTGCTGCCGGCATGGGAATCGAACCGGCAACCTTCAGATTACAAGGCCGACTCCCTCACCACTAGGCCACGACTACCCCAGAATAATGAAAGAAACACTGAAGCAGTGCTGGAGTCAAAGAGATAATTAAGCGATTAATAAAGTGATGATTGAGCAGAATTAGTCAAATCAACTGCAAATAAAAGAACACATTTAGGGTATTACATAACATTGTTCTACTAAAAATGGAAAAGTTTTTCCTTTGTGTTTTTTAGGTACAGACATTGTTGTCAAAACTATCCGTTCACACAGATCCATGAAAAGCATTTTATAGGCTGTTTCTATCAACCTCTATCCATTCTGAGTAATGCACCTAACTTTTTGGAGGGCATGGGTGAAAAAGAAAAATTCACTGCTACAGCAACACTATATCCTGCACCGGATTCTTTCAGCTCATCATTTATGATGCATGGTGTAGTTTAAGGAGAGACCCCTGATATGATTGTAAAGCGCTTTGGGTGTACAGTAGTACATATGAAAGCACTATAAATGCCTTATTTATTTTATCTATTGCTTTAGTGAGAAAATGATAGAGAACGTGTTTAGTTTAAGAGGCCTGAATAAAGAGTCGAGCTCCTAGTTGTGGTTCGACTTTTGCTCTGTTTTTTGCTCTGTGGTTTTAACCAGAGTAGAGGAAATGTTAACGCTTTTTCCGCATCCTTACTTTCATAAGCTCAAAATACTCTAAGAGCAAAAGATTCACATACTTCCCCATCTTTGAAATCCATCTGTGTTCAGGAAGGCCTGAATGAAGCACTTCTCACTTCTGAATGCTATGTTGTCCCTTGTCATGTTCTCTCCTCCTTTTATAAAAGAAACACATTTTACATTTTGTTGTAGTGAATCATCAGTCCATCCAAACTGAATCACTTTAGATCTTGTGTGTCGTTTGTGTTTGACAGTATGCAATTCACTTTAAGTCTTTTCTATGTGTTGGTGTTCATATTGAGCCTCTGACAGTTTGAATGTACTAAAAGAGAAGTGAAATATACTAAATTTGATCCCTGTTTATTTTCTTCATATTTCTATAGCAGCAATCACACTGTGATTATGGTTTATTGCCGATGCATTTTCGCGACAGAAAAGTGGTTGCAAATTTTGAACTGGTCCTAGGCTATTACTGATGTCACATTTTTAACAAATGTAAAATAGATGGAAAATATGCAGACATTGTAGAAGTGTAATATACTAACAGATACTTGAATCACGTGTTCATTATATCAATCATTCTGGCTCTTCTCAAATCCCCTTGCCTTTGAACGCCTCCTGTCATCTAGAGTAAAGGCGATGCTTTAATAACAACAGCTGAAGTGGAGCGATAGAGAGACCAGAGAGCTACTCACAGTCTGTGTAAACGCAGATGAAGCACCAGCTCTGTTTGTGAGAGAACAACTCAAATTAAAAGCGGTCGAGCAGTACTTGAATATATAGGCCTTCATTGGATGTCTCTGCGTGGTTTCACTTAGTGCTCAATGAACCGTCCGTAATGTGTGTGGCAGTGTGAGAGAACACCGGGAAAGAGCGAGAACAATTGCAGAAAGAGCTCAAATTCATTTCAAGAAGGCCAAGATGAACAGAGCTCTATTTGCATGCATTATAACAGAGTTTAATATTTTCAAATGGATCTCGTTTTCTCTTTCTTTTTTCTGTGGTCTTGTCTCCTCATCTTTTGAAGTGTTAATGGCTGTTTAACAGGAAGTGTCTGTTTTAGCACACAGCACTGTTAAAACGGTGCATTAATGTGACAGTATGGGGTCCAGCGCACTGCCTCTCATACTCTGTGAGTATTTTAATCACATTTTATACTGTTTCTGTTTTCTGTACAATGCATTTAGCTGAAGATAAAGTAATGGTTGTGCTCTGGAAGTGTCTGAATTCAGTCTCACTGTTATTGTTGTTTATTGTTCAAATTCAGTGTGATGTGAAGTGATGATCAGATGCAGAGTTTTAGAAAACATGCATTTATCTGTGCTGCATGTGAAAGATGGAGGCGCTCTGTACAAATTGCTGCTTTCATGTACTTTGGCTTGTTTTTGTTGTAATTCTCGTTCTTCCTAATTCAAGTAGTTCAGATTAAGTTGTGTGAGGCCCCGATCAGACGCGACGTGTTTTTACAGGTCTGGAAACGCGAGGCACACTGCACTGCCTTTTTTTGGTTGATTTTATAAAAAAAAGAGCAGTGCACTGTGTTTTTTTATGTTGCTATAGGCAACCCCTGAATCAGCTGTCCTGTCAGTGTAGTGCGAGCGCTCTTTGGTTTGCTGTTAAACTGTCATATTAGGAGAAACTTAAAATTGCTTTACAAGCAAAGGACACTTGCTCTGACCTTGAACGAGGGTGAGAGGTGTAAACATTGATGGTAGTTGCGATTTGTAAAGTCGTTCAGCTCCGGGTAACCCGCGTCAGCACAAAGGAAGGCCCGTCTCTCAATTCATTTGATTGGACAATGGAAAAAAACACGAATGACATCGGGCACTTTTCTGCTCAGAGTTGCTTTTTTGTCAACTTTAGGTGCTCAGAGCGCTCCTGCAAAAACACAAGCCCGGGGTGCATAAACTGCGCACAAAACGCTAATCACTGCCAATAGAAAACACTTTGAAAAAGGCGCCTCTCACTGCAAAAAATGCTTTCTGTCTGATCGGTGCCATTTATATGCATTTTTGTTGTATGTTGCTGTATCTTTAAATAAACTCTCCATCAGAGGCTCAGAGAGATTGAGAACAGTGACCGAACACTCCATCAGCTTCTCTGTCACTTTTTATTAAAAACGTCTGAATTTCACTGCATAATATATCAAACTAAGTGGCTTCTGCCAAAAAATGATTCAGAGCTTTTCTCTGAATTAACTTCCTTTTTTAATGAGACACTTTTTCAGTTCTTTTTAATCAGTTGATCTTAGTGTCACATTTAGTGGATATATGAAGTTACTCACGATACAGCACTACCCTCGAGTACCTTATTGCTTTTAAATAACGGTTACCACACAATATAAATATTAAAGCCAAAAATATGTATCAATGCAACTTTCATGAAGTAAACTTCTAAAAAAAAGCCTTCTTTCTGTCGGAAAAAATAGTCCCTGACAGCAACTGAAGTTAAATTATTATGTCATTAAATGGCGGCAAAGACTGTTTTTATGAGTGTGTCAGTTAGCGATGACTTTTGCATTGAACGACTGAATTGTTGTGAACACAGAACAAGACGCAACTGACAAATGCTTTGATGAGCTGTCAGTCACGGGAAAACCTCTTAACTGTTAAATGGACAAGATAATACATTAGACATAAACAGATTTTTTTTAATAGACTCACTTGAAGGAAAATGCTAAATCTGAATGCAGGTAATGAACTCTCTCACTCGATCTCTTTCTCACAATACTCTTATACAGTAAGCTTCAATGAACAAAATAAATTGAGAAGATACAGTTTACGTTACAGAGTGGTTGCTAATGGCAGTGCCGCGTTAAGCCTTTGCGGGGCCCTGGGCTAAAGCTGTCAAATTAATATCTTTTAATCTTTGCTGTTTTCTGTTACTGCCTGAACTTCACATTATTTGTAGCTCAGCCATCCATAAATAATTGCAGTAAGATTTCTACTTAACCGTCTCCTTTAATGTGTTAGCTAATTGTTTACTGAAATGAACTTTCAAATTCTGTCAATTTTATCATGAAATACTGCGCCACTGTCATATTTTCTTACTGGTCGTATGTTACGTGCGTGTCTGTTGTGGTTTGGGTGTGCGATAACGATGCGTTTTAAAATGCAAAAGAGAATTGCTTCGGGCCCCCTAGTGTTCGGGGCCCAGGGCTGCAGCCCATGTTGCCCATTTGGATAACGCTGCCTTCGCTAAGGGCAGAGGTGTAATGTAACGTAATAATGTAAAGTAATAATTCTTTGTTACAGTACTTGAGTATTTTTTGGGAGAATCTGTAATTTACTTGAGTTTTTATATTTCTGTCAACTTTTACTTTTACGCCACTACATTTCCTAAATAAAATATATACATTTGCTCCAATACATTTCCCCAAAGTATTTTTGTTACTTACTACAAAATAAAGTGGGAAGAACACAGACAGCAAGCATGTGCAAACAAATGCTCACACAACCGCGGTTGAATTTATTGTTTGGGTTGCGTCAGTTGCTGGAGTGGCTGAGAAGAGTGCGGTACGAGAGCGACCTCTAGAGGCGAAATAAAAACTATCACAGATGCCTCGAGTTTGTTTTGACACGTGACGTGAGGCTGCCGCTGCACAGAACTATGCGACCCTTCCAGAACGGTTTTAAAACAGACAACAAAGTGGTGTGATATACAGTACACAACAGTATATGTTTTCATATCACTAAAGTAATTATTTTGTTGACTAGATGCTGCATTAGCGGAGAACAGCAGTATGTTTGCCGTTTACAGTAGTACCTCAAGCGGTTAAAACAATGTGACAAAAACACCAACTGTTTAATGTCACGATTGATATGATCTATTTGCATTAGTTTATATCCGTTTGTTCGATTTTATGCATTGGTTATCCAGCGAAGATGCATATTTAAATTGTATCCTAATCATGCAGCCGACAGAAACATAAATCAGAAATGTATTCGGTTTCAGTTCTTTTTTTTTTTATCGATTAGATAATCATCCAGTGTTCTAAAATAGAAGCAAATAACTAGTGAAAGTATACTTTGTGCAAAATATGGCCATTTTAAGCATGATTGTTTGGATTTAAATTAAATGGTAACTCTGTAGAGACAAAGAGTCCATTTGTAAGATTAAAGGTTAATAAGTGTTGTTCATTATTAATTTCAACATTTACATTTTAACATTTAAGTTGCCTCTTACATTAGTTATAATGCACTATGAATTAACACGAACGATCAAGGTATAATTAATATATTAGTATTTTTTATATTTAAAACTTATAATAAACATTTTGCCTTTTTTATTCAAAACAAACAAAATGTAAGAAACAGAGTTAAAACTGAACACAATCACAATCAAATATTTTCTGCTCCTTTTGTATTTTGCATTTACTTGTAATTTTACTTTCAATACTTAAGTATGTTTAATGTAAAAAAAAATACTTTTCATACTTAAGTACAATAAATATGACATACTTTAAAACTTTTACTCAAGTAATATTCTAAACAGTGACTTTAACTTCTACCAAAGTCATTTTCTGGTTAGAGTCCTTTATAGACCTTTGGCTAAGGGTGGTGTGATTCACAGGACCGCTGGGTGTAGTGGTTATAGTCGTGTTTTATTGTGAATAAAACACAGTTATTGACCAATCAGAAACAAGGACAGGAACTAATCGTTTTATAAAAATACATAATGCAAATATATGAATGCAATTTAAAGGTGTTTCAAAAGCCAATATAACATGCATGTTCTCAACTTAAAGATCTCATAAAAGAACTATACTTAGACCTTGTTTTGGGTCCTTTTCTGGTTCACTTTCTAGTTCACTTTAAAGGAACTTGTGTTGGTTTATTTAAGTTGTACAAATGTACAAATGATTTTTTTTAAATGTCCAAATGATTTTTTGGGCCTCTATAGTCACAATTAATTTGATGGTTCCAATGTGAAACAGGAAGTGATGTTGTGTGTCTCAAACACTTTGACCTAATTGGGTTTGGACTTGTTTTGTTCCAGTGAAGAATCAGTGGTGTGAAACATTAATCATATTAACGTTAATATGTGCTTGTAACGTGTGTATTCGAGTGTCTTTACAAAAACAATTTTTATGTACTGTCATTACTGTCGCTTCTTCCCTGGACACGCATACCATAACACAGGGGAAGCAAACAGAAGGAATAATACAAGTAGATATGGATCATAAAAAGAAATAGAAAAACAAAATACAAGAAGAACGAGCAAAGCTTCAGAAACAAATAAAAAAAGTGAAGGACTACATTGCAGAAGCACTTCTGAAAACCAGTCTGACATTACATTAGTTGATGAGAATAATATCATATGTTTAATGTTGTGAAGCTCAGTGGTTCAAACTGCTGCTCTGTTGTTGAGCGTCAGTGAATCATCAGTGAATCATCAGTGAATCATCAGTGAATCATCAGTGAATCGACTCTCATATCAGTTCACGAGTCTTGTGACGTTGTTGTGTGTGATGATGTAAAATGCTGCAGAATAAACACTCAGTTTTCACCTGAATGAGCATCAGAACAGAAAAAAAAACTTTCAGTTCATGTAGAAAAAAAATCTAGACGTGTCAGTGTGTGATTTGCATTTTGTTGAATGAATGGAAATGCTTCATATCTTTGTTTCTTCTGCTTTTAGTGCTGATGTCCCTCATCCACTCTGGACTCACTGAAGAACCGGAGTCTGTAAATGAGACTGAAGGTACTTCTGAAGGTACTGTGCTACAGTATTGCAATAGTATTATTATAATTTTTTTAATTAATGTTAATTGTGTTTTAGTATAGGTCCTATTTATTTGTCTACATGGATCAGAATCCCAAATTCATCTCTGCTGTTTTATGTTCATATTTTGCTGTCATATTCACAGCATCTGTCTGTGACGTCCTCAGGCTACTAAAACACTGAAAATGTCTGAAATCTCCTGTTTAATACAACCAATCAATCAATCAATCAATCAATCAATCAATCAATCAATCAATCAGACCAGTGGTTCAGTACTGAATCTCATCTTTGTCTCAGAGGCTGAGAAGAAACACCAAGAGAAGTTAGACAGAAGTTCTCAGTTTCGCGGAGGAGTTTTATTATTATCTCATCAGCTCTTTAAAATAAGTGATGATTTATTCTCATTGAAATCTCTGACTGACAACAGCTCCACCTGCCGGTCAGAACAGGAACTGTTCAACAGCTTTATTCACACAAACCACACCAAACAAGGGCTTTAAACACAGACTCATCAGATCGTTTCACAATAGATTATTTTTCTTCTTATCAGTTAAATAATGTTTGAATTGTGTTCTCTCTCCTTTGAGATTCAGATTGTTTCTGCATTTCATAACTGAAGTAACTTAAAACTATCAGCACTCACATCTGCATTAAACAGTATCTGTGAGTGTTTATTAAGAAACTGGAAAACTAGTTCAATGTAATTTCATGCAGCGAGTCGCTCTGCTCTGCACACTCTCGTCTTGTGTGTGCTTTAATGATTTTGTGGAGGTCTTGGTTTATTATAAAGTCATGTCCAGTAGATGTCCATGAACTCTGTCTGTTCTAACATCATGGATCTCATTACCCCATATAAGATGAAGGAAAAAAGAGCCAACATACGACATGTCTGAATGAACAGACTAAAGCTCTAAGACAGGAATGTAGAAGAGCAGAAAGAAAGTGGAACAAAGATTGCATTTCCCTACAAATTCTGAGGAATATTCGGACTAAATATCATAAAGCTGTAAAGTACTATAAAGCAAGTTATTTTACCAATATCATTGCCAATAATTCCTTCCTTTGCCCTAGAATGACACTTTCAACTAGCGACTTAGAAAAGTAATCCATGCTTTTATCCTCTTGTGTGCACTTGGATGGGATAAATGCAGAGCACAAATTTGGAGTATGGGTCACCATACTTGACGATATGTCACGACTTTCACTTTCACTTTCATCCCTGTGTGGGGGTTTCTGGCTACAGAATGTCCCCCCTTGCTCTTGTGCCTTTTCCCTTAAATACCCAGACCAGAACAAAAGGATTGTAAATATTTATTGCACCGACACCTGGTTTCGGGGGAGAGTAGAAGGTTTTCTTGAAGAGACACCACCCATACAGGAGAACAAAATTCTCCTGATTTTCAATCTTTTAAATAATAGTAGTGACTGCTGTGAAATTGAGACCACTTTACCAATCGCACTGAGACATTTAAAATGATACTAAACATGAAATTGGATAAACCATAGATTCACAAGATACATCATACGTGGTACATATGGATTCATAGAGAACTTCAGTGACTTGAATCAGGGGGAAGGAAGGGAGTGGAGGGAGGGGGGTTTGGTTGTACAGATGAGTGAGGACAGTTTGGGTAAGTAAGGCTTTGTCCTATTCCTTTGAAATCTTCTCTCCAGATGAGTTTTATTGCTTTATTGCAGGATATCACAGCTTTTGTCTTAGCAGGAAAATCAAGTCTTACAACGTTGCTGCCGTTTTGTTTGATTTATTTTATTTTACCTACTTGAAATGTACAGCACTTTGGAGTTAAATTGCTAAATAAAGACAATACAATATAATGTCAATTGTGACAATCCAGTGTTATGGACGTCTCTACCTTTGATATTAAATTTAGTCACCATCATGATGGTTAAAGAGTTTATTTGTTTGTATGTTAATTTATGTTTTGTGTTTCTTCACAGATTTACCCACATCTACACTGACTGTGACACCAGACAGATCTGTATTCACTGGAGAGACAGTCAATCTGAAGTGTGAAATAAACTCTGATCACAATGACTGGAGATATGAGTGGTATAGAGGCAGTGCAGACAATAATGTGATGTTAAAGGAGTCTGAGCGTTACACTGTAAATGGAGATACTCTCAGTATTCAACAAACTATTCCATCTGATCAGGATCAGTACTGGTGTAAAGGAGAGAGAGATGGAGAATCATCACAATCAAGCTCTGCGGTTTTTCTCTCTGTGAAGGGTGAGTTGAACATCTTTGTCCTCTGAAACTCACTCGACTACAAGTATGATCAGGCATGTAATTCTGAGACTGTGGTTTTGTTCAGACTAAATACAGCACAGTACTGTATTCTACCACCTGATTGTCAAAAGTACGTAAAACACATTATGCACTGATAAATGAACTGTAACATGCATTGGTGTCACATGACCTCATAACACCTCATGTTTAATTCAGTGATTAGTGTCCAGTTATCAGCTCAAAAATTAAACCCCATCCATCAAATGAGCTCCGCATAAACCAGCAAACTTACTAAGAATACGAGACTTGTACTAAATGTTAAACATTAAGTGAAAAAATGAAACATATGCATGAATGAATCATTCACAATAGGATCAATAATATTATTAAATAGACTGACAAAGTTTTTTATGGTGTGATACAGCAAGACAGTAACTTTGCACTGCATTAGACTTGTGTTTGTTGTGTGCATTTGAGGAGGTTCTGGTTTATTATAAAAACTTGTAAACTGTGATTTTCCAGTGCTATATTTATCTCAATCGATTATATTTACTTTAGTTACTGTCACTATGGTTACAGGTGATATTCAGTGACTATCATGAGAACAGAAGGACCTGAATCAGAGAGCTCAACACAGATGAGTTTAGTATGAAGTCAGAGAGAACGATGTGAATTACAGATAATGATGTTAATTGAGTTCATGAAGTCTTCAGATAGTCTGTTGAAGTTGATTAAGATTCAGTTGCTCACTTGAGCTTGTACGCAGCTAACAGTGAACGTTCTCACAACTTTGCCTGATGTTCTGGTAAGATTCTCTCAAAGTTATGATCAAATATTCTTCCACTAACTTTAATAGAATGTTTGTTCAATGTTATCTGGTCTTTATGTTCTCAAAAGGTTAGAACAAAAATGTTATTTATACATTGTAGAAGGTTTTTTAAATGTTCTCATAATGTTGGGAGTGTGTGTGTGTGTGTGTGTTTAGATAGACAATGTAACGTCTCGGTTACATAGGTAACCCTCGTTCCCTGAAGGAGGGAACGGAGACGTACGTCGGATGACCGACGAATAGGAATCTCGCTAGAGAGGCCAATCTACTTCGAGTGTAACTAAAACGAGCCAATGCATATTGGCATGCAATCATATGCAGCAGCTGCTCACCTCGCAGCGCGGGTATATAATGAGCAGCAGGTGCGTTGCATCTTTAGGTTTTCGCTGAGGAGCCGAACCAGATAGGCGGCAGCATCAGCGGGGTACAGGAACTGTGGCGACGGGACGTACGTCTCCGTTCCCTCCTTCAGGGAACGAGGGTTACCTATGTAACCGAGACGTTCCCATTCAGTCGGTCACTTCGACGTACGTCGGATGACCGACGAATAGGAATCCCTACCAAAGCGCCACAGGAGCTGCCCTCTTCCAGCGCTCTGTTGAAGCCACCTGAACCCCCTTGCCTGAGGACGGTGGGACAGGGCTAACACAGAGAGTGTCAATCACTGCTGTCCCCAAACCCATTCAGTGAGACTATTGGATAACACTGGGAAGCGTACCGTTCGTGTAAAAGGGACGCTGCGGAAGCCACATCCTTCCCCGAAGGAGTTATGTGGAAGAAAAATGGACTAACCGTGGGGTTGTCATATGGAAGAACTGGGGTGACTCCACTCGATGAGAGGTGGGTTCTCCCAGAGGGAAAGACACGGGCTTCGATTAGGAGCAACCGTGGAACCAGACATATGGGATCCCCGTAGGGTCACTCATATGGAACCCAGCCTAAATCCGGTTCTCAAGGATGCAGCGGAGTATAGGCCTGGCGCCAGACGCTCCGCCACGTCGGCTGCCGAAGGGAGATCGGAGGACTCAACAGGGTCTGCCTTGTAGGGACTCTCTGGAGAATAAGCACATGTAAGTGCAGCAAGCCGACACTAAGCCGGGGCCTCTCCGTGCCTCTGACCTGAGGCGAGAACACGGGAGGAGACCGACTCAACACGAAGGCTATAAAACCTAGCGAACGTGTTAGGTGTCGCCCAGCCCGCAGCTCTACAGATGTCTGTCAGCGAGGCGCCACGAGCCAGCGCCCAGGAGGATGCAACACCTCTCGTGGAGTGTGCATGCAACCTGAGCGGGCAGGGCACGCCCTGAGCTTGGTAAGCCAGGGCGATGGCATCCACTATCCAGTGGGCCATCCTCTGCTTGGAGACAGCCTTTCCCTTCTGCTGGCCTCCGTAACAGACAAAGAGCTGGTCTGAGGTCCTGAAGCTTTGAGTTCTGTCTACGTACAGTCGACGAACTGGACAGAGCAAAGCCAGGGCTGGGTCTGCCTCCTCCGAGGGCAGCGCTTGCAGGCTCACTACCTGGTCCCTGAAGGGAGTGGTAGGAACCTTGGGCACATAGCCAGGCCGGGGTCTCATTACCACGTGGCTGTCACCCGGCCCGAACTCTAGGCACGATTCGTCGACCGAAAAAGACTGCAGGTCCCCTACCCTCTTGATGGAGGCCAATGCAGCCAGCAGCAAAGTCTTCATAGACAGAATCTTTAAGTCTGCTGACTGCAAAGGCTCAAAGGGAGCATTCTGGAGTGCTCTCAGCACCAGAGCCAAGTCCCAAGAGGGTATGGAGGGGGGACGAGGAGGATTTAACCGTCTCGCCCCCCTAAGGAACCTGACGACCAGGTCGTGCTTACCAACGGATTTGCCATCTATGTGGTCGTGGTATGCAGAAATAGCAGCAGCATGGACTTTGAGGGTGGAGGGGGACAGCCTACGCTCCAACCCTTGCTGCAAGAAGGAAAGCAAGACTCCGATCGAGCATCTTCGGGGGTCTTCTCTGCGAGAAGAGCACCACTCGACGAACAGGTTCCACTTCAGGGCGTAAGCACGTCTCGTAGACAGTGCACGTGCCGAAGCGATGGTGTTAAGTACCTCGGAGGGTAAGTCACCTAGAACCTCCGCGTCCCGTCCAGGGACCAGACATGGAGTTTCCAGAGGTCTGGACGCGGGTGCCAGAGGGTGCCCCGTCTCTGAGAAAGAAGGTCCTTCCTCAGAGGAATGGGCCAGGGAGGGGCTGTCGCGAGGAGTGAGAGTTCCGGGAACCAGGTCCGGTTGGGCCAATAGGGCGCAACTAGCATGACCTGCTCCTCGTCCTCCCTGACTTTGCACAGTGTCTGTGCAAGTAGGCTCACTGGGGGAAACACATATTTGCGGAGGCCCCGGGGCCAGCTGTGCGCCAGTGCATCTGTCCCGAGTGTTCCCTCGGACAGGGAGTAAAACAACCGGCAGTGGGAGGTTTCTGGAGAGGCAAACAGGTCTACCTGAGCCTCTCCGAACTCTCTCCAGATCAGCTGGACCACCTGGGGATGGAGTCGCCACTCTCCCGGCAGCGCAGCTCGTGAGAGCTTGTCGGCCGCACGGTTGAGCACACCGGGGATGTGAATGGCACGAAGCGACCTCAGATGCTTCTGACTCCAGAGGAGGAGATGGCGGGCGAGTTGTGACATGCGACGGGAGCGTAGACCACCTTGACGGTTGATGTACGCAACGGTCGCAGTGTTGTCCGTACGGACCAGCACATGCCTGCCCTGAAGCGGCCCCTTGAGGCGGCTCAGGGCGAGCCGTACTGCCAACAACTCGAGGCAATTGATGTGCCACTGCAGTTGGGGGCCCGTCCACACCCCTGACACTGCATGCCCGTTGTACGTGGCGCCCCAGCCGGTGGCCGAGGCATCCGTGAAAACCACAGCATGCCGGGACACCTGCTCTAGGGGCACTCCGGCCCGAAGAAACAAGGGGTCCGACCACGGGCTGAAGGTATGGCGGCACTGTGGAGTGATTGCCACCCGGAAAGTGCCGCGTTGCCACGCCCATCTCGGGACTCGGCCGTGGAGCCAGTGTTGAAGCGGTCTCATATGAAGCAGACCGAGCGGAGTTACTGCCGCTGCGGCCGCCATATGCCCCAGGAGCCTCTGAAAGAATTTCAGTGGGACCGCCGTCCTGCCATTGAACGTATTCAGGCAGTTCAACACCGACTGAGCACGTTCCTCTGTGAGGCGTGCTGTCTGTTCGACCGAGTCCAACTCCATACCGAGAAAAGAGATCCTCTGCACGGGGGCGAGTTTGCTCTTTTCCCAGTTGACCTGAAGACCCAGCTGGCTGAGGTGTCTGAGCACCAAATCCCTGTGTTCGCACAACTGACCCTGCGACTGAGCCAAAATGAGCCAGTCGTCTAGATAGTTGAGGATGCGAACACCCTGTTCTCTCATGGGAACAAGGGCTCCCTCCACGACCTTCGTGAAGACGCGGGGAGACAGGGCCAGCCCGAAGGGTAAGACTCTGTACTGATATGCTCGACCTTCGAACGCAAATCGCAGGAATGGCCTGTGTCGCGGAAGGATCGAGACATGAAAGTACGCGTCCTTCAGGTCGATCGCTGCAAACCAATCTCGGGGACGGATGCACTCGAAAATGCGTTTCTGCGTGAGCATTTTGAACGGTAGCTTGTGAAGGCTCCGATTCAACACTCGCAGGTCCAAGATCGGTCGTAACCCACCGCTTTTCTTGGGTACAATGAAGTAGGGGCTGTAGAACCCCGACTTCATATCGGCTAGAGGGACCGGCTCTATCGCGTCCTTCGCCAGTAGGACCACGATCTCCGCACGCAAGACAGGAGCATCGGCAGCTTTCACTGAAGTGAAGTGGACGCCCCTGAACCTCGGGGGACGCCGGGCGAACTGAATCGCATAGCCGAGCCTGATGGTCCGAATGAGCCAGCGAGACGGACTGGGGAGCGCTAACCAGGCTCGCAGAGACCGTACAAGCGGGACCAAAGGGACCGCAGGCGTACCCGCCGTGGGGCAGCGAGGTGGAACGCAGGGACGCGGCCTGGGAGGCTCTCTTTGTGAGGCGGCCCGAGGCGGGGTCAGAGTGTGCTGTGCAACACTTACCTGGTTCCACGGGAGGACAGTGGGAGCAGGCGGAGCCTTGGCTGCCTGCTGCGCGCTGCTGTCCGCTGGCGATAGAAGAGGAGGATGAGAGTGGTGAGGTTCTGGCCCTCCCACTACTCTCCGAGTCCTCTTCGGACCCGGAGATGGGTGAAACTGCTCTTTTATTGAAAATTTGGGTACCGCCGGCTGTTGAGCCAGCGGCGGAACATAAAACAAACACAAAACAGGATTCTCCACCCGGCCCTCCTCCGGGGGAAGGAGTGGTGCGGTCACCCTCTCCTGCAGAGCAGTCCCATCCATCTCCAGGTCGCCTGTCCTAGGGCCTCTTGCTCTTGGCTTTGCCGCCCTTCTTGGCGGGGGCCTGGACAGGCTGGGCACCCCGACCACGACCGGCTCCACGGCGCCGCTTGGACGCCGGCTGCTGCTGTTGGGGAGCGGGGGCGGCCGCGGGGGAGCGCCCTCGGCGACGAGCAGCCTGAGGCGCTGCGGGCGGTGGAGGTGCAGCAGCTGACCGCCTCGGCAGGATGTGCTTGATGGCCTCAGACTGCTTCTGTACAGCCGAGAACTGTTGGGCGAAGTTCTCGACCGCGTCGCCGAAGAGGCCGGCCTGGGACACGGGGGCATTAAGAAACCTGACCTTGTCGGTATCCCTCATGTCAGCCAGGCACAGCCAGAGATGGCGTTCCTGGACCACCAACGTGGACATCGCACGACCCACTGACCGCGCAGTGACCTTCGTCGCTCGAAGCGCGAGGTCCGTTGCGACACGAAGTTCCTGAAAAACTTGTGGATCGTGACCACCCTCGTGCAGGTCCTTCAGTGCCTTGGCCTGATGGACCTGCAACAACGCCATAGCGTGTAAGGCGGAAGCGGCTTCCCCGCAGGCCTGGTAAGCCTTGCCGGTCAGGTCCGACGAGTGCTTACAGGCCCGGGAAGGGAGAGACGGCTCCCCCCGCCAGGTGGAGTTAGGGCACAGTTGCATAGCAACGGCCCGCTCCACAGGGGGTATGCGCGAATATCCCTTTGCCGTACCGCCATCAAGGGTGGTGAGGGAGGAGGTCCCACTGGGACGGTTTCGGGCAGTAAAAGGTGCCTTCCACGTGCCAGTGATCTCTTCATGCACCTCCGGGAAGAAAGGAACCGGGGTGGGGGGCTGAGAACCAGCCCTTGCCACCCCGAGAAACCAATCGTCCAGCCTCGAGGGCTCGGGACACGGTGGAGGGTTCCACACGAGCCCGACCCTGTTGGCGGCCCGGGAAAGCATAGCCATCATTTCCGGGTCCGACTCGGGCACAGCTACCGTTCCCGAGGGAGGCAGCTGCGCCGAATCATCATCCTCGAAAGTATCAGGCTCACCCTCCGATGCAGCGATCGACATCTGGTCGTCCTGGGGAGCCCCGAAGGATACGGATGGTACACACCTCTGGGGCGGTCCACCACGTTCCCCCAGCAGCTCTACTGGCTGCAGAGTGCGGGAGGAGTGAGGGTTCCCAGGGGGTTGGTTCCCCGAGGGAAGCGCGCTCACCGTAACCCTCAAATCACCAGTGTCGCCGCCCAAAGCAATCCTTTGAGGAGGATTAGTTCGAGGCAGAGGCACTGGGACCCCGCCCCCTTGCAGGAGGCGGAGCCTAGACCGCAACTCCGCGATGGTCATCTTCCCGCAGTGGGTGCATGACTCATCCACAAACGCTGCCTCCGCGTGTTCTAAGCCCAAACACACGACGCAGCGCTGGTGACCATCCCGAGACGCCAGGTAACGACCACATCCAGAAACACACAAGCAGTACGACATCTTTAAAAAGACGCGAACTACTCGTGCGAGCTCTTTTAGGAAATGCTCTTTCAAGTGCCGAAGCACGCAGGGGGAAACCGCGGCACACAGACAGGGGAAAGTGCAGCCTGTCGTGTGCGCTCACTCTTGCCGCTCTTACCAGCTGTAACAACAGCTTTTGCGCGCTCTCTCACAGCGCACCGTTACCTCACAAACAGACAAAACAAAGAACACACAAGAGCGCGGTCCCGCTGCTGCGCTGTCCGCCTGCACTCTGCTGAAGAGAATCCACGAAAAGAACTTCTTTTTCTCGTCACACTCCGTAGAAACCATGAATGGTTCGGCTCCGAAGCGAAAAGCTAAAGATGCAACGCACCTGCTGCTCATTATATACCCGCGCTGCGAGGTGAGCAGCTGCTGCATATGATTGCATGCCAATATGCATTGGCTCGTTTTAGTTACACTCGAAGTAGATTGGCCTCTCTAGCGAGATTCCTATTCGTCGGTCATCCGACGTACGTCGAAGTGACCGACTGAATGGGAACAGAAGTTACAAGATCTCGTCATGTCATTTGTTTAATGAGGGAAACATCAAATGGAGTCCGAACGGATTAAATGAGAAAGCCAGGGAAGAGCAGAAGCAGGAGACGAAGTGATGATAATAAAAGAGCAGAGTTTATTAAACAATCTTATTTGCATTTATTTCAATGCTCAGAATCTGTCTAGATGTGACACTACTCAATGCTCCGGCTTCATCTGACCAGTACAATTCCAACAAATGTTATTTTACCAAAACAATGGAAAGTTACTGCTTCACAACATTGTCCGGAGATGTTAAAAACCTCAAAATAGAGACATACCTTTATCTCCTCCTTTTGAAGACAAAATTGCCTTAAAACCACACAATCATAAGATTAAACAACAATAGCATTGAAAAAACACGGAAATAAGTATTATAAAATATAAAAACATAAAATTACATAAATGGATAATATAATGATAAAAAGAAAAATGACGATCAGATAAAAATAAGAATCAATGATGAATCAAACGACTACTACATGAATGTCTAATGATTATAAATGATTATGAAATTAATTTAAAAACAAAGGAAATCAAAACACCTGTATGGCTGCTTTCTTAAAGTAAATCACAGGTTGTTGATAAAAACCCTCAGATTCTTCACACACTAAAGTCTCTGTCTTCTAAATATGACCTGAACCATCTAAGCTCCGTCTCAGACAGTTCTGCCCATTTTTACAGTCTGTTCAGGAGAATATTGTGCTCATCAGAATCAATCGCAGCACTGAGATCTAGTAATACCAACACTGAAATGTTGCCAGCATCAGTGTTTAGCCAAATATCATTTAATGTCTTAATCAGTGTTGTTGCTGTGCTGTGATGTGTTCAGAAACTGGACAGGAAGTTTTCCAAATAGTCATTTGAGTTTGGAAATTTGCTCAAATGATTGAAAACAATGTTTTTAGGAAGGCCAGTAAGAAGTCCATTGCAGTAATCTCCCTGCTGGAAATAAATGCATGAATAAGCTTCTCTAGGTGTTGCTTAGACACACACACACACAAATCTGACCGGTGCTAGGTTTTATATGATTTAGGCCGTGATGTGGCTGGATTGTTGTGGATAGTTTAGGAATTTGCTCAACCGATTGAAAACAATCTTCTCTATTACCTTGCTTATGAAGGGGAGATTTGGAACAGGTTTATAGTTGTTAAAAACTGACTTGCCCAGATTTCTCTTCTTTAGAAGAATCCTGACAGCTCCAGTTTTTAAGGACTTTGGGAAAATGCCAGGAAGAAGTGAGACATTTACTGTCTAGCAGGTCAGACTCCAGACAACTGAACACACTTTTAAAGAAGGACGAGGGTAGAGTGTTGAGACAGCATGTGGACATTTTGAGATGCTTTAAAGTTAGTCATAGTGATGATCCTCTTCTGCTGGTGTGGTGGTGACAGACTAACCTCAGAACCACATGAGGACCCGTTGACGCCATTCGAATGTGATTTATTTTATCACTAAAAAGTTGCATTTCTGATGATAAAGCAGTCCAGGTAGCTGGTAAGAGGGTCTAGTTAGTCTGTCAATAGTGGCAAACAGTGTATGTGTGTTCATGTTCCTGAGAAAAAGGACTGTCTAGCACTGTGAAGTCACATATTGTAAGTGTTTAGACACTCTTCGTCGATGTTATAATGGATTTCTATCTTTGTTTTCCGCCACATGTTCATCTTTCCTGCATTTTCTTTTCATGCATTGCACTACTGTTGTGTTTCTCCATGTTGATTTGCTCTTGCTATTAACTTTCCTGATCTTAAGTGTAATTTTATCAATCGTTGTATTGATTTTAGAATTAAAGTTGTCAGAGAACATGAACAGATTATGGATGTGGATTTGTTGTCATGGAAACAGAGATCATAAAGAGAATGTTCGAGCTCTCATATTTGAACTGCTTTTTGAAGCAGATCGAGTGTTTTATGTGTGGATCTTTCCACATGCTGCATGAGATCAAATACTATAGATAAATATTTTAGTGGTTTTATTGTTTAGATTATCTACATGTATATTAAAATCTGTAAAATATTGAAATGTTAAAATTCAGTGATAGTAGCAGATGGAAGCTCTGTAAAACCATCAAAAAATGTTTGACAGCAGACGGTCTGTAAATAATTAGAAATAAAACACGTGGTGTTCCTGTCAACACGATTCCAGATACTCAAATGACAAGAAATATTCAAATCAAATCATCTTTCTTTCCAGTTCTGCAAACATTCATGAAGATGAAGTTTGGAGGGGCTGATTCATTTACTCATGTTGTGTTTGGGGTCAGTTTGACACTATTTGAACTTTGTTAAAAAAAAACATTTTTCCCTCCATCTCAGTTGCATAAGATTTTGTCTTTTTTTTAATTATATTACATTATCAATCTACATTACACAATCTATACTTGTTTCAGTTGTTCTGAAAGTATGTTAAAAACAAAAAAGACTCCCTGTTTTGGGAACATGTTTATTTTGTCTTGAGAGCTGCCACTCTAAATTTAGTTGTACTTATACAATAAAGTGACAAAGTTTGGGCTCAAAATGACCACACATTGAAAATGAATGGGAAGAGTTTTTAAAGTTTTTTTTTTTTTTAATTTTTCATGTCAATTAAAAAAAATAAAATCCAATGAAGGCCTGGTACTAGAAAACAAATGCAGTGTCTAACAAACATGATCACACACACAAACAAACGTGTGTGTTCACTCTGTTCATATTAGTGATTGTTTTTGGATTTATTTTCTTTTAAAATGAATGTAATTCTAAAGTTAATAATTTTATACATTTGGATTATTGAAATAAAAATATGCGATTTACAATCTAGTCTTGTCTTTTAGTGGCGACTTGTGGCATTATTGCAAAAACAAGACACTTCAAAACACCACAAAAAAACACCTGGATTAATATCCAGAAACAACTCATTTAATTGATCATTAAAATGTTTTTTCATAACAATTTAATATTTCATATGCATTCTAAACTTTTTAAATGTATGACAAAAAAAATAAAATTAGAACACACTTTCTCTAAATACATTGTACAGTTTTCGTTGTATAAGCACAGGATAGAATGATGCAACATGACACATAATAAAAATGTAATGTTTATGGAAAGCAATTTTGTTAGTTGGACAGCAACAAGAATAAAAAAAATAAAATAAATAAAAAATAAAAAAAAAAAGGTCAAAGTGCTTTCTTGCCAGTTCAGTAACAGAATAAAATACAAGTTAACTTGGGTAACTGAATGGTTTTCAAACAAAAACTCTTTCTGTTAACTTACCTGATTGATGACTCTGTTCTTTGAAGAGTAACAGTATTGAAGAAGAATTGCAGCATTCACCACCTGGCCTAAAAACAGTCATATACATGGGCGTAGGAAGCAAAAAAAAAATGTGGGTGGGTCCTCCAAATGTGGGTGGTGTAACACTCAGGGCAGGAACAGGAAGGATAGTTCAAAGACAGGAACTCAGTTTTCAAAGTTTAATACAAAACGGGACCACGAACAGGATACAGGCAAGAACACTGAGCACATTACATTAGTCAAGAACAGACAAGGACTGGAGTGACACAGAGGGAATAAATACAGAGAAACACAGGAGGATAACGAGCGGGGCACAGGTGACGGACATAATGACTGACGAGACACAGCTGACTGAAATGAACTAATGATGAGACAAGCACATGGAGAAACAAAACAAAGACAAACACACGAAACATGACAACAGACGAAAGCAAAACAAAGGAACACATGACAGGTGACAGGACTAAAAACAAGGAACACGTGACTCCGGACAGGACTGGGGAACAGAAAAACAAGGAAACATGGACACGATTATGACAGGTGGGTCCTCCCCCCAAAATTTTTACTGAGGTATGCTATATATATATATATATATATTGATAACAAATTGTGTGGCTACCTTTGATTTAGCTGTTCTCGCGTGTATCGCGTTAATAACCATTAAAGAATTTCGTAAATACATTTTAGGAAAGATGAAATACAAGACAAAACATGATTTGTGACCACACATTGAAAATGAACGAGAAAAGCAGGAAGAAGAGAGTTTTTTTTTTTTCATTTTTCAAATAAATAAATAAAATAAAATCCAATGAAGGTCTGGTACTAGAACACAAATGCAATGTGGAACAAACATGATCAAACACACACACACACACACACACAAAAACACAAACACAAACAAAAGTGTGTGTTCACTCTTCACTCATGTTCATATGTGCGTATTGATGATTGTTTTTGGATTTAATGTCTTTATTTGCTTTTAAATGTTTGAGGTTTATAGAATATGTGTGTGTCGCACTTATTCATAAATGTATGGGAGTCGGATGTTTGGAAATGGACATGGAGACCAGGGAATAAAGAGTGGGTGTTCTGATTCTGACACATTAAATCAGTTCATCATAAAGTTATCAAACGCCTCCTCTGTTTTGTGCACATCTACAGGGTCAGACTGACCCAAACACTAAGAGTGGAAACAGGAAATTACCAGAGTATGAGACTTAAAACTGTTGAACTGCAGTTTTCATCTACAGCCAAAATTCATTTTTAAACATAAAATCGAGGTTGTATGTAGAGATAAGATCATTGACTATAAATGATTTGTTGATCAGTGAACGAATGTTTAAAATATCTAACTTTACAGGATTTGTTTCTGGCTCCACATCAAGGTTGAAGTGACGTCTAATAAGTTGTAGATTAAATGCATTTGCCCAATGATTTGCACAGGCCTTAGTCTGTCTCTTACTGATCAGAACAGAAATAGGAAGAGCTACTGGCACTTTGGCTTTCCTTTACTCTGAAAACCTCTGTGAAAATGATCCGATCATGTTTTCTGACGAGTTCACTGAAAAATCTAGTTCACTCTATCTTCTTTTTCTTCACAGATTTACCCACATCTACACTGACTGTGACACCAGACAGTCCTGTATTCACTGGAGAGACAGTCAATCTGAAGTGTGAGATAAACTCTGAACACAGTAACTGGAGATATGAGTGGTATAAAAACAACTCAAAGTTACAGTCTGAGCGTCACACTGTAAACGGAGACACTCACAGTATTTTTGTAGCTGGTCAGTCTGATGAGGGTCAGTACTGGTGTAAAGGACAGAGAGATGGAAGTCCAAACTCATCACAATCAAGCTCTGTTTCTCTCTCTGTGAAGGGTGAGTTGAACATCATTGTCCTCATAAACTCACTCTAATATGATCACATTTACAATCGAGACACTGTGGTTTTGTTCGGAATGGGACAATCGTAATGCTTACTGAATTCAGCTTATATACCAGCCTGTTAATACCTCACTGTTAATATGTAGGTTTAAATAAGTCACTTTCAAAGACACAAAACGGACATTTTTGTACCTTTAGAAAGGTGCTGAAAAATAAAATATCGATGTATTTACTGCACTAAAACGTTAAATTTTTTTCAGCGAAAAAATGTAAAAAATTTATGAATCTTTCATGTCATAAATATATATGTATAACTTCCCTTTTATAGTTTTGTAAATGTAAGATCCCTGAACGCCATCCTGAACCTAAAGACACCCATTTTATACAGAATGATAAAAGAATAAAACATAATGGAAAGAAATGTGTAGGAACATGACAATTTTATTAAAGATATAACATTTAAACAATATTTGAGCCAATAATCCTAAACCTACCCATAACCATTTCTTAAAACTACGTACTGTTTTAAATAAATGATTATCAGACAAACAAGCGTAATCTCAATAATTTATTTAGTGCGAAAATGTCAAAAGTGGCAGCAAAAGTAGTTCAAGTGATGATGAGTTGCAGTCGCAGTCTTCTCTCTCGTGGTAATAGTTTTTTTATTTAACCATTTATTTTTTTATATAGTCCAGAGCAGAATTTAAGTTCTTAATCCATGGAAATATGAATCCGGCTTCTCTCCGTGAAGGCTCACACTCATTTCAAATGTCAATCCACTGAAACACAGCATGTCGCAGTCTGTGACGAAGCAGGTGAGAACCAATGAGCGTTCGATGTCAGTGCCGTAAACCATGTCGTAACGCTTCTCGAGGCGCAACTAAAAATTAAAATTTGAATCATAACGATCGCGGGCTTTGACTGTGACGGTCGCTGCTGAGAATTAACATGAAGATTGATGGATAAAGTGCTGGATTTCAGTCTGTTCCTTACAAACATATGGATAATAAAGATGTGGAGTACAGCGAACAAATATAATTGATTTTGTGAATTAATGTTGTGCTTTGGTGAATCTTGGTTGTATTGTCAGTCGCAGCATTGGAGAAAACACCTTAAGTGTCTCACAGCAAACAAACTAAATATTACAAAATGGTTAAAAAATTACAGAAATTTATTTTTAAGGTTTCAAAGTGTAGTCCTGTTTAACCACAAGATTGCAGCACAAGTCACAAACAGAAATGTATCAATAAATTTGACTAAAAACATGTATTGATATGACAATTCAAAAAACATTAATGCCACGATTTTAATATTAATACATGGGAATTCATACACATTCGCACTTGGATACGTAAATGATTTATGTTTTATATTTTTATGTTTTTGTGCTATAAATACGTTAATATTGTAAGTTTTTGAGTGTATGAAAACATAAGTAAATGTAGAGTAGAACCACACTTTACGTAAAAATACACACATATTCTCATGAGATCACGTGACAAAGCTGCAGTAAAACACATAGACAGATGTTACAGCACTTAAAGTGGTTCCCCTGTGATTCCCAGCCAATGAACCACTTCTAGTTCTGTTTAGCACCATTTTTGTTTGCGGCTATTATGAATAAAAAAAAAATAATAAAAAAAAATCTTACTCCTTACTGAATTCACAATAGCATATAATGTATTCTGCTTATTTACAGTATGTGAAACATCACAAAATGCAACAATAACTATTCAATCACATGACCTCATCACATTGCAAGTTTAATTCAGCAGTTTTACACTCTTAAATTATGTAAATATTGTACAATATGCAGTTGTGCTTTATGTGATGCAAAATAATATAGGCTGATATGAATATTAATGTTTTTTATTATTATATATATTATATATATATATTATTATTATTATTATTATTATTATTATTATATATACAAACTACAAGCAAACTAGATCTTTAAATAATGAACAGTTTTTCTCATAAGGATGTTTTGAGTTGATAACGGTGATCATGAGACTGTGATGCTGTTTCAATCAATATTTACTCATACGTATATTAATAAAGAGATCAAAACCGGTAGTGAAGGTGAAGACAGATCAGCGTGTGTTCAGAGGAGAGAGTCACTCTCACATGTGATACAGAGAGGAGGAAACATTCAGTGGAGATCCAGCTGGTTTAGAGATGGAAACACAAAACAACAACAGCAGAGTTTAGTTTCAGAGCTGAAGTGTCTGACAGTGGTAAATACAGCTGTAGAGGAGAGAGATCAGACTCACAGACATCAGTGATGTTGTTACATTGACTATATCATGTGAGTGTTCATATTCAGATCTGTTTAATGATCATTTAACATCAATAATTGAAGCTCAACACGTTTCTTATCCCTGCATTGTAATTTTGTCGTCTGCTACTTTAATGCTTTGATCTGTTTAAAGATGGATGGATTCTGATCGGCTGTCAGTGTTTTATCTTTCATCAAGCTGGAAAAAAACTGAATCCAGTGATTTAGTTCCTCTGTGTCATTATCAGTATCAGTGTGGTGTGACTCTGTTATTCTCTTAGAGCTTGAACGATTATGAAAACTTTACAGTTTTAGCTGTCATTATAGTTTTCATCAGGGGCTTTTAGTCATTATTCTTTCTAGATCAAGTGCTGCAATTTGAACCTCTTTGATCTAAAATATTTACCTGTATTTCCTCTAAGATTTTAAGTTAATATTTTAATAATGAAACATGTTACATTGCGAAATGAGCACCCGCTCCAGTGTTCTTACAAATATTTATTAACTCAAACATATTTATACATTACAAATAACATTTGTATAAAACAAATAAAGCGACTTCATGTGTTTTAAATTATACCTACAAATTTAATGTACTCCTATGACTTTCATCTTCTCAACGCTGCGGGAGGAAAAGGCCAGAAAATGAATGCTTGCTCAGATATTACAGAAATGTATTAACTAAAATGTAGCTTTATATCTTACAAATAACATCAGAATAAATAATATAAAGCGAAAAAATGAAAAGTTAACCTAGTGGGCTTTAATCTTCATGAGTCGCTCACAGAGCCGTTGTGTGAAAAGATGTGTGGTTGTTCTTCGCAGTCATTTAGTACAGTATTTACAGTAGGCTAATCTTTTCCCAGAAGTCATTGAAAATCTACAGTAACATACTGTACACAGCTTAAACAATTTGAAACTGTTAAGAATACAGTAATAATGTAAAAAAGACAATGTACAGTAGCATACTGTACCCAGATTCTACAGGAGGGAACTGTTGAGAACACAGTATATTACTGTGAAAACAACAGAAATCATTTGCAGTGTGTTTAATGTGGGGATTCTAGTTAATTAAAACATCATGTAAATTGCGACTAGACATCCCAGTGTTATGGACGTCTCCATCTTTGATATTTGCTTTACTGTCAGTATTGTTACAACTGATTGTCAAGCTGACAGGACTGTTTCAGAGTTATGCCTGTCAGTAAACATGATTGTGATAGAAGAATATTTATCACCATGTGACCAGGGCCAGTGTCATTTATTTCAGTCATAATTGCAATCAGAGAGAAAAATCACCAGTGTTAAATTAACACTCATGCTCAGCCGGCGCTACCTATAGGCAGAGCAGACAGTGGCCCAGAGCCTCGATCATGGAGGAGGAGCCTCCATTACCGTAACATAGTGGAGCAAAATACTAGACTCTTTTTCTATTGGATACAAATGAATTGACAGTGACTCTCACCTGTAATTAAATCAACTATGTGACCGTATCAAAGAGTGTCCCACCTTCTGAATAAAAAGGATACGAAAAGGCAACTTTTATGCAGTTCACTGACTTTTGAAATGAATTATGATGGTGCCGAAACGAACATCCTTCACGAGATGCAAAGCGAAAATAGGCACATGAAGAAGTGCAGTTCGTAATGTAGGAGTGTTTTTTTTAATGTTTCAAAAAAAAAGTACCTCTGTTTTCATTACATAATTTCGGTTTTCAAAACATAAATATTATGTTAGGTAGTCGTGGCCTAATGGTGAGGGACTTGGGCTTGTAATGTGAAGGTTGCCGGTTTGATTCCCACGCTGGCAGGAATTGAAGGTCGCGATTGTGAATAAACAGCACTCTCTCCACCTTTGATACCACGACTAAAGTGCCCTTGAGCAAGGCACCTAACCCCTAATTGCTCCACGGCAATAGCTGCCCACTGCTCCGGGTGTGTGTTCACTGTGTGTGTGTTCACTACTCACTGCTGTGTGTGTGCACTTGGATGGGGTAAATGCAGAGCACACATTTCAAGTATGGGTCACCATACCTGACAATACGTCAACGACTTTCACTTTCATGTTGTTATATTTAATGAAAAAAAGCATACAATTTTATGAAGTAATTCAGTATTTCTGCTTAGTTTTTTTTTTTTTCACTTTCACTAACAGTTGATTTTTGTAGGCTGATACACTCTAAAAAATACAGGGTCTTTATTGGAATCTGTGGTTTCATGAAGAACCTTTAAAATCCATGGAACCTTTCCATAACAGCTTCTTTACTGTGGAAAAAAAGTTTATTTCGATTGTTTTAGAATGTTCTTCACACTAAGAAAAACAAAATGGGTTCCATTAAGAACTAAAAAATGTTCACTGAAAGGTTCTCCAGAGAACCAAAAATGGTTCTTTTATGGCATCACTGTAAAAACACCCTTTTGGAACCTTTATTTTTAAGAGTGTACAGTACAGATTTGAGGTATTTATGCCACAATAAATCAATAGGAGGGGGAAATGCTTATGGAAGCAAAAAATGAAGGAATGATGTTCATTTACTGAATTTTACTGTAGCCCTGTAGAGTGTGTTAGGCTACTGTAAATAAATTACTGAACAAATTACTACAAAAAACAAAACAAGCAAACAAAAACATGATAGCATCCCCAACATACAAATAAGAGATTACCTTAGTTAATATGAACATATAAAAAATAAAATATACAAAATTTAATAACAGATGTTATAAATTTAATAAACAATATTTGTTAAAACAAAAGGAACAGAAGAAATAAATAAATGAGTGTTTACTAGAGAGAGAGAGAGAGAGAGAGAGAGAGAGAGAGAGAGAGAGAGAGAGAGAAATATAAGACTAAAGACTAGTGAAAAATCAGAGCATTAACACCTATAAATGAACTCAACACTGCATCACTGTACACTTGCAGATAAACCGAAGCCAAATCTGACTGCAAGTCCCCAGAGTTCAGTGTTCACTGGAGACACAGTTACTCTCAGCTGTGACGTGAGACAGTCAACTGGATGGACGTTTCTCTGGAGTAAAGACTCAAACACTGAATCCACTGGTTCTTCAACTAAAACACTCAGTTCTGTGAGAGTCTCTGATGGAGGAACATACAAGTGCAGAGCAAAGCGAGGAAACTACTACACTTCATACAGTAGTGGTGTTGAGATAACAGTAAGAGGTAAGTGATCTTTTACTTTGTAGATATTTTAGTGAAAGCTAATTTTGAGTTTAAAATCTGTCAAATATGAAGTGTGTTGTTTGTTCTTTGCACAGAGAGACCCAAACCTGTAGTGAGAGTTCAGCCTGATGATCATGTGTTCAGAGGAGAGACGGTCACTCTCACATGTGACATACAGGAGACAGGAGACTGGCAGTACAACTGGTATAAAGATCAAGATTACATCAGAGGACAAAACGAGAACTATACAATCACATCTGTGGATTCGTCTCATGCTGGTGTGTACAGCTGTAACGGAACCCAGACAAAAGCCCCACAGTACTCACAGATCAGTGAAGGAGTTACTCTGACAGTATCAGGTGAGTGTGTTCATCATTTCCTCACATCACTCTAACCCAATGAGATTTATTATAACCAGGTAAATTTGAGTTTAGTTTTTCTCGTCTATCATAATCTCTGTTGAGAGTTTGCAAACAGCTGTGAGTGACAGAGAATTCAAGGCTCGGTCTACATGTAGATCTACATCATCCAGACATTTTCAGTTCATTCCAGTGATCTGCTGCCCTTCAGATTATCTGCAGAAGAATGAAACCATCATTGTAGCAAAAAAGTTTGGAGACTTGATCATTTGTCCTCAGTCACACAGAGGTCAGGATAGAAATGTTTCGGAGCCAGAGTTTATCTGTTATCAAGGTCCGAGAGTGTCGTCAGAGCAGTTTTTCAGACTAGAATACTGTAGTAAAAGTGACACCAGATCAGTGTGTGTTCAGAGGAGAGAGTCACTCTCACACGTGATACAGGGAGGAGGAAACATTCAGAGGAGATCCAGCTGGATTAATGATAGAAACACTCACAATCAGTGTTGGACAGTAACTAGTTACTAGTAATGCGTTACAGTAATAATGTTACTTTCCGTGGTAACTACAGTAACAGTGTATCTAATCATTGATATATTTTAAATAATAATATTACAGTTATCATCCCAAAAATGGCAAGTTACTAGTTAATTTTTGTTACAATCGCAAATGTCTTGGAAAATTCAGAAATCCAATCATCCCTACTCATTTTCATAATCGTTGTCGTTCATGTACACACGTGACGTCACTAATGCAGCGATCTAGCTTCGTCAGAAGATGGAGAAGCCCACATCATATAACGGCTGGAAATACAGCCATCTAGTGTTGGGCGGTAACTAGTTACAGTAATAATATTACTTTTTGCAGTACCTAGCAGTGTAACTACTTACTGAAAACGATTTTGCATGGGGAAATCTGAACTGTCACATGTGCATGTGGGTACCAGCATAGTGCCAAACTCAACAAAGGCATCCAGCATGCATTGCAGCTTGGATCTTTTGATTTGGAAATGTTTGAGCATTGTTGAATTTTGACTGCTGAAGTCTAAGCCTGTAATAGACTGTGACAGAAAATCTGTCTAAATGTTTTTTCATCCTTCAGAAGCAGTATCACCTCATCACAACAGCACTTCATCACTGTAGTCACACAATTATATATTTAAGGAGAAATATAAGACTCAAGTCTGAAAATCTTGCTGTCAGGCTGCAGTGTAGATAAACTCACAAAACACGAAGACATATAATTCCAATAGGTAGTTTTAATTCCAAGGGCAGGATAAACAGGAGACAGGCAGGTAAACACGCAGCAAACATAGACGAGAACTGACAGAGACTGAACAAACACAAGGAGAATATATTGGGGAGATAATGAGGATAACGTAATCAAGCAGAACAGAAACAGGTGTGGGTAATTAACTAGGCAGGTAAACACACGGAGGGCAAATGAACAGAAAATGACATCACTAGACTAAACATGACAGTTCATGGGTGTGACACTTGCATTAATTTCAGATTTCAAAATGCAAATTACCACTTGCCTTATTTCTTTTATTTATCTGCATATTGAATTGTGATTGGTTTGTCCTTTTTGCAAATATTTAATCATCTATATATGGCAAAGTGAGAAGCATCTTTGCAATCATTTTTTAAAATTCTGTTTTTATTATTAAATAACAATTATTACTGTGAAAAATTATATCTTTTTCGCCACTAAATGTATCCACCTTGTTTTTCAGGTAATAGCGGGCGCGATCGTTTGTAATTTTGATGTTACTGGTTTCCGGTGTCATTCGCTTCCAGTTTTTTTTTACTGTACAAAACCGCTCGTTCTGCTGCTTGATATTCAAGCTGGTATTTATTACCATATTATTTTATTATATTGTCTTGATTATAAACACACTGGTTTGTAGCTCAAACAAGTTTACAGTTTACTGCACTTTGATATTCTTGTCGTTATTTCCCTTGAGCCGATAATGAATTGTGTTGTTTATTCTGGCATGTTACAGACACTTGCACCTAATAATTTCACCGCCTGTGGGAAAGGGTTAGTTAGAACTATCTATGCACTAGTTCAGGTGGGTGTGTGTTCGCACTGGTGTGTCGGTAAAGACACCTGAGACAAGGATCCAGTTTCCAGGATTTAACAGAATGATTGAGAATTGACAGCAGTCAGAACACAGGGCATTCCTATTTGACACAGGTTGTGGACATTTTATAGATGTGTGGTCTGAAATTAACAAGAATTAACAAAGATAACAATCAGTAAACAATAATAATAAATCGTCATAATAAGCTGGGAACAATCATATAAAATCGCATTGAACATGTACTGCTAATAAACATTATTGTAGTACTGTGTAAGGCCGCTAGGTGGCACATGAAGCTCACAGATAGAAGTCATTATAATTTGCAGCGTCATTAAGTAGAACGGTAAAAATGAATAATGGCACGCAATTAACAATCCACACCATATACAATATCAAATACTATAAATTGAGTACATACAAACATCACTTAAATCGATGAAATAAAGAATTAAACTTGTTAGGAAGGCAACAGAGCAGATGAACTGCTATCGCTGCTCCAGTGAATAAACAATCTAGCGGTAATATACTAAAACAATTATACAGTCACTCGACAAACATAAATAGAGAGACTCCTATTAAAGTATAGCAATCACACTTACACTGTTTCAATGATTCACGAAATTAATGTCCACTCTATGGTAATTTAACATTAATGATCAGCTCAGAACACTTAATGCTCCCTTCTCTTCAGCTGACGTCACACAGTAACAAGCACACTGATTGGCTGTGACTTCTGATCACCGCCGGTATCACATTATTCTTTGGCTACATTGAAAGAACAGGGATTTCTTTCTCAAAATCTATAGTTTTGCTGTTCTCTTTGGTGCTACTAGTGGGAGCAGAAAAAAACATCCATTCAAATCAAAATAAATGACATAGTTTACTGTATGAAAAAAATAAGAAAAGAAGAAAAAATAAGACAGAAGACTAGTGAAAAATCAGAGCATTAACTCCTATGAATGAACTCAACACTTCATCACTGTACACTTGCAGATAAACCACAGCCAATTCTGACTGCAAGTCCCCAGAGATCAGTGTTCACTGGAGACACAGTTACTCTCAGCTGTGACGTGAGACAGTCAACTGGATGGACGTTTCTCTGGAGGAAACACTCAAACACTGAATCCACTGTTCCTTTAACTAAAACACTCAGTTCTGTGAGCGTCTCTGATGGAGGAATATACTGGTGCAGAGCAAAGCGAGGAAACTACTACACTTCATTCAGTAGAGTGGTTGAGATAACAGTAAGAGGTAAGTGATCTTTTACTTTGTAGATATTTTTAGTGAAAGCTAATTTTGAGTTTAAAATCTTTCAAATATGAAGTGTGTTGTTTGTTCTTTGCACAGAGAGACCCAAACCTGTAGTGAGTGTTCAGCCTGATGGACGTGTGTTCAGAGGAGAGACGGTCACTCTCACATGTGACATACAGGAGACAGGAGACTGGAGATACAACTGGTATAAAGGCCGAGTTTACATCAGAGGACAAAACAAGAACTA
Organism: Zacco platypus; assembly: GCA_038088235.1. Taxonomy (NCBI): domain Eukaryota; kingdom Metazoa; phylum Chordata; class Actinopteri; order Cypriniformes; family Xenocyprididae; genus Zacco; species Zacco platypus. Next base: position 39,468,563 of record CM076085.1, on the reverse strand, counting down.
TATAATCACACCTGTGGATTCGTCTCATGCTGGTGTGTACAGCTGTGAAGGAACCCAGACAGAAGCCCCACAGTACTCACAGATCAGTGAAGTTACACTGACAGTATCAGGTGAGTGTGTTCATCATTTCCTCACATCACTCTAACCCAATGAGATTTATTATAACCAGGTAAATTTGAGTTTAGTTTTTCTCGTCTATCATAATCTATGTTGAGAGTTTGCAGAGAATACAAGGCTGATTAGGATCCAGATCTCTTCAGTGTACATCATCTATATCCTCCAGACATGTTCAGTTCATTTTAGGCCACATCCACTCGAAGCCAGAGCTTTCCCTATCCAATCTTTTTTTCCTTGTCTCAAGAAATACCTGCATTCACACAAAACCACTGAAACCGACTCAAAACGATGCCAGATCAGTATGTGGTGCTGTAATTCTGTCACAGAAAAAATGAGAATAAGACTTGCATGCACATAAACCTTGTGTGCTGTATATAAACTTTAGTAAAGCTCAGTAATAAAGCTTTACTTTAGTATAAATCTAAACATGTCTCAGTGTGGACAGACTACCAGTGATCTGCTGCCCTTCAGATTATCTGCAGATGAATGAAACTGTCAGTGTAACAAACAAGTTGAGACTTGATCACTTGTCCTCAGTCACACAGAGGTCAGGATAGAAATAATGTCATAATGCCACATTTTATCTGTTCTCAAGGTCTGAGAGTGTCGTCAGAGCAGTTTTTCAGACTAGATCAGCGTGTGTTCAGAGGAGAGACAGTCACTCTCACGTGATACAGGGAGGAGGAAACATTCAGCGGACACACAGCTGGTTTAGAGATGGGAACAGTTCAGTTTCACAGCTGGTGTGTCTGATCAGTGTTTGTCCGAGGATGTGCCGGATCCGGAGCCTCCTCAACACACATGAGAAAACTAATGACAGTACAACACCAAACCAGAACATATATTAAATATGAGATAAAATCATGTATAAACAAGTTTTGTAAAACAAAATAGTTTTCCCTGAAAGAGCTGCTTGTGTCACTTTGTTTTTGTTTTTTGTTTGTTTGTTTTTTGTTTATTTTCTCTCTACACTGACTGTGACACCAGACTGATCTGTATTCACTGGAGAGACAGTCAATCTGAAGTGTGAGATAAACTCTGAACACAGTAACTGGAGATATGAGTGAAATAAAGACAGTTCAATGTTACAGTCTAAACGTCACACTGTAAACAGAGACACTCTCAGTATTGTTGGAGTTGTTCAGTCTGATGAGGGTCTGGACCAAACCAGCTTCAAGTCTCTCAAGGAGTCCCCCCCCCCCTCTCTTTCATTCACATTTCCAGAACAATTACACTCTAACAGAGTCCACTAACTACGTCATTACTAAGATACTGATTGGCTAAGAAAACTAGACAAAACTGGTAATTTTCCACACATGGACAGATAGTCAGAAGCATATCTCCTTCCATCATGATGCTGACGATCAGACCCTGAACTTAGGCACAGAATGTTCTTCTAGGTCAGGCCTAGGCGCCTTCAGGTCTCCAGTCCAGATGACAACAGTTCACCAGTACTCATAACAGACCTGTACAGAACACTTAGCGCACATACAAAGACACACATGATTCACAGTTTCTTCAAGGCTGAAGTTGGTCTGAGCTCTGCACTGAACAAGAAACTTTCCCAAAACATACTGATAAGTTGTACTTTTCTCTCAGTCAGAGGTACAGACAATATACATCATTATTTTCTAGTGTTTTAAAATGAAAAGGAAATTAAAGGCTTTAACATAAGTTGAAGTTAGTCATTCTAAATTATTCAATATTTAGAAAGATAATTTCATGATAAATCGCTCAAAATATATATATTGAAGTGGCAGTGGATTCCAGAATCCACTCCTTCAAAGGCACAATATGTATTTTTTTGCCACTAGGGGTTGCTAAACTCTTCAAAACAATAACAAAGGTGTAGATTGATGACACAGTGAATGAGTGGAACATGGAGCTTGTCGTTATACTGATTGATCTAATAATGTTTATGGGGAAATAATCAGTGGCACACACGAGTCCCGGGGATAAAGGACAGAGACATTTCATTCTAACGAACTTCTCGCAAGTGCTGAAATACTAACGGTTACGCAGCACTGTTTCACTTGATCTAACGCTTCACTATCATACTAAACTGTATTTTAGTGTGTTGAAAGTTGTAATGTTATTCTGTGTATTAGTTAGTTGGCTTTATGAGACTTAACAGTAAGCTAGATCAGCATTACAGTATCATACTGATGATATTATAACACTTGGTCATGTTGAGCTATATAACATTGATTAGTCTTATGTAGCCTACATTTGCTCACCTTGTCTAATAACGTGCAAGAGCGCCGTCTCTGTCAAGTCAGTTTGTCGCAACGCTCGTGCCATCTTGGGAACGCCACGCCAATATTGATCCTCGTTTTATTTCTCCTTTTGTCCCAAAGTTTGCTTACCATGGTCCATAATGTTTGAACGAAACAACAGCAGTGTGCCACTGTTTCACTAAGGGTACCCTTATCCTTATAACTAAGGGTTTTCTTAACTTAAGGGCATTCATGCAACCGGGCCCAGTCCTAGTGTAAAGGACACATAGATTAAGATCAGTTTCATCTCAAACAAGCTCTGCTGTTTCTCTCTGTGGAGTTGAACATCATTGTCCTCCTAAACTCACGTCACTATAATCACACAACTATTCAAGACACTGTGGTTTTGTTCAGAATGTAAAACTATTACTGCTTACTGAATTCAGCTTGTTATATACTGTAATATATATATTTCTTAATAGTATGTGAAATATCATATTATGCCACAGTAAAAGTTTCAAACTGTCACACGACATCATCACATTAGAAGTTTAATTCAGCTTTTACTGTCTAAAATTAAATATTGCACAACCTGCAGTTTTGTGATTATGTGAATACAGAAGAAATGAATGTCAGAGTTTCATTTAGTTTTTACCAAAAATTATAAACATTTTTGGTGTAATTAATACAAAAATGAAATGTCTACCATAGAAAACAGATGTATGTCTACATTATGTGCAGAATGAAGCTCCATTTTCTTTTTCTGATAATTTCAGCCTTATGTGTGTGATATTTATTATTTAGAATTGTTTTAGGAGAAATATAAGGTCCAGATCTGAAAATCTCGATTCATTTCAGTGCTCAAAATACAAATCACCTCTTGCCTTCTCATCTTTTTATTCTTTTAATTATCTATATACAGAATTGTGATTTGCTTAGTTGTCTTTGCAATTATTATACCTATAACCAGTAACAGTAAAGTGACTGAAGCATAGACTGTTCCAGAAAGCAGGTTTAACTTACCGTCCCATAAACCCTGAACTCCGTTGATTAACCGAAACCTTTATTACTCATGGTTATCACTCTCAAAATTACCGATGAGAGTAAGTTCAGTTAACATCCTTCATGACTTTTGCAGCCGTCAAATGTATCTTCCAGATAATGCAGCCTTTGTAATGAGACTCATCTCCATGGAAACGGATGCGAAGAAGAGTGCTGTACTTCTCTTTTTATTTTGCAATTTACATTCTTAGTGCGCATTGTCGGCTGTGTGTTCGTACAATCATTAATTTTTTTTAAATCTTTAAACTTGAATCAGTTTTTTTTATTATTACTAATTAAACTATTGTATTACTGTGAACACAAATTATATTGTTTTTGACCCTTTCAATAAATTAAAAGAGATTGAACTACAAAACATTCTGCTTGCAAAGATAAAATGGCTAAAAAAGTTTTTTATGTTTAGCCTTTTTTTCTTCAATATTTGTTATATGGTGATATTTATCATATTTATTTTATTATAAAAAACAAAAAAGTTGAGATTATCAGTATCCATAAATTTGAGTTGTTAAACAGTCATTCAGATTGTGTTCTAGTTAAGAGTTTGCAAACAGCTCTAAATTGACAGACAAAATAAGGCTGATTAGCACCGCAGATCTTTTCAGAGTTCATCATCTTTATCTCCAGACATGTTCAGTTCATCCAGTGATCTGCTGCCCTTCAGATTATCTGCAGATGAATGAAACGGTCATTGGGAGACTTCATCTCCTCAGTCAGAACGAGGTCATGATAGAAATGGTGTTTATTGAGCCACAGTTCATCTGTTGTCGAGTATCGTCGAAACAGTTTTTCAGACTAGAATACTAAGGATGTGATGGAGGTGGAGCCTCCTCAAAACACACGAGAAAATTAATGACAGTACAAAAGCAAACCAGAACAATTGATATTAAATATGAGAAAATAATGGATAAACTACATAGTTTTGTAAAAAAAAAAATTACAGAATAGTTTTCCCTGAAAGAGCTGTTTTGATGCTCTTTGTGTTTTTGTGTTTCTTCACAGATTTACCCACATCTACACTGACTGTGACACCAGACACATCTGTATTCACTGGAGAGACAGTCAATCTGAAGTGTGTGATAAACTCTGAACACAATGACTGGAAATATGAGTGGAGATATGAGTGGAGATATGAGTGGAGATATGAGTGGAATAAAGGAGCATCAATGTTACAGTCTGAGCGTTACACTGTAAACAGTGACACTCTCAGTATTGTTGGAGCTGTTCAGTCTGATGAGGGTCAGTACTGGTGTGAAGGACACATAGATGGAAGATCAGTTTCATCACAATCAAGCTCTGCGGTTTATCTCTCTGTGAAAGGTGAGTTGAACATCATTGTCCTCATAAACTTGTCATTGTTTTGTACCTGATTATGATGTACAGTTCATCAAACATTAGATTTAAGATTTATTTCATCCGATGCTTACCTGTTTTTTTTGTTTTGTTTTGTTTTTAAGTAATCTGATGATCGCTAAAATCACTAAGAAGACTATATTAGTCTAAATCATCATGACATCAGACAGTATTTCTGACCAGCATGAACCTGTTGGTCACGAGTAACTAGTTCTGAGCTCAACCCAAACTTTACTGTCCAGAGACAAACACGCTTCACAAACAAAACATTCAACCTCTCAAAAGTTGCCGGACATCTCTGATCACTAATTTTATGAAATAAAGGAAAAAATAATTACACTGAACGATTCACACGAAGTCCTGCTAAAACAAAATGGTTGTTGCTGTCTAAACTCTGCACTTTGTGACCAGAAAATACATTATAGCTCAAACAGAAAGTTCAGACTGTTCTTTCACAGCAGACATACAGGATCATTTTACTGAGGAAAATAAACTCTAGATGTTCAAAAGAAATCACTCATTAAACACAAAGAACAGGTCAATAATCATTACCTTTACTAATGGAAAAAAAGTGAATTTATACAGAATCTTCAAGATTTTAAACAGTTTTAAATTATGTAAATATTGTATAATCCATATTTGTGTGTAAAAGAACATACTTGCAGACTGGATATGAATATCAATATTTTGATTTAGTTTTTACTAATAATTACAAACTTTTTGATGTAGTTCATATTCAGATCTGTTTAATGCTATAATCTAAAATCCATATTTCAACACTTATTCTCTTCTGTATCCACTGTTGCAGACAAATACTCAATGATTTGTCAAACACAGGTGAACTCTGACTCTTGAGGATCTGAATCTGTTCTTGTTCTCCTGCAGATCTGAAGCCGAAGCCTGAACTCACATCAGATCCTGCAGGAGCTGCACTGACAGGAAACACAGTGACTTTGACCTGTCGCATGGATCCGTCCACTGAATCCTGGGACTTTTACTGGTACAAAAACATGCTGAACCCTGAGACAGAGAAGACGAACACAAACTCCTACAGACTGGAGATTGATTCAGTGTCTGATGGAGGCCAGTACTGGTGTAGAGCTGGAAGAGGGGAACCCGTCTATTACACAAACTACAGTGATGCACTGTGGGTCAATGTTACAGGTGAGAGAGAACATGTGATTCAACATACTGATCAGAGACAATATCTGCAGAACTTCTCAAACTTTAAATAAATGTAATAATCTGTGTTTGTACAGAGAGTCCTAAAGCTGTGCTGACGGTACGACCTGATGAACGAGTGTTCAGAGGAGAAACAGTCACTCTCAGATGTGATATAAAGTGGGCAGGAAACACTGAGTGGACATACAGATGGGGAATAAAAGGAACCAACAATTTGAATATAAACTCTGCCAAACTATGTACAAAACAAGAGTGCTGCACCAGTGAAGTCAATAAACAGAAACACAGAGAAGCTGTCAGTCTGTGCTCAACACAAGAGTTGAACATCAGCAGTGTTAAATACTTTCACAGCGGTAAATACACCTGTACAGGACAGATAAACACTCAAATCTCTCAGCGCAGTGATGCTGTTACACTGACTGTATCAGGTGAGTTTGTGTTTGTTGTGATCAGCTTCTCCATCAGTTTCTCTATGGCTCTGTAACTCATGATGTTTTGTTCAGCTGAAGCTCAGGCAGCAGTGCGAGTGTCTCCACAGCCGTGGCCGACTGAAGGAGAATCAGTGACTCTGATCTGTGAGGTTTCAGGCTCCTCTACAGGCTGGACATTCAGCTGGTTCAGAGATCGTGATCATCTGTCAGACAGCAGCAGAGGAGCTGGAGGATCTTACACTCTCAGTCCTGCTGCTCTACAGCACACAGGAGTTTATACGTGCAGAGCAGAAAGAGGACGACCAGCCTATTACACACACAACAGCAGCACACAGCCACTGTGGGTCACTGGTGAGTGTTCATGTTTGTGCTCATCCGTATTTCTATTTCATTGATGTCCCTACATCCAAATTCTGGCACATGCTGGGAGAACCATCTTAAAACCAATGACAACCTCAAAACTCTGCTCTCACTTTCCTTCAAATCTCTGTGTAAACTAAGGGTCTGTTTGTCTTACCTCCCTTAATACACCTGAGATGATTTGACAGAATCCAGATCTTCTAATCCTGATAACTGATCTGAATAATTTGATTCTTCTTACAAATTTACAGATTTGATTAAAATTTCTGGATTCACAAGTACACATTCAGTCTGAATGGTTAATGGTAAACAAACTTGACTAGCTGTCCTCGAAGGAGGCTCGAATCCGAGGCTCGGCTCGAGCTCCAAGTTAAACCCCCCCTATAATAGTACTGCACAGAGGGAGAATAAGAGAAATAGAGGAAGAGATGGGGAAGAGGAGGGATGCTGGAAGAATTGTTGCTGGGATTACACAGTGACTGCTGCTTATATACGCCCGTAATTGTCACGTTGGTCGTGTAGACGGTAGGAAGAAGATGAGGAAACATCCAAACGTAGAGTAACAATAAACAGGTTAATACAAATGACGAGATCAGGTACATAGACACTAACATAAACGCGAACCGACAAACAGTGAAGGAAACACAGGGACTAAATATAGTAACTAATGACTGGAACAGGTGCAGGGAATGACTGATTGACAACAGCTGATGACAATGATGACAGAGTGGCGGGAACAAAACCAAAACAGTGAACACGTGGAAAACTTAAACAGGACTATGTGACAGTAATGATGATTGACAGGACTGAATGTTTAGGCTGAAATTGTTTTATCTGTGAAGCAGATTTGTTACCTGACATAATTAATTTTAAAGGTCAAGTACGTTTTTCTAATGGCACAGTAGACAGCATTTTTACGTTTTTAAGTTATCTGCATCTCCTGTGCTGCATGAAGCAACTCGCATTATAGCTGTTCAAATTAATGCACATAAAAAATCCCGTAAAATTATTATTTCCTCACAAATAAATCTCTCAACGAAACTGTCTGTCTATATTATGACAGACTACACAACATTATAATATTGTTTTTAAATTAATTTATAAATTATTATTATTTAAATGATTAATGTCCTTGGTTCATTAGTGTGCTCTTGTAAGAAAGTAGCAGTGGCTAGGAGTCCTGGGACAGACTTTAAATATCACCTTGGCTTAAAAAGATGCAATCTAATCCTTTTTACATTAAATAAGCTGCTCCCTGTCAGATGTATGTTGCTGTCATGTTTAGTTCAGTCTTGTCGTGTTTAGGTTAGTCTTGTTATTCAGTCATTTTCTGCACCTGTCTCCACATAATTAGTTAATTCCATTCACCTGTCCTTCATTTAGTCTTCGATGTATTTAAGTTCCTGTCTGTGTATTCATCCCTGTCGGTCGTTGTTTGTGCTATGCACTCTGTACGTGTCTGCCCTGTATTTGGATTAAAAATCTGTTTGTTATTCGTGAACCTCGTCTCCCGTCTTCCTGTCTTCCGCCGAGCGTGACAGAACGACCGACCTCTCAACACGAGAAAAAGTAATGGACTTACCCGCGCTGCAGTACCTGATGAGCCCGGAGGCTCGTCCCCACCTACACTACTGGGCCTGGTGGTGCAGCGGCGAACGCTCCGCCTCCGCCTGGCAGCCCGGGGTGCGCTCCGAAGCCGGAGCGGACTGCGACGACCTCGGGGACCCGGTGGTGAAGCGAGCGGAGCGGTCCATCACAGAGCCAGGAGTGGTCCACAACATCTTTTAGCAGTGGGCTGCGGATCCTTTCCCCACCCATATACCCGCCCGTAAAACCTCGTCTGCCCCGTTCCAGTTCGGAAATCTGCCGGTCTCCCCGATCCCGCCTCCTCCGCTGATCCCAGTCAGCCTTTAGGATCCGTGGCCACCGCTGCCAACGACCAGCTCCTCGGCTCTGTCCCCGTCGCTCACCCCGTGCTGCTCCTCACGACACCTCGGGCTGCCCGTTCACCAGCAAGGCTCGAGGCGGAGTCCCCGGCTTCCCTTCAGGCCTCCAGGCCCCCGTCACCTTCTGGACCCTCCAGCCCGTCACCTTCACCTCGTCACACAGCTCCCTCATCACCTCCTCGGCCCGTCAGCCCGGAAGCTCCGCTGGGCTCCCTCGATCCTCCAGTTCGGCCTCCGGGGGTCGACGCTCAGCTTCCGCCACGGACTTCCGGGTTGGTGGCTACACCTCCACCCGTCACCCCTACACCGTCAGCGAGCTCCTCCCTCCCTTCAACCTCTCTGTCGTCCTCACTCGCCACACCGTCACCCCGGTCATCCAGACCAGCGTCGGCGCCTCGGTCACGCGTGCCAGCGGCTCGGCGCCAAACTTCCGGGTCGGCGGCGGCGCCGAGGTCCGTCGGCCGAGAAGCTCCCCCGGTTCCTCCACCCACTACCATGGTTCCGCCACCTTCGATCGGTCCCAGCACGTCATCCAACCCCACAGTCTGGACTCCTCCCTGGCCCCTCCCTCTGTCAGCGTCACCATGGCGGTGGCCATCATCCCCTGAACACTGCCCATCTCCAGCTCCACGCCCTCCTCCTAAGCCTCCGCCCTCTTCTTATGGCGCGAGGACGCGCCTTTCCGAGGGGGGCGCTATGTCAGATGTATGTTGCTGTCATGTTTAGTTCAGTCTTGTCGTGTTTAGGTTAGTCTTGTTATTCAGTCATTTTCTGCACCTGTCTCCACATAATTAGTTAATTCCATTCACCTGTCCTTCATTTAGTCTTCGGTGTATTTAAGTTCCTGTCTGTGTATTCATCCCTGTCGGTCGTTGTTTGTGCTATGCACTCTGTACGTGTCTGCCCTGTATTTGGATTAAAAACCTGTTTGTTATTCGTGAACCTCGTCTCCCGTCTTCCTGTCTTCCGCCGAGCGTGACACTCCCGAGCAGGTTTGAGCTTATGGACTTGCTGCTTTTATACAATATATAAGGACCTATCAATCCTGGATCAGTTTTATTTTCAACAGTCAAAAAATCCAGATGTACAAAGAACTGGCCCCAGATCAGAAGCACTATCAAATACACATTTGTAATAAAATAATGTTTTGTGCTTATGATGAATCACTTTGTTGTGTTTATCATTTGTAAGGACATCAGCATTTGCTGAATGATTAAATTGAGCTGAATAAAGTCAAGAGATCTTTGACTTCTGTGATTCAACACTTATAGATTCCAACTGATGTTAAAGGGTCAGTTCACGCAAAAATGAAAATTTTGCATTAATTGCTCTCTCATGTTGTTCCAAACCTGCAAGACCTTCGTTCATCTTCAGAACACAAATTAAGATGTTTTTGATGAAATCTGAGACATTTTTAATCTCCCATAGAAAGCAATGAAATTACCACATTTAGGGTCCAGAGAATTAGTAAATACATCATTAAAATTGTCAACGTGACTACAGTGAACCTTAATGTTATGAAGCAATGAGAATACTTTTTGTGCGCAAAAACAAAACAAAAATAAGGACTTTATTCAGCAATTTTTCCTCTTCCCTGTCAGTCTCCTAGGCAGATGGCGCAGTGAACGCAGTGCCGAGCTTCCGTGTTTATGTCCAAACTGAGGCTGTTCACGTGAGCAGGACGACGCATACGTGTGATGCTGACGTAGGAGCCGGCCAATACAGAATTGATGTTCGGACGTAAACATGGAAGCTCTGCACTGCGCCAACTGTTTATGAGACTGACAGGGAAGAGGAAAATTTGTTTTTTATATTATTTTTATAATCTCTTCCCTTCATAACATTAAGGTTGAATCACTGTAGTCATGTTGACTATTTTAACAATGTCTTCACTACTTCTCTGGACCTTGAATGTGATAATTTCTTTGCTTTCTATGGGAGATAAAAAACCTCTTGGATTTCACCAAAAATAACTTAATTTGTGTTCAGAAGATGAAGGAAGGTCTTACGGGTTTGGAACGACATGAGGGAGAGTACTTAATGATAGAAATTACATTTTTGGATGAACTAACCCTTTAACAGATTTTCAACTTTTTGGATACAATCACATCTGCTTAGTGTTATTATTTATTTTAATTGTACTTCATTACCAGTTAGATATGATTTATTACACAAACACATGTGTGCTCTCAATTTAAAATGTGATTTTCCTCTTTTCAGGTGTTTCTTCAGTGTCTCTGGTGGTTCGTCCCAGCAGAAGTCAACACTTCTCTTCTCATTCTCTCTCTCTGAGCTGTGAGGATCAGAGTAACTCTACTGGATGGACAGTGAGAAGATACACAGACAAAGACACAAAAACTTGTTCAAAACAAACAGGATCTGCATGTTTAATAAAGTCTCTCAGCACATCTGACACTGGAGTGTACTGGTGTGAGTCTGAATCTGGAGAGAAACGTCATCCTCGAAACATCACTGTACATTGTGAGTCCTGTTTCTAATCACAACATCTACTGTTATAATCTAAATTCTAATTACAGTCTACACACATTTTCCACTAATTGTTTTCTGTACAGCTGATCACAGATTGACTTCTGTACAATTTTTAAGGTTTTTCCACACATATCTATTGTTGTGATGTTAGATTAACCTATAATGGTTGAATCTATCTTCACATCCTGATAGCAAGCAATATTAGAAGTGGTATACATATTAAAACATGTACTTATGTCTTCTGTGGAAGTCTCAGGACCAAAATATGTTTTCCAGTCATTGGATTTGTTCTGTCAACCTGCCTGTCAACATATGTATTTTCATACCTCTGCGTGCTGGTTTGCGCAGACATCACACGTCCTGAGGAATCGTAAAACACGGAGCTTTGAGACATGAGGCAATTTAATGCCGTTTCTCGACTTGCAACGCTTTGCAGACTCTGCTCCTGCTGTGCATGTTCATTTGTTTTGAAGGAGGCGTAGCTTTGAAGACGCTCTGAAGGGAGAGTGGGATATTATGCTTTCAATTACTATTACTAGCCTCTCTGAAATGGCCTACCTTTAAATGCCATATAAAAACAAAACAAAATGTGATTGGTCACTTTTCATGTTCGTCAGATACTCTCTTCCCTTATAAATTGGCAGATTAAGCTGCAAAATTGACCTGATTTTATTCCAGTGGTTAAAAATCTGATACACAACCAACAAACTATTTTGCATTTTGGCAAACTGGTGCCTAATGTGAATTCATTTGTACAATCTCATAAAGCTTGGGTTGCTGAATATTCGATCCCTTTCTTCAAAAGCACTTATAGTAAATGATATTATCACAGAAAATAATCTAGATGTGCTGTGTTTGACAGAAACCTGGCTAAAACCAGACGATTACATTACTTTAAATGAGTCTAGCCCTCAAGGTTACTATTATCGACACGAACCTCGTCAGAAAGGAAAAGGGGGAGGTGTTGCTGTTATCTATAGTAATATCTTCAGTATTACTCAAAAGTCTTTCAAATATATCTCGTTTGAAGTGATGGTGCTCTATGTAACGTTATATAATGTAAGTGACAAATCTCATTTGAAATTTGTGTTGGCTACTGTATACAGGCCACCAGGGCACCATACAGACTTTATCAAAGAATTTGCTGATTTTCTATCGGAGTTAGTACTGGCTGTGGATAAAGTCCTTATTGTTGGTGATTTTAATATACATGTAGATAATGAAAAAGACGCTTTGGGATTGGCATTAACAGATATTTTAAGCTCTATTGGAGTTAGACAACACGTGTCAGGACCAACTCATTGTCGTAATCATACTCTAGATCTAATATTGTCACATGGAATCGATATTGATGCCGTTGAAATTCTGCAGCAGAGCGATGACGTCTCAGATCATTATCTAGTCTCATGCGTGCTACATTTAACCAAGGCTGCAAAACCGCCTGTCTGCCATAAATATGTTAGAACCATCACTTCCACCACTAAAAACTGCTTTATAAATAATCTTCCTGATCAGTTTCATCAACTTAGCAAACCAGACAGCTTAGAAGAACTCGATGTTGCAACAGAAACTATTGACGCTCTCTTTTCCAACACTCTAGACTCTGTTGCTCCTTTGCGCTTAAAAAAGATTAAGGATATTAGTCCAACGCCATGGTATAACGAGCACACTCGGGCCCTTAAGAGAGCAGCAAGAAAAATGGAGCGCAGCTGGAAGAATTCAAAACTAGAAGTTTTTCGGATTTCATGGAGAGAGAAAATGATGGAGTACAGAAAGGCCATAAAAACCGCTAGATCTGCTTATTTTTCAAATCTTTTAGAAGATAATAAACACAACCCTAAGTATTTATTTAATACAGTGGCTAAATTAACGAGAAATACAGCCTCAACTTCTGATGTTTCCAAACAGCACAGCAGTAATGACTTTATGAACTTCTTTACTTGCAAGATTGACAACATTAGAGAGAAAATTATAGCCATGCAACTGTCTACTACAGTATCACATCAGACAGTGGATTGTAGTATCCCTGAGGAAAAATTCCATTCATTCGCTGTTATAGGAAAGGAAGAATTGTCTAAACTTATTAAATCATCAAAATCAACAACATGTATCTTAGACCCTATACCGACTAAGCTATTGAAAGAGATGCTTCCAGAGGTCATAGATCCTCTTCTTAAGATCATTAATTCATCTTTATTACTAGGTTACGTACCGAAAAATTTTAAGCAGGCTATTATCAAACCTCTTATTAAAAAACCACAACTTGATCCTGGTGAATTAGTCAATTACAGACCGATTTCCAATCTACCTTTTCTGTCAAAAATACTAGAAAAGGCAGTATCATCTCAACTTAGTTCCTACTTGGAAAGAAATGGTATCTGTGAGGATTTCCAGTCAGGATTTAGACCGTACCATAGTACTGAGACTGCTCTCATTAGAGTTACAAATGATTTGCTCTTATCATCAGATCGTGGTTGTATCTCTCTATTAGTGTTACTAGACCTCAGTGCTGCTTTTGACACTATCGACCACAATATTCTTTTGAATAGACTAGAAAATTATGCTGGAATTAGTGGAAATGCATTGGCATGGTTCAAATCATACTTATCTGACCGTTATCAGTTTGTAGTAGTAAACGAAGAGATGTCATTTCGATCACAAGTTAAACATGGAGTACCACAAGGCTCAGTTCTAGGACCGTTGCTTTTCACTCTGTACATGCTACCCTTGGGAGATGTCATTAGGAAGCATGGCATTAGCTTTCACTGTTACGCTGATGATACTCAGCTCTATATTTCCTCGCGCCCTGACGAAACCGACCAATTCTCAAAATTAACAGAATGCGTAGCTGATATAAAAAATTGGATGACTAGTAATTTCCTACTACTAAATTCAGAAAAAACAGAGATTCTAATTATTGGACCAAAAACTTCTGCACGTAATAACCTAGAATACTGTCTAACACTTGATGGCTGCTCTGTTAAGTCGTCTTCGTCAGTTAGGAACCTGGGTGTGCTCTTTGATACCAATCTTTCATTTGAATGCCACATTTCTAGCATATGTAAAACCGCATTCTTCCATCTTAAAAATATATCTAAATTGCGACATATGCTCTCAATGACAAATGCGGAACAGCTAGTTCATGCGTTTATGACCTCGAGACTAGATTACTGTAATGCTCTACTGGGTGGTTGCCCTGCTCGCGTGATAAACAAAGTACAGCTGGTCCAAAACGCAGCTGCTAGAGTCCTTACTAGAACCAGGAAGTATGAACATATTAGTCCGGTTCTGTCAAAACTGCACTGGCTCCCTATTAAACATCGTATAGATTTTAAAATCTTGCTAATTACTTACAAAGCACTAAATGGCTTAGCTCCCCAGTACCTGAGTGAGCTTTTAATGCATTATAGTCCTTCGCGTCTATTACGATCTCAGAATTCTGGCCAGTTGTTAATACCTAGAATATCAAAATCAACCGCGGGCGGTAGATCCTTTTCCTATTTGGCACCTAAACTCTGGAACAATCTTCCTAGCATTGTTCGGGAAGCAGACACACTTTGTCAGTTTAAATCTAGACTAAAAACGCATCTATTTAACCTGGCATACACATGACGCACTATAAACTCTTGTCCTCATATCCGTTAAAGGATTGTTAGGCTGCATAGATCAGGTCAGCCGGAACCGGGAACACTTCCTATAACACCAGATGTACTCGTTACATCGGAAGAAGAATGGCGTCTACGCTAATTTTTTGTCTCTCTGCTTATCCCGAGGTTTACCAATTAACATGATTGGCTGGATCCGGGCTGTGTCCGGGTCGGACGGGGAACCTGTGCCTGTGTGCGGCAGCAGTGTGGCCCTGTGGTGTCGGCGGAGACCGTGTGAACGAGCTCATCCTTTGTGAAGACCTTACCGACTCATCAGCCAGCGGCACATATCCCAACAAACCGTCCCATATCGGCGTGATCAAAAAGATCTTAAATTAGATGGAACTAGATTAAATATTTTGACTGTTGCGATTCCAAATCAGTTTAATGACCTGTGACTCTGCCTGAGTATCGGACAAGTGTTCACTGTTGGCCAGAGGAGAACTGGCCCCCCAACTAAGCCTGGTTTCTCCCAAGGTTTTTTTCTCCATTTGTTGGAGTTTTGGTTCCTTGCCGCTGTTGCCTTTGGCTTGCTTAAGTTGGGGACACTTGCTTGATATTCAGCAGTGTTTTTGATATGCCTGCATTGGCGCCGTTGTATGCGAACTGATCTGAGCCGGACGATTACGTCACTGTTTTCTCCAGTGCTGCTATACCTAAATTACCTAGACTAATAACTATTGATCTTTGCAACGGAATGAATCAATAATATATAGAATAAGCTGCACAATGACACCATTTTCTTATTAATGTAAAGCTGCTTTGCCACAATTTGCATTGTAAAAAGCGCTATATAAATAAAGATGACTTGACTTGACTAGTATAATTTTATTGCGCACCACTGATTCGTCAAGATTCAAGGGTTGACCTGCATGCTTATTTTTTTCTAAAAATTGTAAGGACCACCCGTCAGCCCAATGGCGGAATCTGACGGCCTGGCGAAGGTACAACGCGTGTATGTCTTTTCAGCGCCCGCGTTAAATTCACATTAATTTTTATGATTTTAATTTATGTTTTCCTTTAGCTGTTCGTTTAATCTGACTCCAATTGTAAACGATCTCTAATTGGTAATGTTTCTGATGTAACATTAATAGCTGATCGCGCGGTTAAGTATGAATTAATTTAGATCTTTGATTCTTTAATTTCTCTTAATTTCAATTATCCTTTCATTCGGGTGTCTCGTCGCTTATGGACTATGTTCAGCTGAAAAACCACGTCCAACGGTCACAAGCTGGCCAGTTTAGAATCAAAACAGAGGAATTATAGCGTTTACTAAAAAACACAATTATGGAATCGCCAACCTGCTTATTCTCATAAAAATGCCATTCGATTTAGTCACAATACTATATCATGTTAAGTCATAATAGTCAGAAATCTGAAACCTTAATATCGTGCCCCCGGCTCCGTCTACTACGATTTCAGTATGATCTATCCTGGCAACTAACATTGCGGAAACGAGAGGGCCACATAAAATCTACTGGGATCAAATGATTTCAGACGAATTCAAAATAAATCAAGATGGAACAATTTATTTATCAGGTAAAATGTTTCAATGCCAATTACATAATTACACAATTCAAATATAATAAATACATAACATCAGTTACTCAACAGATTTCTCTAAGAGTATTTAAAAGTTATGCATACACACAGAGATGGTGGATGAAAGTCTTAAAGACATTCACCATCTCTATGCGGGGGTTCTGGTTACAGAATGTCCCGTCTCGCTGCTGTGTCTTTTCCCCTAAATACCCATACCAGAACAAAAGGACTGTAAATATTTATTGCCCCCTCACCTGGTTTTTGGGGGAGAGGAGGTGGTTTTCTTGAAGAGAAAAGAGAACAGAATTCTCCTAAGTTTTCAAACTTTCTCATAATACTAGTGACTGCTGTGAAACTGAGACCATTTTACCAATCGCACTGAGACATTTAAAATGATACTAAACATGAAATTGGAAAATAATAGATTCACAAGATACATCATACATAGTACATATGCATTCTTGGAGTACATCAGTGATTTGAATCAGGGGGGAGAGGGGAGAGAGGGGGGCTGGTCACATAGCTGAGTGAGGACAGTTTGGGCAGGGTGTTGTCCTATTCCTTTGAAGTATGAGTTTTATTGCTTTATTGCAGGATGCCTGATCTCAGCTTTATCTTAGCAGGAATATCAAACCTTACAAAATAAATAAATAAAATTCATACAAAATCGTCAGCTCATAAAATAGTTCTCATGAGATTGGGTTGAACCACACAACACTAGTATAAAAAGCACAGGAAGGAGAAAGTACAATTCATAATATCAGTATTTTGATTATAAATTGTTTTTGCTATTCTTACTATTTACAGTATTAAGCACACTTTTCTTGTGTTTGTAGATGGTAAAGTGATTCTGGTGAGTTCTGTTGATCCTGTGATTGAGGGAGAGACTCTGACTCTACAATGTTTACATCGATCCAACTCCTCAATCCTCAGTGCTGATTTCTATAAAGACGGATCACTGGTCCAGAATCAGACGAAAGGACAGATGAGCATCACTGCTGTCTCAAAGTCACATGAGGGTTTCTACTGCTGTAAAACACAGAGAGGACAGTCACTCCACAGCTGGATCTCAGTCAGAGGTCTCTGAATAATCAGTGATTTTATGTACTTTTGTAAAATTATCATACAGTATCAAATATGTCACTCACTAATAGATCTGTGTGTTTGTCACGTTCTCCTCAACAGCTTCTCAATCACTTTCTCATCTGGTCATTGGTGTGTCTGTAGGATTGAGTTTTTTCTTGTTGTTCCTCGTCTCACTGGTACTGCTGTGGAGACACAAAAACAACAAAGGTGTGGAGCAGTTCATGACATGTTATGAATGACTAAACCACATGAACAGCAACAGAAGTTATTAAATGTAATTTCGTGAGGAGCATGCCCATTTATTCTTCTAAATAGTACCATTGTATAAAAACAGCCTCTTATTACTTCCAGTTGTTAATTCTTTCGACATCCCTTCTTGTATATTTTTGCAGGGGGCAATCGGAGCTCGAGTAGAATATCCTCTCTGAGCTTCTCTATAGCAGACAACAAGCCAAATCTGTTTACCACTTACACTAAGATTATATGGGCACACAAACTCGTGAAATGGAAGATAAAGTTTCTAAAGCCTAGACAGTCACTGCATGTTTATTAATAAAATGAGCATTTAATCAGAATCAGAAAATATATGAGTGAAAATACTCGTAAAGTCAACATAATGATCTTTGTCTCTATTATAGATCAGCACCATAACACTCAACAGACATCAGTCCCAACTCGATCTGGAGAATCTCATATGGAAAACTCTCCTTTGCAGCCTGGTCAGACTCAATAACAATCATTTACCTTTATTTATTACTGTATTTTCTCCCATTACCACCTTGCTTTTAATCTTTTTTCTTCAAATGCCTGTTTGCTGTCCTCCAGGTTCTGATCACATTTATGATGACGTGACTCCAGTGCGTAAAAGGCATAAAGGTTGGGTTTTAAGCCTTGTTATAAAACTCAGTAACAAATAATTTAAAGGGATAGTTCACACACACACACACACACACACACACAAACACACACACTTGAATTCTGTCATCATTTACTCACTCTCATTTCATTACAAACCTGTATGACTTTCATTATGCTGTGGAACACAAATGAAGATATTTGGATAAATATCTCAGATTCTATGCTTTAAAAGTGGTGCAATGTTGTTTGGAACCCAATACTCTTCGAAATATCATTTTGAACTATCCCTTTCAGCTTTATATGTATTTATATGTACTTTTTAGCTTTTGTCCTCAAAATTCCTGTTTGCTGTCCAGCAGGTTCTGATCACATTTACACTGCTGTGACTCCACTGAATAAGAGAGACAAAGGTTGAGTCATTTCATTTAAAGTCAACATATCATTCATGTTTGCTTGACTTGTTTGTTTTAGAGCCACTGGAAGACGTCACGTATTCAGAGGTCACTGTTAAGAAAAACATATCTGTGGATAAAGGTTAAAAACCCTCTTCACTACACCTGGACAATAAAGTCATCAACCAATAATATTGATGGTGTCTGTATTTATATTGCATAAAATATGAATACATATTTTCATGATTTGACTATTATTTCCAGACGATAACACTGCAGAGTCAAATAATGTGATGTACTCAGAAGTCGGAGCAAAAGTAAAGAAGTTCAAAAGCAAAGGTGAGATCCTGTTTTTCCTGAAGTACAATATTTCCAGCATGTTCTTAATAATCTGATTGACTTTCTGTTCTGTTCAGATATTGAAACTGCAGGACCCAGTGATTTGACGTACGCACAGATCAATATACAGAGCAAAAAGAAAAGCAACGATAAAGGTAAACACACAACAAACTGCATCTAAACTGAATGAATCGTCACATTTAACTATATAATTATTCTATAATATCAGGAAACCCTTTTACAATCATAAGCAGAACTGATAAAGCCAACTTCAGTTTGGAAATGTAACAAAACAGTCACAACAATACATCTGCCTGTGTTTATGAAATTAATGAAAATGGAGTGTTTCAAAATTAATATCAGAGATGATCAAAAAAAGACTGTACAGTCAGATAATCAAGCTGCTGTTTTTCCATGACAGGCGCTGGACTTGCTGATGTTCTGATTGAAATGCAGTCAAAGAAGAAACAAAATGGTAAATAAACAGATGCTCTGAAATAAGTAGCAGGTTACAGATCTTGTAAAAGTAAAGGATGTAAAATGATATACTTTAAAATATAGAACCTGCTCACTTGACATAAAATAATTTTTAACAATTTTATTCAATATTACAATTATTTCTGTGGTTTCATTGTGGTTTATATCATGGATTATCAGTTATTAGTTGCAGATGTATAGCGTTATGTTTATTCGCTCTGTTTCTGATCTGTTCTGTTCATTAACAGGGAAGAGCAGCGAGTCCGGAGACACTTTATACTCTGAATTGAAGATAGAAGATAGAGGTGAGAGAAACACAACGTCAAAAATCATCAATGTCAAATCATTACCCTTAACTATTACACATCAACAGATCAGAATGATTCAGAAAGTCATGTGACTCATGAGGGAATGTAAAACAATTGTTTTTTCAGGTGCTGATGCTGAAGTCGGTGATCCAACTTATGCTCAAGTTTTTAAGAAGAAAGGTCAAAAAAAGAATAAAACACGTAAGAATCGTTACAATTGTACAATGATTTTTACAGTAACTGACTATTGGTTCACTATTTGCACTTTCATGTAGATTAGAAATCTGCTTTAAGTGATTAAGTTCAGTTATTTGTGAGATTCGTGATCTTAAAACTGTAAATCATCAACAGCATGAGCTCAAATCAAAGCTTTACATTATCCACATTACCTGAATATTTCAAACTGTTCTCTTTTTAAAGGTCCCTGAGAGCAGCGAGGAGAACAGATGATAGACGAGAAACACCAGCAGAAGAAATGAGAAATTCAATTCAATTCAATTCAAATTTATTTGTATAGCGCTTTTCACGATACATATCGTTTCAAAGCAGCTTTACAGAGAACGGATGAAATGAGTCAACTGCTTATGTACATGCTTGAATGAAAGAGAATTGCACTGTATTATATGTAAAAAAAAAAAAAAAAAAAGGAAGAAAAAGTTAAAAAGTTGGTACACCACAGCTCCAAAAATAGAATTTTTTTTTTCACGTTCTCATCACAGGTGACGTTTCAAGCCCTGTGGCTCTTCATCTGTACACATATTATGTAAGCAAATATATGTATCTATAATATATAATAACACATTTTCTGTTGTCAGCATTTATGTTTAACACATTACCTGTCTTATCAAATGTTTTAGCCAAGGCAAGATGATATTTCTTATATATGCTGTTTTCTTACTTTCATTTATTACACATATATTGTTTTTGCTGCAGTTAATGAAGTGTGAGATTTCTGATAAAAGTGTGAAATTTTTTTAAATTTTTTGTAATGACCATATTTTGTACAGTTCAGTTCAGGTCACGAGTGTTTTCATTTCTATCTACGCACTGGGCAAATGTTTACTGTCCACTTAACTGATTAATTGATAATTTGTAATGACTGTCTATGTTTCTGTGAATTGATGGTCTATTATGTTACTGCTTTTTGTAAAGCGTCCTTGAGCTGAGAAAGGCGCTAAATAAATTAAACATTATTTTCAATGTACTTTCTGATTCTCTGATGCTGTGGCTTAACTGACCAAGAAAGGGAAAATACAGTGACTACACAATAACTGCAAGACAGTTAAATCTTAACTGTCTTTTGACTTTGCAGTGGATTATAAACTTACAGTGAACAGGGAGTCGTCTTTAAAACAATATCCTGTTCTTGAGGACATTTAGTATCTTTAAATTTAAACTGGATTTGAGCCATTAAATCAACAAATACTGATAGATGAGGAAATTATGAGTTCTTTATCTTTTTTACATTATTAGTGTGTTGCTTTTAAAGTGCCTTTATTCTGGGAGAGAATAGTAGGACAGAGGAGAAAAGAATCTGCTTCTTATGCTCTATAGTGTACGGAAGCAGAAAAAAGACTTAGAAGATGCATTTTATTGTATTTTTTTTTTTAATTAATTGTAAATGTATGAAGTATCTGAGTGTAAAGAGGTGAAAGGTTCATTTCACTGTATGCGGGAATTTACTGGATGATTAATATGTATTCATAAAATTTCTGTGTAGTTATTAGATTTCATTTTCCATGACTGGTCTATTAAAAAAAAACACTTTACAATAAGTTTCATTAGTTAACTACATTTGTTAAAATGAACTAATAATAAACTGCACTTATACAGCATTTAATAATCTTTGTTAATGTTAATTTCAACATTTGTTAATACATTATTAATATCTTGTTAACATTAGTTAATGCACTGTGAACTAACATCAACAAACAATGAACTTTAGTAAATTAGTAAATACAGTAACAAATGTATTGCTCATGGTTAGTTCATGTTGGTTAATTCATTAACTAATGTTTAACTAATGATCATTATTGTAAAGTGTTACCTATAAAACAAACAACAACAACAAAAAAAACAAACAAAAGAAAATCAGACTTTTGTAAATAGGCTTCCTCATATATGAAGGGTTAAAAAATTAATTAAAATAAGAAATATCTGTATTTTTAATTGCTTTAGATTATTTACAAATAACTTTATTATCACATTTACTTTTGGGGGGGTTTAAGCAGGAGGCAATAGCAAAATAAATAGCCTATGCTTAAGTGAGTGTGCAGTTGTTCTCCTTCGATTTTAAGCAGAAGGTGTCAAAAGTTTCTATAGCCTGACTGTCCTGTAACATGTATACGTGTCTCTTAAATGTGCACCATTCAGGTAATTCCATTCCTTAGTGGATTGTTCAATCATACATTTTGTTTTGTTGTATTTTGTTTAGTGTCCTTGTGGATCAAACTGTAGCTTGTGGTGCTCATAACACCAAGGTCAAGGATTCAATTCCCAGAAAATGCATGAACTAATGAAAGGAGCACATTGAATGCAGTGCAAGTCACTTTGGATAAAAGCATCTGGCAAACATGTAAATGTTGTAATTGGTAAACAACATTGTTAAATTACTGTTTTGCATACTCTTTCCTATAGGTTATGGCAAAAGTATGAAAATGCTTTATCCTCTCTACCTGTTGCTAATGGTGCAATCATAAGTCTGATGATCAGTTTTCTGTCAAGAGGGGGATGAACCCCAGCAGCAGCTGTAGTAAAATACAATGGCAAAGCTGGTGAGGAACACAAAAAATATCTGAAAAGGTTCACACTGGCAAATGTTATGAATCTGTGCTCTGGATAAACCTCTGATGCTCTCAAATGGATGATATACAGGCTAAAAGACAGAACAGGCAACAGGTTAAACTCTACAGCCCCCAAATGAGAAGAGAGGCAAGACATCAGCCACCAACTGACCAAAAACGAATCCCAGATGCTGCAATGAGACGTCTTGGGCCAGAGGGAACACAAATGAAGTGTTAGACTCAAGTTTGACTCAAAAATGACCACAACATTTACGATAAAACAAATGGCTTCCCAAATGTGACAACTCCAGCGAGTCTGTACTGTGCATTGATGACAGCAGGTACTTCCTACTGTTTAATAAATGAAGATTATAAGATAATGCTGCTGTGTTTGAAATGGGCCTGAATTACGTATTATGTTCCAGAATTAATTAACCAACCAACCAATCAAGCACCCATCCATCATGAACTGCTGTTTATGTCTTTCATGTGGTGTTAGCAGTGCAACTCTATTCTTTTTCATCAATATTATGGGGAAATGTTTGGAAGCCTGCTATGCTGTTTCTATATTACTCTGGCTGCTCTCTACTTAAGATATCATACACAAAGAAAAGAAAACACTTTTTGAAACATCATTTAAAAAGGTACATTTCTTCCTGAAGCTGTCTTTTAGAGTAATCCTCGACAGCAACATAGAGCCGGCGCAGATCCGGCCCACATCTGGTCCGATAGTAATCCACATGAACCAGACGTGGGTCACACTATGTTGCTGTTTGGGATTCAGAGTTGCTACAGCATTTCTATCTACAATCTTCAAAGAATACAACCACCAGAGCAGTTTGGTAAAGGCTTTGTTACTGCATCTCTTTCCAGGTTAGTCTTCAAAATAAGCTGTAGCTACAATTGTGAATAGTCACCAATACAATTTCCACACCTTGCACAAATGTCAACCTAGTCAACACTGACATGCACAACAAAACGCTACCAAACATGCCTCAGTTATAATATGCAAAACACTGAAAACACCTTGACATCAAAACACAATCAAACGTTTTGTAGTTATCACTGTAACATTGTGCATGTAAATGCACTCATTCATATAATGAACATGGTTGCAGTTCTCAAAATGGCCATTCCATAAATGTTTGATAAACAGCAGCCGTACCTTCAAAGCAGAACATTGTCAACTCCTTAGGAATCTCCTCAGGATCCTTCAACTTGCGTATGGACATGTCAAAGCACATGAACCAGGACCAGACCATGCAGAGGTCCTGTTCATGTAGTATAAATCACTTTAGTGCTGACACTCATGTTCAAGTACTGCTGCTGGCTGTCTGTTAGACAAGGGGCTGGTGACCAGCAAAAGGTAGTTGCATTCCTCTGTAAAACTCTTCTGGAAACCACAGCTAAAATAAAAGAAGGAGCATAAATAATTCAATGGTAAATGTCTTATGAATGAGCATGTACAACTCAAGTGCAGGTGTGGATGCGTGATGTCATTTCCTGTTGCAGGCAAATGCGCTTGAACTCCATTGGCCACAAGGCAAGTGTATGTGGGTCAAGACGTCTTCAGAGTCTCACTCTCTTCTTTCAGGCAGGACAGAAAAGCCACGAGGAACTCATGTGCCTCCTGAGAGGAGAAAGAGAAGGACAGATGAAAAGCTGCAAAGTTAAATGAACAAATCAACATTTGTTTGCAAGACTGCATATTTGAACTGTTCACTCCTGAAAAGATCAGCATGAATTTTTTTCTGCTTTCATCTGATATTTGTGAGCTTTCCACTAACCGAACTTGTCTGGTTTCTCTCACAAGCTTCAGAATTTAGGGAACACATGCTATATGAACACCATCTTTCCGTACCTCCTCCTCGCTTTCCAACAAATACTGACCCACTGCAGCGCTGAAGCCTGGGTGTATTCAATGGATTGGATTCCAAGACTGGCCATCATTTCTTGAAGACTAAGGAAACATCAAACATATTGTAATCTATAGCACATTGTAAATGATCCACATGACACAGGTTACCATTAAAGAGAAAAGAAAAGCAAACCGTAACAGAATAGTGCACTCTATATTCACCTCTGTCATTTTCCCCATGAAATGCAGGGTTCAGGGAAAACAAGGATGTTAAAGTAACACATACCCAGGCCATTACATCATGTTACCTATATTTGGGGATCAAGTGCGCCAGCATCACACGAAATTCAGTACTTCAACCATTCAAGATCAATGGGTACATAAGTTAGAGCAGCAGCTGCATCTAGATAAATGATGCCATTTTGATCATATTTCATTTAAATGCTTTATTAAATAGAATCCAGTATTAAAACATTTAATGCACAGGAAAGATGTATATCATTTAATACTTGTAAACCTGACAGAATAAGCTCTGATTTTATAATGCTCTCACCTGTGACGGGTTGAGTCTCCTGAAACATTTGAGCAGAAGATCCATCTGTGGATGTGGAAGAACCATTGAAGCTGGGAGAGGGTTTCATCCCTTCAACCACTGAAGAAATGTTAACACAAATCATCTATTGTTCCTACCATTTACCTGCTTTGATACAGGAATAAATTTTACAGCATTTAACCAGTCAAATCAAGCATTGTGCATCAAGAGAAAAGATGGAGAACTGCTTCATATCTTGATTGTGACAAGTTCAGTCTCCTGCACAGTCAAGAGCTCAAACTCTTTTTGATCCATTGACTACAGATGAGGAGGAACCGTCTCCAACTTCTGCTTTGAAGACATAATAATGAAGATCACATGAACAGAAATTTGGGCATGTTTTTCAAGCTTCAAGAAGTAGATTCTAAACAATCAGAAAGTTAAAGATTGTTATACACCAGCAGTGTTGTCAAGTCTGCGGTTTTCCGGTGGAATTGGGCTACTTTAACACTGTTGCCATGGGTTGAAGCGTCCCAGAAGTTAATCTCAAATATGTGAACAGGCCTTCATGAGTGCTGACTCAAGGTTTCCTCATCTATCAGTATCTGATGACTTAATGGCTCAAATCCAGTTTGCTGATTGGATGCTAAAGACACCAAATGTTCTCGATCCTGGAAACGGGATATTGTTTTAATGACGATATCCTATTCACTGTGAGGTTATAATGCACTGCAAAGTCAAAACAGTTTTGAACAGATTTCAATTCATTTTTATTGCTATCAGTTTTCATACGTGTAGTTACTGTATTTTCCTTTAGGTCAGTTAATCATGGTATCAGAAAATACACTGGAAACACCCGTGACCTGCACTGTTCAAAATATGGTCATTACTTTAGTTTATAAGAATATAACAACAATCTAAGAACATTTTTAACAGTTTAAACCCTTGTGACCTAAATTAACAAATGTGAAAAACTCAAGCAAAGATAATGTTGTCTTTATTTATCAAATAGAAATCTCACACTTCATTAACTGTAGCAAACAACAAAAAAAAACAGCAAATATGAAACATATGAATGAAAACAATATATATGATATAAGAATCTTGCCTTGGCGAAAACACAGGCACATTTTGATAAGATGAGTAATGTGTTAAACATAAATGCTCACTAGAAAATGTTTTAATATATTAGATACAATTGCGTATATGAATTCCTTATATATAATTGCAATATGTTTACAGATAATAGTGCAATTCTCTTTAATTCAAGCATGTACATAAGCAGTTGACTTCGACTCATTTCTTCTGCTGGTGTTTCTCCTCTGGCGTTTGTTCTCTTCGCTGCTCTCAGGGGCCTTTAAAAAAGATGATTTACAGTTTTAAGATCAGGATAAACCTCTGGGCCCGGTTTTTCAAAAGTAATCCACTAGGATTTTGGATAACGGATTGGATCAAATCTTGAAAATGTGTTTTTCAAAGGAAAAAACGGATTACATAATCGGATTAGATCACGTAATCCAATCTTGGTTTTGATCCGGATCAAACCTTTAGTTTGGGTTTTTCAGAACTTTTTTGTAGGATTTGGATAACTTTGATCCAAAAAATCTGGATTAAACTGATCCCATCAGAAGGGTGGATTCAGCGTGGATTTCATGGCCAAAATGTAATGAAAACTTTAAAAATGTATCAAATAAAACTATATTTGGATCATGCAGTATCTTACAAGATATCCTATTTATTCATAAGGTTTTAATTTTATTTGTTCATCCGTCAGGCTTTAACGTATTCAGCCTTTCAGTATAGGCCTACAGCAAAGTAGAAAGAGTTTGGCCTCATAAAATAATCCCCCAAACAGCTGTCAAAATTGAGCAAAAACAATACATTTTATTTTGTCACTAATTGATATATATATTCATCACAATCGAAAATATTTTTGTTTTTAGAATATTTATTAGTGATGCATGGCAATGAATGGCAATCACTGATTTTTGAAATCCGAAACAAATCCAAATCAGAAATGGTGTCTAACTCCTCAATGTACAATGTATTGTTGGAAGAGGATGGGGTGGGGTTTTTCTTGTTTTTAGTTTTTTTTAAATGTGTGTTTTCATTTCAAATAAAATAAACTTATATTGACCCCACACTGGCTATTCTACTTGTTGCTCTTTACATATCTATAGTTCTACATTGTGATTTCCTATCCTGTTTGAGCACTGGTTATCCAGATTTGGTGATCCTGAAAAGTTCCTATCCGGATCAGATTGATCCAATCCGATGTTGCTTTAAAAAACTGGCTCCAAAAGTACGCTGGATTACGTGATCACGGATCGCAAAAAAAGGATTACTAAATCCGGGTCAATTTTATCCGGATTAAACCTTTTGAAAAACCGGGCCCTGATCCTCACAGATAACTGAACTTAATCACTTGAAGCAGATTTACATTCTAATCTACATGAGAGTGCAAATTGTGAGCAAATTGTCAGTTATTGTAAAACCATTGTACAACAAAATTCTCACGTGTTTTATTCTTTTTGTGACCTTTCTTCTTAAAAACTTGAGCATAAGTTGCATCACCGATTTCAGCATCAGCACCTGAAAAACAATTGTTTTACATTCCCTCATGAGTCACATGACTTTCTGAATCATTCTGATCTGTTGATGTGTAATAGTTAAGGGTAATGATTTGACACTGATGATTTTTGACGTTGTGTTTCTCTCACCTCTCTCTTCTATCTTCAATTCAGAGTATAAAGTGTCTCCGGACTCGCTGCTCTTCCCTGTTAATGAACAGAACAGATCAGAAACAGAGCGAATAAACATAATGCTATACATCTGCACTAATAACCGATTAGACATTCTGTTGACCATAAGTAACATTGCACCTACCTGTCAACTAGTTAGACTATTAGTACACTGTAGTTAGGTGTTAGGGTTCGGGATAGTTGACATTCACTTGCAAAGTGACTTATAGTGCAGTAGAATGTCTTTTGGGGAAATAAAGTATTAGCAGATATTAAGCAGACAGTCTACTAATACTCTAATGAGACTTAGTTGACATATAGTTGCAATTTTACTTGCAGTCAACAGAATATCTAAAAGGGACCATCAAAAGAAAGTGTTACACTGATAATAAAATGAACAGGACCTCTCAAACCACAATGAAAATTAATCATCAAGTTCTGTTAAAATATGATATTATTTTACATATTTTATTGTCACATGATCTGTATATATCAGAGCATTTCTTTATTTACATTTGTGTTTCTCCTTAAATTTCATTTCAATCAGAACATCAGCAAGTCCAGCGCCTGTCATGGAAAAACAGCAGCTTGATTATCTGACTGTACAGGCTTGTTTTGATCATCTCCTATACTAATTTTGAAGCGCTCCATTTTCATTAATTTCATAAACACAGGCAGATGTGATTGTTGTGACTGTTTTGTTACATTTCCAAACTGAAGTTGGCTGTATCAGTTCTGCTTATGATTGTAAAAGGGTTTCCTGATATTATAGAATAATTATATAGTTAAATGTGACGATTCATTCAGTTTAGATGCAGTTTGTTGTGTGTTTACCTTTGCCCTTGCTTTTCTTTTTGCTCTGTATATTGATCTGTGCGTAAGTCAAATCACTGGGTCCTGCAGTTTCAATATCTGAACAGAACAGAAAATCAATCAGATTATTAAGAACATGCTGGAAATATTGTACTTCAGGAAAAACAGGATCTCACCTTTGCTTTTGAACTTCTTTACTTTTGCTCCGATTCCTGAAATATTTTATGCAATATAAATAATACAAAATACAGATAAATACAGATATGGTCTTTTACGAAAGTTATCTTTTTACATTGAATCAATTAAATTTTATTACTTAGAATATTAAGTATTTCAACTTCAGGAATGTAAGAATTTGTTAGTGAAGAGTGATTTTTTTAAAAACCTTTATCCACAGATGTCTTTTTCTTAACAGTGACCTCTGAATATGTAATGTCTGAAGATGGCACTGGATCTGGAAAGAGTCAATCAATATTTTAATTATTTTTTATGATACATGTGTAGATTATTTTGTATTTTAAAATTTATTTTTAGATTCTGATATTTTTAATATATATAAGTTTTAAGACTCAACCTTTATCTCCACTATTCTCTGGAGTCACGTCATCATAAATGTTATCAGAACCTGCAGGACAGCAAACAACTATTTGAGGAAAACAATGAAAAGCAAGGCAATCGTAAAGGGAAAAATATTAATAAATAAAGGTAAATGATTGTTATTGAGCCTGACCAGGCTGCAGACGAGAGTTTTCCACATGAGATTCTCCAGATCGATTTGAGTCTGATATCTGTTGAGTGTTACGGAGCTGATCTATAATAGAGACAAAGATCATTAGAGTCACTAGAGTATTTTCAATTGCATATTTTTTTTTACATACATTAAAGCTGCAATAAGTAGTTTTTTGTCCACTAGAGGTCGCCTAATTAAAACAAAGGTAGCTTGATGACGCCAAATTAGAATCTTGGGACATGTGGTCTTCACCTCACAGCCGGTGGAAAAGAATCGGGATGGGACTCGGGCAGAAATCATGTTCATGTGATTATTAACGTTACTGTAGTATGAAGCAGAGCAGGACCGAGTGTTGTGGAGCTGAATGAGGCGCTGGAGCGATTGATAATGAGAGACGAACGGGACACATGGCTGGCGAGAAGTGGAACTTTTGTATTGCCGCAGTCGCTGGCGCCGCTTCCACTTTTCCAGTCATGAGTATGAGTTAACACAACTCTGTTTATCATAATAGATACATTTGAGTGTGTTGATAATGATGTTATAACATTACTCTGCTGTGAGACACTTGTTGCACTGCAGTAAGATAGATCCATATTACAATATCAGATTAAATGCTGAATGGCTTGTGTTGATAAATGAAATGCAATTAATTTTAAAACATATTGTATGATGGAGAAAATTCTTTATTACTGTTACTAAAAATAAAGCTGCATCTGATTATGCTATACCAACTACTTGACAAAATAGTGTTTATCTCTGAGGTATGGTAAAGCACGGTACTCGCAAAAAAATCAAGAAAATTAGATTTATAAAAAAACAAGACTGAACGTGTTGAGCTATATAACAATGATTAGTTTTCTGTCTATAAATATATCAAAACAGATGTTCCCTTGTCTATTAAAACATAATATATTAAAGCGTCTTTGGTGTTTCCATGGTTTCTACAAAATAAAACTAGAAATCGAGGGTAATGTGGATATGACGCAATTGACAGGCGACTTCACACATCCCGGATTCTTGGTTAAAATTGCAATTTTCTCACGATTTACAGATAGTTGGAAACATTTGGGATATTGTAAATACTCAACTGAACAACATATATAACACTGGCCAAGTGATCTTTGGATATTTTACTGTTAAACTTTTATATATTGCAGCTTTAAATGCTCATTATGTTAGTATACATGCAGTGATTCAGAAACGTTATCTCCCATATGTTGCCGTTCATGTGGTTTAGTCATTCATAACATGTCATGAACTGCTCCACACCTTTGTTGTTTTTGTGTCTCCACAGCAGTACCAGTGAGACGAGGAACAACAAGAAAAAACTCAATCCTACAGACACACCAATGACCAGATGAGAAAGTGATTGAGAAGCTGTTGAGGAGAACGTGACAAACACACAGATCTATTAGTGAGTGACATATTTGATACTGTATGATAATTTTACAAAAGTACATAAAATCACTGATTATTCAGAGACCTCTGACTGAGATCCAGCTGTGGAGTGACTGTCCTTTCTCTGTTTTACAGTAGTAGAAACCCTCATGTGACTTTGAGACAGCAGTGATGCTCATCTGTCCTTTCGTCTGATTCTGGACCAGTGATCCGTTTTTATAGAAATCAGCGCTGAAGATCGAGGAGTTGGATCGATGTAAACATTGTAGAGTCAGAGTCTCTCCCTCAATCACAGGATCAACAGAACTCACCAGAATCATGTCACCATCTACAAACACAAGAAAAGTGTGCTTAATACTGTAAATAGTAAGAATAGCAAAAACAATTCATAATCAAAATACTGATATTATGAATTGAATTGTATGCTTCCTGCACTTTTAAAGTCATACAATGTTTTGTAAGCAAATGTGCAGATTTTTAGAAAAAAGCAAGCAATGAATGTCATCGGTGGGGAACAAGTAAAAAACAAAAATAAGATTGAACAAATTCATACGCATTAGCAACCAATCTGCCAAAATACAAAATAGTTATACATTTCCATAACAGTTTGTTGGTTGTGTATCAGATTTTTAACAACTGGAATACAATCACGTCAATTTTGCAGCTTAATCTGCCAATTAAGAGAGGAAGAGACTATCTGACGAACATGAAACATGACAAATCACATTTTGCTTTGCATTAATGTACTAATTAGTGGTGTGGTCATCTACATCAGTGGTTCCCAACCTTTTTCCTTGCCCCCCCCCCATGTACATATTTAACAATCTAATATATATATTAATATTAGGGCTGTCAAATGATTAAAAATTTTAATCAAATTAATCAGAATTTTCAGTGGATTAATCATGATTAATCACTATTTGCAAATAATAGAAATAGAAATACCAGGTTCCCATTACTTCTCTTTCTTTTCTCAATTTACTTGCACGAGCCTGTTTACATTTTCGCAGGACAGGGCAGCTCAATTCTTCTGAACATGTACAATTTACATTACTGAAACCACATAAAGAACAGACATGTTTTTCAAAGAACTTGTTCATGTCTATTAAACACATGGGAAAAAGAATATAGAAAAAACACATATTTATCTTTCTTTGCACTGCATGAGCCAGTTGCTCAAACAGACGTCTACCGAGCCGCGCTAAACGCCTCAAGCCTTGTTTATACTCGACGCGTCCGCACGAGCGCGAGTCTCCAGACAGCGCGCGCACCTCTCCAAACGGCCGCGCGACACCCAGACGCGCGTAAACGTGTCTTTACATTGACTTAACATTGAAATCACTCGCGCCAGACGCTCTATTCGCGTTTGGTGTGAACGCAGCATAACCGTTATCTCTCCAACTACGGGCTAGGCAACGGGTCAAACAGATAATGCGCGCTGCGTTAATGAGCGTTAAAAAAATTAGTGCCGTTAAAAGGAACTTGAGTTAACGCGTTATTAACGCGCTAATTTTGACAGCCCTAATTAATATATATTAATATGATTTTTAAAAAACTTAAAACAATATTTTTATCTAAAATTATTAGTGGAATATTTTATGCATTTTTATTCACCTCAAAGCATATCCGCTCCCGCGCCCCCCCTGTGAATTCTGGCGCCCCCCCGAGGTTAATCTAACATCACAACAATAGATACGTGTGGAAAAACTCATTCAGATAATTGAGCAGAAGTCAGCCTGTGATCTTTGAAACAATTAGTGGAAAATGTGTGTAGACTGTAATTAGAATTTAGATTATAACATTAGTAGATGTTGTGATTAGAAACAGGACTCACCATGTACAGTGATGTTTCGAGGATGACGTTTCTCTCCAGATTCAGACTCACACCAGTACACTCCAGTGTCAGATGTGCTGAGAGACTCGATTACACATGCAGATCCTGTTTGTGTTGAACAAGTTTTTGTGTCTTTGTCTGTGTATCTTCTCACTGTCCATCCAGCAGAGTTACTCTGATCCTCACAACTCAGAGAGAGAGAGTCAGAGGAGAAGTGTTGACTTCTGCTGGGACGAACCACCAGAGACACTGAAGAAACACCTGAAAAGAGGAAAATCCCATTTTAAATTGGCAGCACAGAGACATCAGTGAAACAGAAATATGAATGAGCACAAACATGAACACTCACCAGTGACCCACAGTGGCTGTGTGCTGCTGTTGTGTGTGTAATAGGCTGGTCGTCCTCTCTCTGCTCTGCACGTATAAACTCCTGTGTGCTGTAGAGCAGCAGGACTGAGAGTGTAAGATCCTCCAGCTCCTCTGCTGCTGTCTGACAGATGATCACGATCTCTGAACCAGCTGAACGTCCAGCCTGTAGAGGAGCCTGAAACCTCACAGATCAGAGTCACTGATTCTCCTTCAGTCGGCCACGGCTGTGGAGACACTCGCACTGCTGCCTGAGCTTCATCTGAACAAAACATCATGAGTTACAGAGCCATAGAGAAACTGATGGAGAAGCTGATCACAACAAACACAAACTCACCTGATACAGTCAGTGTAACAGCATCACTGCGCTGAGAGATTTGAGTGTTTATCTGTCCTGTACAGGTGTATTCACCGCTGTGAAAGTATTTAACACTGCTGATGTTCAACTCTTGTGTTGAGCACAGACTGACAGCTTCTCTGTGTTTCTGTTTATTGACTCCACTGGTGCAGCACTCTTGTTTTGTACATAGTTTGGCAGAGTTTATATTCAAGTTGTTGGTTCCTTTTATTCCCCATCTGTGTGTCCACTCAGTGTTTCCTGCCCACTTTATATCACATCTGAGAGTGACTGTTTCTCCTCTGAACACTCGTTCATCAGGTCGTACCGTCAGCACAGCTTTAGGACTCTCTGTACAAACACCGATTATTACATTTATTTAAAGTTTTAGAAGTTCTGCAGATATTGTCTCTGATCAGTATGTTGAATCACATGTTCTCTCTCACCTGTAACATTGACCCACAGTGCATCACTGTAGTTTGTGTAATAGACGGGTTTCCCTCTTCCAGCTCTACACCAGTACTGGCCTCCATCAGACACTGAATCAATCTTCAGTCTGTAGGAGTTTGTGTTCTTCTTCTCTGTCTCAGGGTTCAGTGTGTTTTTGTACCAGTAAAAGTCCCAGGATTCAGTGGACGGATCCATGCGACAGGTCAAAGTCACTGTGTTTCCTGTCAGTGCAGCTCCTGCAGGATCTGATGTGAGTTCAGGCTTCGGCTTCAGATCTGTAGGAGAGAGGTTCGAGAGGTTGAATGATATGTTTGTGAAGCGTGTTTGTCTCTAGACAGTAATGTTTGGGTTGAGCTCAGAACTAGTTACTCGTGACCAACAGGCTGGGTTGGGGAGTAACGAAATACAAGTAACTTTTGTTTTTTTTTTTTGAACAACAATTTATTTCTCAAAAATTGTCACAGGGTTAAACAACATTTAAACATTTTCATTATAACCTGATAAAGGAAAAAAGAACAAAACACAAATAAATAAAATAATATGAATAATAAATAACTAAATAAAAATATATTTAAAAAAATAAAATAAAATAAAAAAATAAATAAAGATAGTTATAACATATGTCTATATACTCTCAATGTCCATTAATTCCACAAAGGAGTCACCATCCAGACTCTTCAAAAAGTCATAAAACACTTTAAAGATGGACCGAAAGGTGTAAAGTTTGTTTTTCAGAAAATAGGTAATCTTCATTCTACTTCATCATTTCCATTTGGATTAATGGCGGACAAGCAGTGCTCAAACAGTAACGTTATAATATTGTAATAGATGGGCTGATTGACGTGTATCTTTGGCCACGCCCATTGGTTTGTACGTGAGTTCTGTGTTTTTTTGTACGTGAGTTCTGTGTTTTTTTGTACGTGAGTTCTGTGTTTTTTAGAGCACGCAGTAAAGACGTAACCAGTGAACCAGCAACACGTGTGTGTCGTTCTTCTTCCCTAGTCCACCCCTATCTTAATATATTACAGTGGCGACGAGGATTAAGGGTACTTTAATAGACTGTTAGCTGCTGAGAAACATTGTTGCACTTGTTGTAAAAGAAATTGGAACAAGGCACGAGTGAAAAGCTGCTATCAACGGGGCTAACATGGCGGTGATGCAGTTTGGCCGTGTGGACGAGTACAAGGAATCGAAGGAGGATTTCGAATCGTACATTGAGCGTTTTGAACAGTGGCTTCTGGCGAATGACATTGCAAATGAGAAAAAGGTTAGTGTGTTTCTCTCCGTGATCGGGGCAGAGACATATGGACTGTTAAAGAATCTAGTCACGCCGACGAAGCCGAGCGAAATGTCATATAACGAACTGAAAGCTGCGTTGCTAGCGCATTACAGGCCGCAACCGTTAGTGATCGCGGAGCGTTTTAAATTCCAGAAATGCAACCAGAAGGAAGGGGAATCGGTGGCGGATTACATCGTGGCTTTGAGACAGCTATCAGTGAGCTGTGAGTTCGGACAATATTTGAGTGATGCGCTCAGAGACAGATTTGTAAGTGGACTAAAATCGGAGTCCATGCAACGCAAATTGCTGAGTCAAAAGGATCTGACGTTCAACCAGGCCTGCGAAATTGCGTCATCCATGGAGCTGGCCTCGAGAAACACGCTGGAAATTGCGGGAAAGAGCAAGGATTTACAGTCAGTGAATGAAGTTAAACTTTTTCATAAGAAAGAAAAAGGGAAGTTTAAAGGGAGAGATGTTTCTGAAAAAGGAAAATACCAGAAGAGAGAACAGAGAACAGAAGAAAGCAATAAATGCTACAGATGTGCTGGAAAACACTCAGCTAGAGACTGCAGGTTTAAGAATGAGAAGTGTCATGCATGTAACAAAATTGGAAACATTGCACGGGCCTGTAGGAATAAGAGAACAGCTGGACAGACACAATATGTGGAAGCAGAGTGTCCTAATGAAAGAAAAGAGGATGATTCAGAGTTGTTTGGTGTGTATACAGTGTACACAACCTCAAATGGAAAGAAAGGAATTGTGGTAAATGTGAAATTGGATGGAAAGTGCATGGACATGCAGCTGGACACGGGGGCCGTGGTATCGCTGATGTCAGAACAGTCATACAAGAGTTTCCTGTCACACTTACCATTAAGCAAAACATGCATGCAGCTAACTACCTATTCAGGGGAGAGAATTCCATTGCTAGGATCCATAGATGTGCCAGTGAAGTATGAAAAGCAAAATGTGACACTGCCATTGGTCATCGTTAAAGGGGACAGACCAGCCCTGCTGGGCAGAAACTGGTTAGAGAAAATTCAGTTGGATTGGCCAAATATTTTAATGGTGGAAAAAGCTGAAGTGGCCTCTGACCCAGCAGTAAAAGCAGTGTTGAGACGACATTCAGAGGTATTTTCTGACCAACCGAGTGCAATTAAAGATTTCAAAGCTACTATCCGAGTCCGTCCTGATGCAAATCCGATATTTCAGAAAGCTAGACCTGTTCCTTATGCTTTACGAGAACCTGTGGAGAAGGAACTGGAAAGACTGGAAAAAACAGGCATAATATCCAAGATTGAAAGAAGTGAATGGGCGGCCCCGATTGTAGTCGTTCCAAAAAGTGATAAGTCCATCCGTATCTGTGGTGACTATAAAGTCACTATAAACCAGAATCTAGAGGAGGAAACATATCCGCTGCCTAACACAGAAGATTTGTTCGCTAAGTTGGCAGGCGGAACGTTGTTTAGCAAACTGGACTTGGCGCATGCTTATCAGCAATTAAAATTAGACCAACACTCCGAAAAATACCTCACCATTAATACACACCGTGGCCTGTACAAGTACCATCGTCTCAGTTATGGAGTGGCCAGTGCTCCTTCTATTTTCCAGGCTGTCATGGATCAAATCCTGCAAGGGCTAGATCATGTCACCTGTTTCCTTGATGACATCCTTATCACTGCCAGTACAAAAGAGGAGCATGTAAGGAGACTGGATGAAGTGCTTTCCAGATTAGAGAGGTATGGACTTAGAGTGAAACTTTCCAAGTGTCAGTTTATGCAAGGCAGCGTTGAGTATTTAGGCCACCGCATCGACAAAGAGGGTCTGCACCCAACTGAGGATAAGGTGGCAGCAATTGTTAACGCCCCAAAACCAAACAATGTCACAGAGCTACGGTCATTTTTGGGCCTCTTAAATTACTATGGTCGGTTTTTGAAAAATCTGTCCAGCCGTCTACAGCCTTTACACAATTTATTAAAACAAAAGCAACCGTGGAGCTGGACTGCGGAGTGTGACACAGCGTTTGAGGAAGCTAAACAGCTGCTGCTCAGTAGTACAGTGCTGGTCCATTATGATGGGACCCGACCCCTGAAATTAGCATGCGATGCCTCACCTTATGGGGTGGGCGCTGTGATCTCGCACATTATGGACAATGGTGAAGAGCGCCCTATAGCGTTTGCATCCCGCACACTGACTGAAACGGAGAGAAAGTATGCCCAGATAGAGCGGGAAGCCTTGTCCATCATCTATGGGGTTAAAAAGTTCCATAAATATATCTATGGACGTAAGTTTACACTCATAACTGACCACAAGCCTCTGCTGGCGATACTGGGACCGAAAGCAGCAATACCAACCTTGGCAGCCCTTCGAATGCAGCGCTGGGCTTTAGTGCTGATGGCTTATAATTATGATATCGAGTACCGCAAATCAGCTGACCACATGAATGCGGATGCAATGTCCAGGCTGCCAACTGAGGGTAAAGACTGTACCGGGGAAGAAGGAAGTGTGTTCTACTTTTCCCAGGTGGATGAGCTCCCTGTATCGGCTAAGGACATCGCACAAGCTACACGAAATGATCCAACATTATGCAAAGTGTGGAATTATACTGTGAATGGCTGGCCAAACTATGTGTCAGAGGAGAGTCTGAAACCGTATTTTTCACGCAGGCATGAATTGTCAGAGGACCAAGGATGTGTGTTGTGGGGCATGCGTGTCATAATTCCGCCCAAATACAGATCCAGATTATTAGACGAGCTACACCATGAGCATCCAGGAATTTGCCGTATGAAGGCCCTGGCTCGCAGCTACCTCTGGTGGCCAGGATTAGACGGCTGCATTGAAGAAAAAGTGCGGTGCTGTAGCTGTTGCCTGTCAGTTCAAAAAACACCTGCAGTGGCACCCCTTCACCCGTGGAGATGGCCTGAGCGGCCATGGCAGAGAATCCATATTGATTTCGCAGAAAAAGACAAGCAGTATTTCCTAGTAGTAATCGACAGCCATTCAAAGTGGTTAGAGGTGGTGCCGATGTCCTCAATAACCTCTTTGCTTACAATTGACGCTCTCCGAGGTTTGTTCGCAGCTTATGGATTACCGGAGGAGTTGGTCTCCGATAACGGGCCGCAGCTGGTGTCTACTGAGTTTGCGGATTTCCTGAAAGGAAACGGAATTAAACATACGCGAGTTCCTGCCTATCATCCAGCCTCAAATGGTGCAGCAGAAAGATCTGTTCAGATACTAAAACAGTCACTCCTGAAAAGTGTGACTGAGAAAGGGGGTAAGCTGATGCCTTCCCTCAAGCACAAACTGGCAAATTTCTTAATAATGTACCGTAGTACACCTCATACAGTCACCGGAAAAACACCATCGGAGCTGTTTCTTAAGCGTCACATTCGAACACGTTTTTCACTGTTGAAGCCTGATCTGGCTAAGGTTGTTCGGGAAAAACAGCAGGAGCAAAAGAGACAGCATGACCAAGGGAAAAGAGTCCTAAGATCTTTTGTCGAGGAAGAGCCAGTTCGAGTCAGAAATTTCAGAGGAGGGCCAGGGAAATGGTTGAGTGCAACGGTGGTTGAGCGGAAGGGTCCTGTAAGTTATCTGGTACAGGAGGGTCAAAGAAGGCGCACTGTGCATGTAGACCATATACTGCCAAGAAATGCTGCAGAAGGATCTTGTTTGCATGAGGAGTTAGAGTTCCCAAATCCAGTTGTCACTGATGACTTCATGGAAGCCTTGAACATTCCTTCTGTCAGAGACAACCCTCTGCCAGCCCTGGTACCAGAGGTCACTGGAAATACAGAGAATCTGACTTCAAAATGTCTAGTGAGCTCCCAACCCTCAGAAAAGACTGTTCGTAGATATCCAGAGAGGGTTCGTTCTGCTCCAAAAAGGCTAGATTTATAAGTATTTGTTTCTACCAATATTGGTATCAGTGCAATAGTTTTTTTTAGTTATTAAAGGATGTAAGGTGTAAAATCGTTACCTGGAAATTTCTGTGCACTGGTATAGAGATATAAATTAATGTAAAAGTTGTTTTCTAAAATGTTCTTTTCTAAAGGGAGATGTTCAAATCTTAAGGGGAAGGAGTGTAATAGATGGGCTGATTGACGTGTATCTTTGGCCACGCCCATTGGTTTGTACGTGAGTTCTGTGTTTTTTAGAGCACGCAGTAAAGACGTAACCAGTGAACCAGCAACACGTGTGTGTGTCGTTCTTCTTCCCTAGTCCACCCCTATCTTAATATATTACAAATATATTCTTTAACCACTTAATTCTATCAATTTTCACATTTTGTTTACATTTCTCATCATTTCTAAGTTCCACAACATTGTTGGAGAGATAACATTGTTTCTGATTAGATCGCCGACACGAGGCCAGTTTACAAACTAAGGTAAGATTATTTAATGCTGATTATTTTGCACATTAGACGCGAATTTTTTAGAATTTGGGCTGAAAAATAGACGATCTTTTCTGTGAACTTGTTTAATGCGTTAACAAATTACCGTAAAAGCAGCATTCGTGTATATTTTCCCACTTCTCGTGGCTCTTGCTGTTTGTGCTGGTGAATTTAGACAATAATATGCACTTTGTCTCATATTTCAGGACAGACTTGTTATTTCCCACAGTCTCGGCCCGTTTAAGTGTAAAGTTAAGCAGCATTGTTAGGCCCCGATCACACTGAACGCGTTTTTCGGGTCTGAAAACTCGAGGCGCGCCGCACTGTCCTATTTTGTTGATTTTAGAAAAAACGAGCAGTGCTCGGCGGTTATTTGTTGCTAGGCAACCACTGAATCAGCTGTCCTGCCAGTGTAGCGCGAGCGCTCTTTGGTTTGCTGTTGAAACCCTTTCGCACGTAAGTTTAAAATATTCTGGCTGAGCCCCCAGCGTGAGTTTTTCAAGGCGACCGTTATTTAGAACTTGTCACTTTATTGTTTGCATGGTGACGCGTCATTGCTTGTCACGTGACAGACGGTAGCCACAATAGCGCTGTATGACTGATGATCTGCTTTTATTTCATTTTTCTTTTTTTATTCAAAATATTAACAAATTTGATGACTATAGCATGAAATATCTGATATTCCGATTGTCAAATATGTGCAAGTGGATGTGTTTTGCTGTTTAAACACTTTTATAATGATCGCGTTAGTTGAGCTATACGCGCGATGGGCGCCGCCATGTTAGTTTGCCCCGCAGTACAGAGAATCGCGTCTGTTGGTTTTAAAACACGTGAATTCATCCACTTATCCCGAAATACATGAATGTAAGTGAGCCGGTGAACTGAGAGAAGAAGAGAGTAAACTTTAAAGTTACTTACACAATGTGTATCTGATATGAATAGAGCGTGTCGTCTATTTTAATTATTGTTATAATTTATAAATTATTGTTATTGCCGCTCCCATAGACGTCAGTGTGTATTTTACAAACTCTAAATGTATTGATTTGTTATATACTTACATTATGTGGTTGAAAACACTGCATATTTGTGATATATTGACAGCGCTGAGCGCGTCTGTCACTGGCTCAGCGCCAGAGAACGCGCGCAAGGACATTTGAATTTGGCAGTTGATCACGTGATGCGCTGAAAGTTCTAATCACACCGGTGTGATCGTACGCGTCAAAGGGTTAAACTGTTATATTAGCAGAAACTTAAAGTATGTTACAAATTAAAGGACTCCATCTTTGCAGAGTCCAAAGAACTGTAAACATTGGTCAGCACCAGAGCCGGCGCCAGCCGAGTCCTGAAGAGGGGGCGTGTGAAATACTGAAAGGGGGCGGTGATCACATACACAGGGTGTTTTTTTATTTTAATAAACAATATCGAGTCTAGAAAACACTAAAGTACAACAAATATATTGATAAAAACACTCGTTGAAGCTTCATAAACACCGGGACATTTGACTGCACACTTTTTTTCACA
Source organism: Zacco platypus (assembly GCA_038088235.1). NCBI lineage: Eukaryota > Metazoa > Chordata > Actinopteri > Cypriniformes > Xenocyprididae > Zacco > Zacco platypus. Next base: position 39,427,728 of record CM076085.1, on the reverse strand, counting down.
ATGTTGATTCTTCTTGCAATCATAATGCAATGGACTGTGTGTGGCCTACATTAAACATTTAAATAAAAGGGTTGCTGAGCTGTTTACACAGTCATATAGCCTAAAATAAAAGAGCCTACACAGGGACAGGAAATAAGAATGCTAAAAAAAACAAAAAAAAAAAAAAACAGCCTTACCAGAGCATGAGCGAAGCAAAGCGGAGCTTCACTCATGAATCGCGCACCGGTATTTGTCGCGCTCCTAGCCTTCTTGTAGCCATTAAAACAAGTTTTTAGTTTCAGTTTAAATATTACAGGCTAATGTTACTTTTTAATTTCATTTACGTTGAAAAGTGAACAGGACATCACATAAGATTACGTAAGAATATGTCAGAAGAATAGTGATCATTTCGAATATCCATTGTGAAACAAGAGTAATGATCATCCGTAGTAGCTTCGAAAATTTAATTAATTGTGGATGTTCTGGTGCGCGAGAAATGTAATGTGACGTTAGAGTGGGGGTGGGGAAGTGCGCTAATCAAACGACAGGACCAATCAAAATTCGACTTTGCCTAACAGACTTTTCTTTACTAAAATGTTGCTATTTGAGATTAATATTGACTCTAGGAACTGGAAGAAAGGGCAATTGGCAAATGTATTTTTTTAAAATAAAATATTTTATTTATCACTAAAATTACTTTAACATTCATGGTGATCTGAGCGGGCGGGAGAGTCCTCGTGAGGGGGCGTCACCCCCACACGCCCCCCCGTGGCGCCGGCCCTGGTCAGCACTATGGAAATCGTCTCTCCATTCATTCGATTGGCCAATGGAAAAAAACGCGAATGACGTCGGGTGCTTTAACGCTCAGAGTTGATATTTTTTTTCCAACTCCTGCAAAAACGCGAGGCGCATAAACGGCGCGCAGAACCTCACTGCCATAGAAAACAATTCAAAAAAGGTGGTCGCGGTCTCACTCCAATCTACACTCCTGAGAATTGATCTAATCCAGCAATAATTCTTCTGCTGGACTATATTTCTGGCCGCGTATGAAAAGAACCGATCCAGAACCAAAGATGTCTGACATGCGCTTCATTTGCAATCGTTTAAGTTACTTTAGTAATTTTATCTCTCAGACAATTTGTAAAATGTCAAATGTGCTTCTGACTGCTTGTGCTCGCTGGCCTTTATGTAAAATCAACAACTATTTGTATTTTTCTTGACCAACAGCTGAAGTAATGCTGCTGAAAGTTTAATATGGTGCAGTCCAAGATTTTCTAAACGATGGTAAACACTCAGAAAACAACTAACGTTAATTAAATCCAGTCATACAGCAACCGTGCTTAAACTGACATTAAGAAGTTCACTGGGCTTGTTTCCAGGTTTCAAAGCTTTTGCTATTTGAGGTTGAAATAAGTCTGTATTCATGCTATTGTTAAAATTGTTTCATTTAACAGACATTGTGGAAGAGGACACATTGAAGTCATCAAAATTTATACTTAAGACGTCTGGAGGAATGTTCTGGTTGTATTACCTGATGGTAAATATTAATACTTAACTATATTAACACTAAAGGCTTTCTTTTAAGGCCTCCATAATATAATAGTGTAAATGTTTTATCTGTAGATCTGTATGAATTAAGCCTTTATAGACATGAAATTGTTTTGCTTTTCTCTTAGTCTCACACAAGATCCTCAACCTCCAGCTCATGGACTCATTCTTTGTCTGACCATAAAGAGACGGAGCAGCACAAAACCAGCAAGCAAAGGCCAGCAATAGATTTAGCACGGATGTTATGGCAAACAGGTGTGTGTTCATGTTGTTCTTCACAATTAATTTGTCTATATAATAATTACCTTCCATTTGACTAGTTTCGAGTTGTAGCATGTAATGTTGTCATGTTTAATCAGATTGTCCATGACGCCCCGGAGAAACAATCCAGTGACGAGAAAAACTACGATTGAGACGGACTTGTGCACTTGCACAAGGTTAAAGGTCAAACTCGCAATACTGTTGCAGCTTTTTAATTATTAAAGAGTTAATTTACTGAATTCTAATTAGTACTCGCCCTCATGTCATTCCGAACCCTTAAGACTTTTGGTCATCATTAAAACACAAATGTAGTTATTTTAATCTGAGATATTTGTCCCTTCATTGACACAAGTACACAAATACCACTGTGATGCTTCAAAAAGTTCATAAAGAAAACGCAAAACTAATCCACATGAATTCAGTTGTTCTGTATTTTCTGAAGAGACTTGCATTATATGATGAACATATTTAACTTTGTCTATTTGCATATAAACATATACAGTCATGGCCAAAAGTTTTGAGAATTACATAAATATTGGAAATTGGAAAAGTTGCTGCTTAAGTTTTTATAATAGCAATTTGCATATACTCCAGAATGTTATGAAGAGTGATCAGATGAATTGCATAGTCCTTCTTTGCCATGAAAATTAACTTAATCCCAAAAAAAACCTTTCCACTGCATTTCATTGCTGTCATTAAAGGACCTGCTGAGATCATTTCAGTAATCGTCTTGTTAACTCAGGTGAGAATGTTGACGAGCACAAGGCTGGAGATCATTATGTCAGGCTGATTGGGTTAGAATGGCAGACTTGACATGTTAAAAGGAGGGTGATGCTTGAAATCATTGTTCTTCCATTGTTAACCATGGTGACCTGCAAAGAAACGCATGCAGCCATCATTGCGTTGCATAAAAATGGCTTCACAGGCAAGGATATTGTGGCTACTAAGATTGCACCTAAATCAACAATTTATAGGATCATCAGCAACTTCAAGGAAAGAGGTTCAATTCTTGTAAAGAAGGCTTCAGGGCGTCCAAGAAAGTCCAGCAAGTGCCAGGATCATCTCCTAAAGAGGATTTCGCTGCGGGATCGGAGTGCCATCAGTGCAGAGCTTGCTCAGGAATGGCAGCAGGCAGGTGTGAGCGCATCTGCACGCACAGTGAGGCGAAGACTTTTGGAAGATGGCCTGGTGTCAAGAAGGGCAGCAAAGAAGCCACTTCTCTCCAAAAAAAACATCAGGGACATAGTGATTTTCTGCAGAAAGTATCGTGAATGGACTGCTGAGGACTGGGGCAAAGTCATATTCTCCGATGAAGCCCCTATCCGATTGTTTGGGGCATCTGGAAAAAGGCTTGTCAGGAGAAGAAAAGGTGAGCGCTACCATCAGTCCTGTGTCATGCCAACAGTAAAGCATCCTGAGGCCATTCATGTGTGGGGTTGCTTCTCATCCAAGGGAGTGGGCTCACTCACAATTCTGCCCAAAAACACAGCCATGAATAAAGAATGATACCAAAACACCCTCCAACAGCAACTTCTTCCAACAATCCAACAACAGTTTGGTGAAGAACAATGCATTTTCCAGCACGATGGAGCACCGTGCCATGAGGCAAAAGTGATAACTAAGGGTGCGTTCACACTTGTAGTTCGGTTGGTTTGGTTCGTTTGGTCCGGACCAAAAAACAAAAACAAAACATATAGTCCTGGTCCACTTAGCGTTCACACTGGCATTTTTAACAGCGAACCTTAAGTTACCGAACCAAAGGCATAGAGATACGGTCACGACCTGATTGGTCGGCTTTTATGACATATATTTCGCGACGGAGCTTGCTTACCGAACATTGAAAACAATGCTGTGTTCTGAATTAAACGCGATCATTTTATGCGTGTACATATGCTTTATTTTTACCAGCTGAGAACTCACAAAGAGCTCATAAAATGTTCAAAACATTCAAAACAGCACCAGGATTTCCTCCGTTGTATGCAGAAACAAATATTGATGAGGCACTTTACCTCCTCGTTGCTCCACGTTTGCCCTCTACTCATTTTTGATACACCGATTTTTCCGCGTCGTCAAATCAGCTGACTTGTAGCGTCGCATCTTGAGGCATCACGTCCTGTTTTTGGTTCGTTTACATGTCTTTGGTCCGTGTTGCGTTCATATATCAATCGAACCGCGCCAGAGTTCGTTTGGAAGCGGACCGAGACCCATCTTTTTAGCGGTCTCGGTCCGCTTGTTTGGTGCGCACCAGGGTTCGGATGGCAGCGTTCACATATGTTCAAACGAACCGCACTAACTGAGCAATCGCACCAGGGTTCGTTTTAATCGAACCAAACATGACAAGTGTGAACGCACCCTAAGTGGCTCGGGGACCAGAACGTTGAAATTTTGGGTCCATGGCCTGGAAACTCCTCAGATCTTAATCCCATTGAGAACTTGTGGTCAATCCTCAAGAGGCGGGTGGACAAACAAAAACCCACTAATTCTGACAAACTCCAAGAAGTGATTATGAAAGAATGGGTTGCTATCAGTTAGGATTTGGCCCAGAAGTTGATTGAGAGCATGCCCAGTCGAATTGCAGAGGTGCTGAAAAAGAACGGCCAACACTGCAAATACTGAGTCTTTGCATAAATGTCATGTAATTGTCGATAAAAGCCTTTGAAACGTATGAAGTGCTTGTAATTATATTTCAGTACATCACAGAAACAACTGAAACAAAGATCTAAAAGCAGTTTAGCAGCAAACTTTGTGAAAACTAATATTTATGTAATTCTCAAAACTTTTGGCCACGACTGTATAAACGGATCAGATATGGTAAACCGAACTCGAGCATGAGAAGCAGTGAGGTTCATTCTCATGTTATACTGAATTGTTTCAGCTTCTGCACAAACTGTTTGTGCTGATCACTGAATAAAAGCCTGAAGTCAATCTGTTCATCATAAGGTGGCCGAGTCTCTTCAGAGAATTTGGACTGAAGTGCTAAATCATGTCTTGTCAACTTGCAGTGTCTCACTACACAATAGGATGAGTTATAACAACCTCAACTTGAAGGGAAATGGAAAACTTTAAATAACGTGTTCATATAACAACAAAACATAGGTTCTGTCAATTATCTGTGTAATGCGCATGTGCCAGAAACTCAACGTCATGAAAACGTACTATTTTAACGAATTTGAGGCAGATGTGCCATTCGCCATTTTGTGCACGAGAAGTTGCTGATGCAGGAAAGACGAAGGAGCCCGCGTTTGAACGACACGTTACAGGTGGACTTTTATGGACTGCAAATAATGAAATGAGTAAGTATTCCCTTATTTGTGCTTTCTTTCATGTTAATTTAGACTTGTTAGCACACTTTTGCCGTGTTGGGCTTGTTTCGTTTGCGCTCCCCGTTCGCGTTTTTTTTTCGGGCACATTTGGCAAACTAAGACAACTTTATTAGTTATCAGGAGCCACACTCCGTGAGGTGAGAGACTTTTTATTTCAGCGTACACTTATGTCACTGGTAGTTCCTATTGTGCTGGGTTCTCTGAAGTGGCCTATGCGTTATTCGCGTTTCACAACGTAACTTGCTCTAAACACACCTCTTAATCACGCAGAAAAATTGAGTGTAACGCAGTTTAGATGTTATGGGAAGGATGAGGTGGGAACTGGCGAACATTTAAACATTTTAATACAAAAAATAAAACAAGAGAGATATGAGACCGATGCATCGCGCCTGAGTCAATCACACCACCGGCCTCATCCTGATCCTGCTCGCCACATGGACTTTTTTTGTAACGATTTGTTTTGAACGATTACGTAATCGTGGCATACATAATTGCGATTAGAAATTCAATTGTGCAGCCCTATGTTTAGTGAATATTTCTGTATGTAACATGTATATGTGTACTTGGCTGGAGTTTTACTTTTTTGTTTTTTATTTGCAGGATCATTATACTGCAAACACAGTGGAAGCACAACTCCAAATTGATGAGGTGGTGTTGCAAGATTTGCAGATTTTCCTCGCCCAACCAGCGTGCCCTAATCACACACTACAAGCTGAAACACTGCCATCAGGCAAGTCACTGTCCACTCCCATGCATCTATAAAGATTGTGCATGCACATTTAGGAGTGAACTGTCTCTGAAGAAGCATTTAACTTGCGACCATAGTCAGTGTCTTCAAGCCTCCTCAAAATTGCTTAAAGCAACATCAACTGTGAACTGTGACCTGTGTAATTTTTCAGAGGCTTGCAGTGTTTCACAGTATTTTGCACATCTTACAACACACATTAAAAAGAAAGAGTCAGTGAAATGCCCCTTTAAAGACTGTAGTTTCCAGACCAGTGTGTACAGCACTTTCCGTGCTCACAAAAGTAGGAATCATCGCCACAACACTTTTAAAGATTTTCGAATAGACTTGTATCAAACTTGCATTCCTGGTGATTCAAACCCTGAATGTGCAGACTCTGAAACCCATTCATTTAGCCCAGATTTCTCAACAGTAGATAGTGACATAGATGTTGAAGACCTACAGGATTTGATTAAACAGAAAGAAGTAGCATCACTGTTACTTGGCATGCAAACAACTCTACATGTCTCAAAGGCCACCACACAGGAAATTGTAAATGAGCTTTGCAGTGTTTATTCAATTGTGCAAGAGTTCACTCCAAAAATAATTGAAAGTGTATTGGTTAAACACAATTGTGTATTAACCAATGAAGTGACTGCTGCCTTAGCTGAGATAGTTGAAAAAACAAATCCCCTAACTTCCCTTTCAAAGAGTGGCCCTTTTGCAACCGAATACAAACGAACCACTTATTATAAGGACAACTTCAAAGTAATTGAGCCAGTTGAATATTTTTTAGAATCGTCCTCCCAAAGAAAGTTTGTTTATATTCCAATTTTGAAAGTTTTGTCAGAGTTGTTGAACCGTGATGACATTTTGGATAAAATCCTACAGGAATCTGCTGACCAGTCCGGTCAGATTAAAACATACAGAGATGGATTGTACTGCAAAGGGAATCCTTTGCTCTCCTCAGAGAGTTTAAGCATTGCTCTTGGTATGTATATAGATGACTATGAGGTATGTAACCCTCTGGGAACATCAAAAAAAAAGCATAAGGTCTGTGCAGTGTATTGGTTAATATCAAATTTGCCAGCACAGTATAGGTCTTCGGTACAATGCATTTATCTGGCTTGTCTGTGTAATAGCAGTGATGTAAAGAATTATGGCTATGATGCCATTTTTCAACCACTGATTAAGGACATTCAAGTCCTTGAAGAGGAAGGATTATATGTTCAAAAATTGGGAACAAGTGTCAAGGGTTCTGTGTTGTATGTGTCAGCGGACAACTTGGGGGCCCACTCGCTAGCTGGCTTCCAAGAAAGTTTCAATGTTGATAAATTCTGCAGATTTTGCCTTGCTAGTCGCAAGGATATTGACTTACATGAAGTCAGAGAGGGAGTGTTTCCACTCAGGACAATTGAAACTCACAAACAGACCCTTGAAGAATTGAAGACGAATTCACTGGTTTCCCTGAATGGAGTAAAGAGAGACTGTATTCTTGAGAAACTGAATTATTTTCAGACAGTTCAAGGGTTTCCTCCCGATTTTATGCATGACCTGTTTGAAGGTATAATACCAACAGAGTTAAGTCTTTGCATAAAGTCCTTTATTTCCAAAAGGTACTTCACATTAGATGACCTTAATGCTGTCATCAAGTCTTTTCCTTTCAAGTTTACTGATAAAACTAACAAACCACAACAAATTTCAAAGACTTTTGTGTCAAAACTTTCAATTGGTGGAAACTGCCATGAAAACTGGACTCTGTTAAGGCTACTGCCATTGATGATGGGTCACAGAGTACCAGAAGGAGACAAAACTTGGCAAATCTTACTAGATCTGAAAGATATTATTGAGCTCCTAGCTACTGGACAATTTTCTGATGAGAAATTGTGCTACTTGGAGTCCAAAATCTCAGATCACAGGTGCTTACTCAAAGAGTGTTTCCCAGATTTCCACATTCTCCCCAAGCATCACTTCTTGGAACACTATCCTGAAATGATTCGTCGATTTGGGCCTCTGACAGATTTTTGGACTATTCGCTTTGAGGCGAAGCACAAATTCTTTAAGAGGGTTGTACATGACAGTAAAAACTTCAAGAATGTCTTGCTCACTCAGGCCAAAAAGCATCAGCTTGCTTTGGCTTACTACTTTGATTTACCAAGTGTTTTCAAACCTGATCTTGAAGTGGGACGCGTTGCTGTCGTTTCACCTGACACACTTGAACGTTCAGTGAGGCAGGCCATTGAGCATAAATATGGAAACATAAACACTGTACTTCTTTCAACCCATGCATGCATCTATCGTATCAAGTACTCGGAGGGAATGTTTTTGTCTGTAGGGCACACCAGTGGACTGCCCGACTTTGCCGAGATTGTTAAAATGATAATTGTGAACAACAAAGTGTCATTCATCCTCAAACCTTTCAAAGTCTGGTACATAGAGCATTTGCGAAGTTATGAGCTGACGAGAAATAGCACTTCTGAACTGCAGGTTGTGGAACACCAGGAGCTGAATGGATACCATCCACTTTATCCTTATGTAAGAGCTGGCAAGTTAAACATCACGCCAAAAACCTTCTTGCTTCACTAAGGTACATTTGTTGAAATGCACATGATTTTTTAGGTGTTCACATTAAAGGATGTAATCAATCAATGTAATAAAAATTTTTTTACTCTTTCCCCAGTTGAAGCAAAACCCTGGAATTGTCGGTTCCTATTACAAAATGCTGTTTCGCGTGATCATCTCCCCACAGAACATTCAAAAAGTTAGACTTGATCCAGTTCCAGATTCTGTTGATGACCTCAAGCTTGAAATCAAAAGCAAACTCCTGCTGAAAGATCCTTTTGACCTTCAATATGAAGATGAAGACTTCCATGATTTCTGTAACCTTACTTGTGTAGCTGATCTGCCCAAAGACAAGGTGACACTGAAGGTCCTTTTCACCCCCTTTCCAGATACATTGTCAGACTCCAGTTTAGACACTGCAATTTTAAGTGAAGCGTCATCTCCATCAACTTCTTCACCCAACATCCATTCAGAGTCATATGCCGCCCGATCGCAGCCATGGCCAACCGCCTTTCCCATCCCTGTTTTTACATATGATGTGGAGCTGAGGTTAAGACAAGGTAATGAGGCATTTCGAAACGATGGAACACTTCTGTCAATTCCCAGAGATATGAAGATTGAAATCCTTGAGAAACTTGCAGAAAATATGTACTCGTACAAAGCCTATCCTGGGAATGAAGAGATTGAAAGTGTAGCAGCTGCCTTAATTGAAAAACACCCCTGTCTCAAAGAGCCAAGCTCCACATCTGGATGGTATGGGTGGAAAATTAGTTTGAAGTTTAAGATGGGCAACTACAGACAAAAGTTGAGAGATGCTGGTTGTCAGGAACTGAAAGTGAATTCTGAAAGGAGAGGTCTTGGGGAGACAAGAGGAAAGCGAAACAAAGTTAAGAAACCTAGACGGTGTGAAACTAATTTTCTTCCGGATCTACCTCAGGGCAAAGATCGGGAAAGTCTAGAAAAGGAAAGAGAGCAATTAGCTGTGGAGATGATGAAGAGGACTCCAGACATTACCTTTGTTGATGCTGCTATGAGCAGCACGTATTCTTTGAGAAGACAAGAAGTCGTTGAGGAGGAGCCACCAGTGTCACAAATGAAAATCTGATGGCCAGCAATTTTCACGGAGAGACAGGTAAATTGTGTAGTTTTTTTTTTTTGCGTACCTTGAATTAATCAGAAAATCTTGGGCTATCAAAGTTGTGCTGTTCTATTAGAAGTTATGGGCAAACTTAGTATCCTAAGATTATATGACCAGGTCTTTCATGTTAAGTGAAAATGAAAATGTTAAACTTGTTAATGTTTTAGGACTGTCACTGAGACCCTGGCATCTTTGTTAAATTTGTAAATGTATTTAATTTTTTATAGATCAGCAAAGAATTCACCAGGCTTGTGTCAAAGGACCTGAGCAAGTCCTTTTTGGCAGGCCTAGATGGTCATCTCTCAAAGCTGATACAGTTATTCAGGTCAAAGCGTTATGAGGACATTCCAGAAATGACTTCAATACTGGAGAGCCTTGATAAGGATGTGAGTCAATTTAATTTAAAGCAGTCTTTCTCTTCCCGAAATGACAATTCTATGATCATTTACTCACTTACTCGCATCATAAACCTAGTGATAGTGACATATTTTCATACAACGACTTCAGAGTAAGGCTGAATCCCAATTCTCTGTCTTACCCCTTTCCCTTAATTTTGCACGTTCACGTGTTTAAGGGCTATCCCAATTCTCGTTTTGATCGAGGGCTAGGGCTAAGGGGAAGTGGTAGATGCCCCTTAAAACCAAGCTTTTTTGTTTCCTCGATTAAAATGAGAATTGGGATAGCCCTACTTTCACATGAACGTGCAAAACTACGGGGAAGGGGTAAAACAGAGAATTGGGATTCAGCTTAAGTGTCTATAAAGTAACCTGTACGATTTATGTCATATTCAAAGTCTTCTGAAATCCTACAATTTCTTTGTGTGATGAAAACATGAAAATGTCAGTTTTTGTTTACAATAATGTTTTATTGTATAAGCTACTACATAAATATCAAGCCTCATTGGTTCTTGCAAGTCATTTGACCAAATGTCATGTCACAAGACTAATAAAGTTTGATGTTGTTGTAGTATGTCGTAGTAACATCAAAACTGATATGATTCGTTCATTACACAAAGTTTTAAAACTTTTAAAATAGGCAACATGACTCATCCACTACTTAACTGCATTTTTTATAGTGTTGACTTGTCTTTTATAGAGCTTAATAGCCTAGCCATTGTTCATTTTCATTGTATGGAATGAAGATATTAATATTTTTGCATGTGTTTGGAGTGGCATGTTGGTGAGTAAATGACCATTATCATCTTTGGTAACCTGTCCTTTTAAATCATTTAAAGGTTTGTTTGGGTGCTTTCACACTGGGCTTGTTTGCTGCTGTCCTAGCCCGAGCGCGATTGTTTCTGGCGCCCCCCCAGCATTGGTCTGGTTTCACACTCAACTTGAATCTATGAAACCCTGGTGCGTTTACGTGCGTATTATGCCATCGTAAACATGCACGGAGCATAATAGAAAACAACGCGGGTAAAATTAATTCGGTGCTATTATGTGCAGCTGAGTGAACAACACAGGTTTACTGTGTGTCGCACATAAGGTAGCCTTCTGCTACTTGTAAATGGACTCTTATGAGACAGTGTATTTCCAAATTTGGTGCCCTGATTCCACGCGATATGCGTGAATACGCTGCAGGCTCACTCTTGCTCGTATCCAAGTTAAATCATCAACACTGTCATCCCTTACATGTATTTTATTTAACTAAATACATCATAGTCAGCTAAAACGCATGCACAGGTCACATTGCTTTCACATTCACGCGAGCCGCGGAACGGTTCAAGTGCAACCGAACTCAGAGCACCTCCTCCAGGTAGTCTCGGGTTTGGTGCACCCGGGTCCACATAACAGCATTCACATTATTGAATTTTCATGTGAACCTTACCCTGTTCCAAACTAAACTGCCAGTGTGAAAGCACCCTTAGACACTCCTGATGTATGTGCCACGAGCGTGTTACATCTACTATTAAATCTTATTTTGGTGCTGAACAAAAAGGTATGAAAATGAATGTTTTTGTTTTTTTCGATTTTCTAAAAATGATCAAAGACGGAGGGAGGGGGAGAAAGGATAAACGAATAAAAAAACAAAGGATTGAACCAATAAAGCTGGTATTTTAACCATCCTATTTTTTTCAGACAACAAACCAAAGAATGAGGACTGCAGCATTGCTTGGCCTGCCGTGGTACATGCGAGAGACTCCTTCAAAATTCATTAAGATATGTGAGGTAAGCTGAAACCTTTAAACAAGGAAAAATTGAACATTAGATCTCTTAATTTGTATGGGTCTGGGGACTAATTTTTTTATGTACTTGGTTTTAAATAATAGTACTTTTTTTTTTTGTTTGCATTCAATAAAGCCCAGTGACCGTGAAGAGGATGTGATCAAGGGTGTGGTGATTGGAATCCTACTGGTGGCAGAAAATGTGATGGAACCTCTCCCAGCATTCTACAATGACGTTGCCCTGGTGATTGAGGAAGAAGTGGTAATGCGTCACCTGAGTGATATACCTAATGCTTTTCTGAACCTGATGGGCCTGGTGTATGCATTAAACCTTGACTACCCAAAGGAATTAAAATTCACTTTTGAAGTGATACAGCGCCTGTTTATTGGAGTTGGATCAGACTCTTGCACCGCAAGAGTTCACTCTTTGAAGAGCAAGTTGTTGAGATGAGACAGAAAACAAACAAATCTGTTCTCCTCCTTGCTTCTGTTAAATTGTTTCACTGTTTTAAAGTTTAAGAGCATTGTTATTTTAGTTCTCATTGTGTAACATTGTAACAAGTGTAACATTGGTATTCTTGATCTTTTTTTTTTCAAACAGACTGTTTCCTTGTTACCTTGTGCTGCTTCCTGTTACCTTGTCATGTTTCTACGATTGGGAATTGAAAACACTATTTAAACAGTTTAATGTGAAGTTTTGTTATACACAGCTTATTGTGAATTCTTCATGGACGCTTGTTTCTGCAATGAAAATTTCTGATAATGACAAGGAGAGTTATTTGTACTATTTTGGCTCTAAGATGGGTCTGCATAGAGAAGTTTGCACGTGTTTGTGTGAGCTGTATGTATATGAGGGTTTTTCTTGTGGTGTTTTTCCATCTTTGCAAGAAAATTCTTTGTGTCTGTGTTTTTGGGTGCAATGCATCTGCTGCATCAAAAAATAAATGCTGAGAGTTTCAGTTTTGCTGTTGTCGATTTCATAAATCTGGTTCCAGATAGATATCTAGAACTTTTAAAGTTCTAAAGCAATAAAGTCCAGTAAACTGAAATAGTTAAGTTATGACAAATCACCATTATATGTAAACTAGACTTGCTTAATGGTTGTGAAAACATGAAAAATGAAGTTCAACCAATACGCTTTTCAATTGACTTAACTAAAAATTCTAAATGCTTACTAATTGATACAGTATGTTGGCTCAATTTACTGCAAGTTATTTCAACAAATACGTAAAAGTTGAGTGAACTTAACTCCTAATGTAGGCTAAACTTAACTGAGTCAAAGCAACAAGATGACTTGACTAAGTCAAGTTGTGTCAACAAATCATTTTTTACAGTGTATAAACCCTGAAAAAGTGTTAATTTTGGCACTGCGTGTGTAAATTCACAGTTTGAGGACAATAATGTTCAACTCACCCTTCACAGAGAGAGAAACAGCAGATCTTGATTGTGATGATTTTGGTCTTCCATCTCTCTGTCCTTCACACCAGTACTGACCCTCATCAGACTGACCAGCTCCAACAATACTGAGAGTGTCTCTGTTTACATTGTAACGCTCAGACTGTAACTTTGAGTTGTCTTTATACCACTCATATCTCCAGTTTCTGTGTTCAGAGTTTATCACACACTTCAGATTGACTGTTTCTCCAGTGAATACAAGACTGTCTGGTGTCACAGTCAGTGTAGATGTGGGTAAATCTGTGAAGAAACACAAATGTGTTAATTTGTTTATATCGACTAAATGGTTTCATGCTTATTCTACTGATCACTTTAAAATCATGTTGATTCATAAACTGACTTTTTTCCACTAGTAAAGGTATTGACTAGTTCACGTGTTCCTTTGTTTTTGATCAGTGATTTCTTTCGTACATCTGAAGTTTATTTTCTTTTGTAAAACTCAGTAAAATGATCCAGTATGTCTGCTGTGAAATAACTGGACAGTCTGAACTTTCTTTGTCAATTTAGAGCTGTTTGCAAACTCTTAAATAGAGCACAATCTGAATGACTGTGATAGCTGAGACGAAGTAAACTCACATTTACGCATACTGATAATCTTTTTATCATTTAGTTGTAAATCATAATTTTTATAATAAAATAAATATGATAAATATAACCATATCACTAATATCACCAATGCTGAAGAAAAAAGGCTAAACATAAAACAACTTATTCAGCCATATCTTTACTAGCAGAATGTTTTGTAGTTCAATCATTTTTAATTCATTGAAAGGATCAAAAACAATGTGTTCACAGTAATATAATAGTTTGAATAGTAATATTGGTAAGATTCAAAGATAAGTTTAAAAAATAATGATTGTACGAACACACAGCCGACAATCTGCACTAAGAATGTAAATTGCAAATTGAAAGGAGAAGTACAGCACTCTTCTTAGCATCCGTTTCCATGGAGATGTGTCTCATTTTGAAGACTGCATTCTCCAGAGGAAACATTTAATGGCTGTAAACGTCATAAAGGATGTTGACTGAACTTACTCTCAGTGGTAATTTTGGAAGTGATAACCATGAGTAATGAAGGTTTACGTTAACCAAAAAAGTTCAGGGTTTATGGGATGGTAAGTTAAACCTGCTTTCTGGAACAGTCTATGCTTCAGTCACTTTACTGTTACTGGTTAAATATTTGCAAAGATGACTAAGTAATCACAATTCTGATAATAAAAGATCAGAAGACAAGAGGTGATTTGTATTTTGAACACTGAAATTAATTGAGACTTTCAGAACTGAGCCTCATATTTCTCCTAAAACACTTCTATATATATCAAACACATAAGGCTGAAAGAATATGGAGCTTCAATGTGCACATTATGTAGACAACAGAGTGTTTTCTATGATAGACATTTCATTTTTGTAGCAATTACACCAAAAATTTGTTTAATTTTTGGTAAAAACTAAATGAAACTTACATTCATTTCTTTTGTATTCACATAATCACAAAACTGCAGGTTGTGCAATATTTAATTTTAGACAGTAAAAGAATGCAGAATTAAACTTCTAATGTGATGAGGTCGTTTGAATCTTTTATTGTGGCATAATATGATATTTCACTTACTATTAAGAAATATATACAATACAGTATATAACATGCTGAATTCAGTAAGCAGTAATAGTTTTACATTCTGAACAAAACCACAGAGTCTCGAATAGTTGTGATTATAGTGACGTGAGTTTATGAGGACAATGATGTTCAACTCACCCTTCACAAAGAGATAAACAGCAGGTCTTGATTGTGATGATTTTGGTCTTCCATCTCTCTGTCCTTCACACCAGTACTGACCCTCATCAGACTGACCAGCTCCAACAATACTGAGAGTGTCTCCGTTTACAGTGTGACGTTTAGATGACTTTAACACACTGTATCTGTAGTCTTTATACCACTCATATCTCCAGTCATTTCTCCACTCATATCTCGAGTCATATGTCAGACCATTTCTCCATATCCAGCTTCTGTAAGTCTCTATCTCACACTTCAGTTTGACTGTCTCTCCAGTGAATACAAATCTGTCTGGTGTCACAGTCAGTGTAGATGTGGGTAAATCTGTGAAAAACACAAATGTTGATATTTTGTTAATATCAACTAAGTTGTTTCATGCAAATTCCGCTGAAATCTTTAAAATCATGTTGATTCATAAACTGATTTTTTTCCACTAGTAAAGGTATTGACTAGTTCACGTGTTCCTTTGTTTTTGATCAGTGATTTCTTTCAAACACCTGAAGTTTATTTTCTTCTGTAAAACTCAGTAAAATGATCCAGTATGTCTGCTGTGAAATAACTGGACAGTCTGAACTTTCTCTCTCTTTCAGAGTTTTGACAGTGACAGTCTTTTTTCCCCTTTCTTTCTTCTTCTGCAGAATATCAGTGATCAGAGACGTCTGTAAACTGTCAGTAAACAGAGGCTGAATGTTTTGTTTCTAAACTGTGTCTCTGGACAGGATGATGGAGACTAAATTCTCTTCATGATTTCTGTCATATAGAGTCATTGGACTCATTTATTGATTCATTTATGGTTTTTTTGTGTTCTTTTTGAACTCTGAGAGCATCTCATGCATTATAATAGAAATCAGCAGATAATTAAAAAATTGTTCTAAAGAAGAAAACAATCAGATGGGAAATAAAAGGGATTAAATGAGGACAGAATTTTTATTTTCAGGTGAGCTAATGTTGAAACTTTGAGTGTTGGATAAAATAAATCTTAAATCTAATGTTTAACAGACAGTTGATGAACTTTCAGTCATAATCAAAGACAGAAACAATCACATCTGAAATCAGAGGATCATCTGAAAAGCAACACAAAACACATCTGTGAGAGAATTATATAGAATTAATTCTTCAAAAGAGGAGTGAGAACCGTATCATCAGTGTGAATGTGACCTGAGAGTGAAAGACTCTCGAATAGTTGTGATTATAGTGACGTGAGTTTATGAGGACAATGATGTTCAACTCACCCTTCACAGAGAGAGAAACAGAGCTTGATTGTGATGATTTTGGTCTTCCATCTCTCTGTCCTTCACACCAGTACCAACCCTCATCAGACTGACCAGCTCCAACAATACTGAGAGTGTCTCCTTTTACAGTGTGACGTTTAGACATCTGTAACACACTGTATCTGCTGCCTTTATACCACTCATATCTCCAGTTTCTGTGTTCAGAGTTTATCACACACTTCAGATTGACTGTCTCTCCAGTGAATACAGTGTCTGGTGTCACAGTCAGTGTAGATGTGGGTAAATCTGTGAAAAACACAAAGAGCATCAAACAGCACTTTCAGAGATATATTTTTTTAAATGGTTTGGAAAGCTATGTAGTTCATACTTTATTTTATGCCATATTTCATAGTTTTTGTTTTGTTTTGTATTTGTTTTCACCAGTAACACACACACACACACACACTCTCACACACACACACACACACACACGTTCTTCAGCAGTTCTTTGGGATGATTAAAGTGTTTTAAAGCTCCACTGCCTTACAAAGAACCTGTTCAGACCCAGTATAGTTATTTAAACGTTCTCTAACTGTCTCTTAGTCTTTAGTTTAGTTGGAGGTTGTTTTTTTTTTAGTTAAAAAAAACAAAAAACAAAAACCGATTACCAAACAATTACCATTAATGAAATAATGGTTAAAGTTAAAAAAAGAAACAACAACTGGCTGAAGCATCTGCCAAACAAAAACTAAAATTAAGGTACAATATCTAAATTCATATCATAATTTTATTTTAAACATTTTACAAAAACAGTCATTTTACAGATATTTCCTGGATTAATATTGTGAAATATTCTCTATAATACTCAGTTAACCATCATATAGTTAATAGCAGCACACATGCATGAGCTCCTGTAACTTTCACTGCATCAGCAACTACACAATTATTGCCTTTATATAAAGAAACATGCAGCAAAACATCAATGTTTCTTCTTCTTCTGAACTGAATCACAGGCTCTGCTCTTCAGCATCATGGTAACCTCAAACAAAAATGGTGCTAAATAGAAAAAGATGAAATGAAAAGTGGTTCATTTGCTTGTAATCGTAGGGGAACCACTTTAAGTGCTGTAACATCTGTCTATGTGATGTGTTTCTATTTGACAAAGGTGCAGTAAGAGCTGTGGAATATTTCCTTAATTCTGTAATTTTACAGAAAACATTACAGATTTTTTTTAGGTTGTTTTGTTTTAAATTGTAGTCAAACTCTGTAAAATTACCTCTAAATTAACAACTTGGCTGTTATTTTAAGTATTATAACTAATGATAAATTACAGTAATTCACTTTTTTATACAGAAACATTTTTGAAAGCCTTTCTGTTTTCTTAAATTGCATACAAATGTATGTAAAATTACAGAATAATCTGTAATTATTAGAACAAAACAGTTATTTTATAAAATGGTCAAATAAATGGCTGACAAACAAAAAACAAAATTAGAGTCAAATCTTATTTAAATAAGCTGAAAACATGTCACATGACATTAAACATTAACCACTAACAGATCTCTCTAGACCTCAGCATCTTTACATGTTGATATTCACTGTTATGGAGGTTAGTGTTTGCTTTAGTTGGGCTCTTGACCCTTGACCTTTTAACATCAGTTTTTCTCTGGCTGCTGAATCTGCGTGTGTTTTTAAAGCACATTTGATATAGAAAAGTTGCAAGAGAAATTCTGATCAGATGATGTTGATTATTTCTTGATGAAGATGTAATCATCATCTAATGGCCTGCTTTACTGATCTCACCCAGAGTCTGATCTCTGAATATTGTATTTAGATTAATTAATTTCATGTTATTGTAGCTTTAAAATACTAAAATCCTGTCCTGCTTTGATATTTTGGAAGTGTTTATCATTATGCAGAAATTATTCAGACGAGATCACAGACACACACACACATCAAGAATCAGCGTATGAACATCAACAATGGTGACAAAATGTTCAGATAAACAGATCAACTCTGAACATCACAAAACAAGCTACTAAAGCAGAGCTTCCCAAACTTAAGAGGGGTAAGGCCCCCCAAAAACATTGCAAAAGCTCCACGACCCCGCCATTAAAAAATATATACCGACATTTACCTACAAATACATTTATTAACAAGTTTTTAAGAATTTCATGTGAATTATGAGAACTATGATGTAAATATTCTTTACAAATATATTTAAATCCATAACACTAACCTTACATACTTTCAAAAAAATCAAATTTGGAATATTTTAATTATTTTAATATATTGATTTGGACTAGCTACGGCCCACCCTGCAATACCGCTACTGCCCACCGGGGGGCCGCGGCCCACAGTTTGGGAAGCACTGTACTAAAGTCACACTAAAAAGCTTTTTGTTGATTGTCTCCATTGTTGAGGTTCATATGCTGATTCTTGATATTTGTGTGAGTGTAAAAGACACAACTCAAAACACTTTCTATAAAATGAACTTAAAAAAATAAATCATAATATCTGGCTGTCATTACTTCATAATATAACAAAGCTGCTATAAATAATGCAAAACTAACAGGCAATAAACACAGAAATCAGACTCTGGATGAGATCAGACTCTGGATGAGATCAGTATCTTCATCAACAAATAACTTCATCTGCCAAAATTTCTTTTGCAATTTTTTCTATAACAAATGTGCTTTAAAACACACAGCTACAACAACCAGGAAAAAATGGGGTCAAGAGCCCGACTAAAGCAAACGCTTCCCTCCATACATAAACCATATGTTAGAAACGATGCATTGTGATACAAATGCCAACTTATATCCGATGCACACTTTTTTAAATCGATGGATCGTTACCTTTTATGCCGATGCACTGATGCCAATCGGTGAATCTTAACATCCCTAATACATCATTTGTAGAAGGAGCTTATAGATGAATGACAGAAATACATTCAAACTTTAATTACTGTCAAGAAGAAAGTGTTTTGCTCCCTTTTCTTATTGTTATCTTTTCCTGTTTTTAATCTGTTATAGTCACGTACATCTTTAAGGAGTATCTTGTTATTTCCTGTAAGAGCCACACTGTTACTCATTCCTATAAGGAGTTATTCACTCATTAATGCTTCTGTAAAAAGGATGATGAGATCATGAATAAATTCCTTTGTTTTAAGTTATCTTAACACCCTAGATTTTGCTATATATATATATATATATATATATATATATATATATATATATATATATATATATATACATATATATATATATAAATTACAGTGAGCTCAATGAACTTCTTGTGTTTGTGTCATTCTTTGTCTCCGGTTCTGGTGTTTTACTCTCCTCTGCGTTATATTGATTACGTATTGGAGGTCCATAATTTTATCTAATAATCAGTTAATTATCTCATTAATTGCAGTTGCTTCAGTGTCACTTTAACACTCTTGGACATTTAGACATTGAGTAATGTTCATTTAACACTGAGGATTTTGTTGTGCATCACGTCACTAAAGCGTTCTCCACTGTAATAATTAGTAAAGTTTTTGAGGAGGAAAATACTGTGAAGAATCTTGAGTTGTTCATAAAAAATAAGTTGAAATAATGTTTCAGGAACATCATATTCATATTTAAATGACGTTCAACATTAAGGAAACTGGACATTTGAATGGTGCCAAAACAGAATGTCTGGAAAACCTTAAAAGAAAAAAATTGTAGCTGGGAACACAATCTGGTCTTGATCTCAGTTTGTGGTCTCGACTACAACACTTATTATCTGTAAGTCACGTCATTCTCTCTGACTTCAGAATAAAACTCATCTGTATTGAACTCTCTCGCTCAAGTCCTTTTCTCTTCTCATCATAGCTGTGACTACAACTGTCATCCATATTGACACTGACTAAAGTAAATATAAAAGATGGAGACTCCAACAATACTGGAAAATCACAATTTACATGATTTTATAATAAACCAGAACCTCCAGAAAACATGTAACACACAAGACGTGTGTAATGACAGAATAATGACTAAAAGTGAATTTCTTCAGTGTCTTATAACAACAGATGTTATTGATCAGTGTTTAAATATTAATTTA